>JAQBSW010000568.1:0-189781 GCA_029291075.1 Eudiplozoon nipponicum
ACAGAAAGCGAAACTTAAACAGTGTTCAACTACTGCCAAAATAAAAGATTATCTGTAATTTCAAATCTTGATTATATTCTAATTCGCACATTGACAAAAGAATGAATTTGAAACATCCGATGTGGTACAGATACAGAACATGAGAACTGGTTCAATAGAAAGCAATTTCGTTCGAGAACGTATATTTATTATTCGCTAATTCGACAGGAATGTAATGGAATTTGTTTGGGTTTATAGGCGTAAACCGCAATGTATTTAGTAAATATTTAAATTGCTTTCGAAAATATTCGGTTCGGAGCTAAGTTGTGATTGGAAATTTAAAATATTGATATTGTGTCTCGTTCGGTTGAAAGGTACATTTTCCAATTTCACCGAAACTAATATTGCACAAATTTCATGTAAACTGCATATCTTGTTTAAGCAGCATGTAACAATTACGTAAATAAAATTGAAATTTGAATGACCAAATTGGCATCCTTCTATGCATTAGAGCATAAAATATTTTTGGTATTAAATCAAAATACACAAATTACCTTTTTGGAGTTCTGAAATTATGAGGTGATTCCTTCACAAGTACGTGCACCTAATGAAGCTTTTTTTGAAAATTGTTTCGTTGCATTTAATTATTCAATCGCAGGAAGAGTATCAATTATTGAAAAGTTAATTTAATCCCGCTGAAATATAATTTTTGAAGTAGCCCATCTATACGAAGTAAATCCAGACAAAAATACACTCGTTCATTAATAAAGAATATATTCGCACCCCAATGGGAAATGTTTGCAAATTTCTCATTAAGCACACTGCCAGATGGATGAATGATAACGCAACTATTTGTGTAAAGCGTTTTTTTAAATAAAATATATGGTATAAATTGCACATATAATTTTGGCAACATTTTCGCGCATATTTTCAAAGCCTTTATTTTCGCTTACAAGGAAATATATTTCAAGTAATAGTCGTAATATTTTAAGACTAAAATAACACCGGTTGGTTTATTAAAATAGAGTGTGATATAAAATAATTTCCGTGCTATCCCAATTACAATATAGAACATAATATTCGACACACTGCAATTTTACTTCGATTAACAAATTGACATTAACTCTTAAGTATGAATATGGAAATCTGTATGTTATTTGGTCTTCTATAATGCACAAACGGAAAGTTTAAGTTTTTCCGGAATTTCATGAAAATTTAATCTATAGTAACTTTATTTCTATGATTCAACATGACGTGAATCAAATTTGATCCCCTTTCTTTGTGTTAACCGCTTGCAGTTATAGGTTTATGGGCAAATATATTTGAAGCTGATCAGACTATTGCTTGTTTTGCCACTGATTTTGTAAATTTATATTGCATTTCTCTCTCTGCTAGGTTTTTTAACAATTAAAAAAACGCGCTCTACCGGCGTTTTGAATTTAAAAATTAACCCCTTATAAATAAAAATGAAACAGAATGGAAAATTTTTAACAAATATTATATACATTCAATCTAAAAGGTTACATGCAATTTGAATTGCGGCTCATTTACTGATCAGCTTATGAACAGCAGAGTAATATCGAAAATTCAAATTCACCACAAGAAGAAACCATAAAAACTGATTCAATTATAAGAAAATTCGCCGTGTCACAAATATCGTATTTCGCGTTTTCAAAATAATTGGTATTTAATTCTTTTGAAGTTTATGTGCGAAAGCAGCTATAACTTTCGGAATTATGCTTTCGTCCTTCATGATGAAAATATTTAGGAGCTAATATCAAATTTCAGATTTATCATTATATATACAGTATTTCGCATAATTGAAAATTATTTTGACAAAATTTAACAAAATGAAATTGGAAATAATTTCACTCAATAGGAGTATCTTACTTAAGTAATATATAAATATATTTTAAAGAAATTCCAATTTCAATAGACAAAATTTTCGTACTGGAATGCCATAAATCCATAAAACTTAATCTATATTAATCAAAATGCTCCAAATTCCTCTTTTATTTTGTATTACTCTGGAGTGCCTTATTAAGAATGAGAGATGGATATCATGTGATTTTGAATAATGTTTTATCTCTTTGATTAATATATCATAGAATCGTTTGCAATAATCACATTTTGATTTCGCATAATATTGCATTTTTCGCAATATTCCAAATTTAAGCAAGCTTTCTATAAGAAGGCAATTCATGCGGTCATATTCTCGTGCTTCATTTTTGAATACAACCGTGATTGCTGGAGTAAATTTTTGCAAATAATAAAACACTCGCAGCCAGCTGCGTGAATGATATCACAAACATCTTTCATGAACATTATTTCAAATCCAACAGCTTTAATAAATTTTCACATAAGTATTGAGCCAAATTCGTTGACATACTCAGTGCGATGTGTAATACTTACACGTTACTGTATTGAAAAGAATAATCGTAATGATTTCCGGAATATACTTTCAGGTGTAATTTTGTTAATATACAGAGATCTAAATAAGAGTTTTAAAGTCAATTGCATTATCCTAATCGAAGGTACTACTCGACGAAAATCGTTTTCACTCTGATCTGTTAAGTATCATGATGCGTTAATGTGGATGTAGGAATGTGAAAGAAATTGAAAATATTATAGTTCTACAACGGTAAGATTCAAAACTTTGTTGAATATGTTGAAAAATACCAGGCATTAATTTACGATTGCCTGAAGCTGTATGCTTCATAACGAAATTCAATTACTTTCTACTCGTAGTTCGCTTACATTTATACGAATAAATGAAAATTTGTTTGGCATAGATTAAACAAATACTAGTTTTGTAAATAGATTGTCAGAAGGTTTGTGGATTTATCGGAAATGAGGCGCCTCTTCGCCTATTTCGCCCGAAATATTAATAAGTTCCGCAGTTCCAGTCTTTTAAATTTTCATAATAAAATGTTACAAAAAAATATAAACAGAAAGCGAAACTTAAACAGTGTTCAACTACTGCCAAAATAAAAGATTATCTGTAATTTCAAATCTTGATTATATTCTAATTCGCACATTGACAAAAGAATGAATTTGAAACATCCGATGTGGTACAGATACAGAACATGATAACTGGTTCAATAGAAAGCAATTTCGTTCGAGAACGTATATTTATTATTCGCTAATTCGACAGGAATGTAATGGAATTTGTTTGGGTTTATAGGCGTAAACCGCAATGTATTTAGTAAATATTTAAATTGCTTTCGAAAATATTCGGTTCGGAGCTAAGTTGTGATTGGAAATTTAAAATATTGATATTGTGTCTCGTTCGGTTGAAAGGTACATTTTCCAATTTCACCGAAACTAATATTGCACAAATTTCATGTAAACTGCATATCTTGTTTAAGCAGCAAGTAACAATTACGTAAATAAAATTGAAATTTGAATGACCAAATTGGCATCCTTCTATGCATTAGAGCATAAAATATTTTTGGTATTAAATCAAAATACACAAATTACCTTTTTGGAGTTCTGAAATTATGAGGTGATTCCTTCACAAGTACGTGCACCTAATGAAGCTTTTTTTGAAAATTGTTTCGTTGCATTTAATTATTCAATCGCAGGAAGAGTATCAATTATTGAAAAGTTAATTTAATCCCGCTGAAATATAATTTTTGAAGTAGCCCATCTATACGAAGTAAATCCAGACAAAAATACACTCGTTCATTAATAAAGAATATATTCGCACCCCAATGGGAAATGTTTGCAAATTTCTCATTAAGCACACTGCCAGATGGATGAATGATAACGCAACTATTTGTGTAAAGCGTTTTTTTAAATAAAATATATGGTATAAATTGCACATATAATTTTGGCAACATTTTCGCGCATATTTTCAAAGCCTTTATTTTCGCTTACAAGGAAATATATTTCAAGTAATAGTCGTAATATTTTAAGACTAAAATAACACCGGTTGGTTTATTAAAATAGAGTGTGATATAAAATAATTTCCGTGCTATCCCAATTACAATATAGAACATAATATTCGACACACTGCAATTTTACTTCGATTAACAAATTGACATTAACTCTTAAGTATGAATATGGAAATCTGTATGTTATTTGGTCTTCTATAATGCACAAACGGAAAGTTTAAGTTTTTCCGGAATTTCATGAAAATTTAATCTATAGTAACTTTATTTCTATGATTCAACATGACTTGAATCAAATTTGATCCCCTTTCTTTGTGTTAACCGCTTGCAGTTATAGGTTTATGGGCAAATATATTTGAAGCTGATCAGACTATTGCTTGTTTTGCCACTGATTTTGTAAATTTATATTGCATTTCTCTCTCTGCTAGGTTTTTTAACAATTAAAAAAACGCGCTCTACCGGCGTTTTGAATTTAAAAATTAACCCCTTATAAATAAAAATGAAACAGAATGGAAAATTTTTAACAAATATTATATACATTCAATCTAAAAGGTTACATGCAATTTGAATTGCGGCTCATTTACTGATCAGCTTATGAACAGCAGAGTAATATCGAAAATTCAAATTCACCACAAGAAGAAACCATAAAAACTGATTCAATTATAAGAAAATTCGCCGTGTCACAAATATCGTATTTCGCGTTTTCAAAATAATTGGTATTTAATTCTTTTGAAGTTTATGTGCGAAAGCAGCTATAACTTTCGGAATTATGCTTTCGTCCTTCATGATGAAAATATTTAGGAGCTAATATCAAATTTCAGATTTATCATTATATATACAGTATTTCGCATAATTGAAAATTATTTTGACAAAATTTAACAAAATGAAATTGGAAATAATTTCACTCAATAGGAGTATCTTACTTAAGTAATATATAAATATATTTTAAAGAAATTCGAATTTCAATAGACAAAATTTTCGTACTGGAATGCCATAAATCCATAAAACTTAATCTATATTAATCAAAATGCTCCAAATTCCTCTTTTATTTTGTATTACTCTGGAGTGCCTTATTAAGAATGAGAGATGGATATCATGTGATTTTGAATAATGTTTTATCTCTTTGATTAATATATCATAGAATCGTTTGCAATAATCACATTTTGATTTCGCATAATATTGCATTTTTCGCAATATTCCAAATTTAAGCAAGCTTTCTATAAGAAGACAATTCATGCGGTCATATTCTCGTGCTTCATTTTTGAATACAACCGTGATTGCTGGAGTAAATTTTTGCAAATAATAAAACACTCGCAGCCAGCTGCGTGAATGATATCACAAACATCTTTCATGAACATTATTTCAAATCCAACAGCTTTAATAAATTTTCACATAAGTATTGAGCCAAATTCGTTGACATACTCAGTGCGATGTGTAATACTTACACGTTACTGTATTGAAAAGAATAATCGTAATGATTTCCGGAATATACTTTCAGGTGTAATTTTGTTAATATACAGAGATCTAAATAAGAGTTTTAAAGTCAATTGCATTATCCTAATCGAAGGTACTACTCGACGAAAATCGTTTTCACTCTGATCTGTTAAGTATCATGATGCGTTAATGTGGATGTAGGAATGTGAAAGAAATTGAAAATATTATAGTTCTACAACGGTAAGATTCAAAACTTTGTGGAATTTGTTGAAAAATACCAGGCATTAATTTACGATTGCCTGAAGCTGTATGCGTCATAACGAAATTCAATTACTTTCTACTCGTAGTTCGCTTACATTTATACGAATAAATGAAAATTTTTTTGGCATAGATTAAACAAATACTAGTTTTGTAAATAGATTGTCAGAAGGTTTGTGGATTTATCGGAAATGAGACGCCTCTTCGCCTATTTCCCCGAAATATTAATAAGTTCCGCAGTTCCAGTCTTTTAAATTTTCATAATAAAATGTTACAAAAAAATATAAACAGAAAGCGAAACTTAAACAGTGTTCAACTACTGCCAAAATAAAAGATTATCTGTAATTTCAAATCTTGATTATATTCTAATTCGCACATTGACAAAAGAATGAATTTGAAACATCCGATGTGGTACAGATACAGAACATGAGAACTGGTTCAATAGAAAGCAATTTCGTTCGAGAACGTATATTTATTATTCGCTAATTCGACAGGAATGTAATGGAATTTGTTTGGGTTTATAGGCGTAAACCGCAATGTATTTAGTAAATATTTAAATTGCTTTCGAAAATATTCGGTTCGGAGCTAAGTTGTGATTGGAAATTTAAAATATTGATATTGTGTCTCGTTCGGTTGAAAGGTACATTTTCCAATTTCACCGAAACTAATATTGCACAAATTTCATGTAAACTGCATATCTTGTTTAAGCAGCATGTAACAATTACGTAAATAAAATTGAAATTTGAATGACCAAATTGGCATCCTTCTATGCATTAGAGCATAAAATATTTTTGGTATTAAATCAAAATACACAAATTACCTTTTTGGAGTTCTGAAATTATGAGGTGATTCCTTCACAAGTACGTGCACCTAATGAAGCTTTTTTTGAAAATTGTTTCGTTGCATTTAATTATTCAATCGCAGGAAGAGTATCAATTATTGAAAAGTTAATTTAATCCCGCTGAAATATAATTTTTGAAGTAGCCCATCTATACGAAGTAAATCCAGACAAAAATACACTCGTTCATTAATAAAGAATATATTCGCACCCCAATGGGAAATGTTTGCAAATTTCTCATTAAGCACACTGCCAGATGGATGAATGATAACGCAACTATTTGTGTAAAGCGTTTTTTTAAATAAAATATATGGTATAAATTGCACATATAATTTTGGCAACATTTTCGCGCATATTTTCAAAGCCTTTATTTTCGCTTACAAGGAAATATATTTCAAGTAATAGTCGTAATATTTTAAGACTAAAATAACACCGGTTGGTTTATTAAAATAGAGTGTGATATAAAATAATTTCCGTGCTATCCCAATTACAATATAGAACATAATATTCGACACACTGCAATTTTACTTCGATTAACAAATTGACATTAACTCTTAAGTATGAATATGGAAATCTGTATGTTATTTGGTCTTCTATAATGCACAAACGGAAAGTTTAAGTTTTTCCGGAATTTCATGAAAATTTAATCTATAGTAACTTTATTTCTATGATTCAACATGACGTGAATCAAATTTGATCCCCTTTCTTTGTGTTAACCGCTTGCAGTTATAGGTTTATGGGCAAATATATTTGAAGCTGATCAGACTATTGCTTGTTTTGCCACTGATTTTGTAAATTTATATTGCATTTCTCTCTCTGCTAGGTTTTTTAACAATTAAAAAAACGCGCTCTACCGGCGTTTTGAATTTAAAAATTAACCCCTTATAAATAAAAATGAAACAGAATGGAAAATTTTATATTATTATATTATTATAATATTATATACATTCAATCTAAAAGGTTACATGCAATTTGAATTGCGGCTCATTTACTGATCAGCTTATGAACAGCAGAGTAATATCGAAAATTCAAATTCACCACAAGAAGAAACCATAAAAACTGATTCAATTATAAGAAAATTCGCCGTGTCACAAATATCGTATTTCGCGTTTTCAAAATAATTGGTATTTAATTCTTTTGAAGTTTATGTGCGAAAGCAGCTATAACTTTCGGAATTATGCTTTCGTCCTTCATGATGAAAATATTTAGGAGCTAATATCAAATTTCAGATTTATCATTATATATACAGTATTTCGCATAATTGAAAATTATTTTGACAAAATTTAACAAAATGAAATTGGAAATAATTTCACTCAATAGGAGTATCTTACTTAAGTAATATATAAATATATTTTAAAGAAATTCGAATTTCAATAGACAAAATTTTCGTACTGGAATGCCATAAATCCATAAAACTTAATCTATATTAATCAAAATGCTCCAAATTCCTCTTTTATTTTGTATTACTCTGGAGTGCCTTATTAAGAATGAGAGATGGATATCATGTGATTTTGAATAATGTTTTATCTCTTTGATTAATATATCATAGAATCGTTTGCAATAATCACATTTTGATTTCGCATAATATTGCATTTTTCGCAATATTCCAAATTTAAGCAAGCTTTCTATAAGAAGACAATTCATGCGGTCATATTCTCGTGCTTCATTTTTGAATACAACCGTGATTGCTGGAGTAAATTTTTGCAAATAATAAAACACTCGCAGCCAGCTGCGTGAATGATATCACAAACATCTTTCATGAACATTATTTCAAATCCAACAGCTTTAATAAATTTTCACATAAGTATTGAGCCAAATTCGTTGACATACTCAGTGCGATGTGTAATACTTACACGTTACTGTATTGAAAAGAATAATCGTAATGATTTCCGGAATATACTTTCAGGTGTAATTTTGTTAATATACAGAGATCTAAATAAGAGTTTTAAAGTCAATTGCATTATCCTAATCGAAGGTACTACTCGACGAAAATCGTTTTCACTCTGATCTGTTAAGTATCATGATGCGTTAATGTGGATGTAGGAATGTGAAAGAAATTGAAAATATTATAGTTCTACAACGGTAAGATTCAAAACTTTGTTGAATATGTTGAAAAATACCAGGCATTAATTTACGATTGCCTGAAGCTGTATGCTTCATAACGAAATTCAATTACTTTCTACTCGTAGTTCGCTTACATTTATACGAATAAATGAAAATTTGTTTGGCATAGATTAAACAAATACTAGTTTTGTAAATAGATTGTCAGAAGGTTTGTGGATTTATCGGAAATGAGGCGCCTCTTCGCCTATTTTCCCCGAAATATTAATAAGTTCCGCAGTTCCAGTCTTTTAAATTTTCATAATAAAATGTTACAAAAAAATATAAACAGAAAGCGAAACTTAAACAGTGTTCAACTACTGCCAAAATAAAAGATTATCTGTAATTTCAAATCTTGATTATATTCTAATTCGCACATTGACAAAAGAATGAATTTGAAACATCCGATGTGGTACAGATACAGAACATGAGAACTGGTTCAATAGAAAGCAATTTCGTTCGAGAACGTATATTTATTATTCGCTAATTCGACAGGAATGTAATGGAATTTGTTTGGGTTTATAGGCGTAAACCGCAATGTATTTAGTAAATATTTAAATTGCTTTCGAAAATATTCGGTTCGGAGCTAAGTTGTGATTGGAAATTTAAAATATTGATATTGTGTCTCGTTCGGTTGAAAGGTACATTTTCCAATTTCACCGAAACTAATATTGCACAAATTTCATGTAAACTGCATATCTTGTTTAAGCAGCATGTAACAATTACGTAAATAAAATTGAAATTTGAATGACCAAATTGGCATCCTTCTATGCATTAGAGCATAAAATATTTTTGGTATTAAATCAAAATACACAAATTACCTTTTTGGAGTTCTGAAATTATGAGGTGATTCCTTCACAAGTACGTGCACCTAATGAAGCTTTTTTTGAAAATTGTTTCGTTGCATTTAATTATTCAATCGCAGGAAGAGTATCAATTATTGAAAAGTTAATTTAATCCCGCTGAAATATAATTTTTGAAGTAGCCCATCTATACGAAGTAAATCCAGACAAAAATACACTCGTTCATTAATAAAGAATATATTCGCACCCCAATGGGAAATGTTTGCAAATTTCTCATTAAGCACACTGCCAGATGGATGAATGATAACGCAACTATTTGTGTAAAGCGTTTTTTTAAATAAAATATATGGTATAAATTGCACATATAATTTTGGCAACATTTTCGCGCATATTTTCAAAGCCTTTATTTTCGCTTACAAGGAAATATATTTCAAGTAATAGTCGTAATATTTTAAGACTAAAATAACACCGGTTGGTTTATTAAAATAGAGTGTGATATAAAATAATTTCCGTGCTATCCCAATTACAATATAGAACATAATATTCGACACACTGCAATTTTACTTCGATTAACAAATTGACATTAACTCTTAAGTATGAATATGGAAATCTGTATGTTATTTGGTCTTCTATAATGCACAAACGGAAAGTTTAAGTTTTTCCGGAATTTCATGAAAATTTAATCTATAGTAACTTTATTTCTATGATTCAACATGACGTGAATCAAATTTGATCCCCTTTCTTTGTGTTAACCGCTTGCAGTTATAGGTTTATGGGCAAATATATTTGAAGCTGATCAGACTATTGCTTGTTTTGCCACTGATTTTGTAAATTTATATTGCATTTCTCTCTCTGCTAGGTTTTTTAACAATTAAAAAAACGCGCTCTACCGGCGTTTTGAATTTAAAAATTAACCCCTTATAAATAAAAATGAAACAGAATGGAAAATTTTATATTATTATATTATTATAATATTATATACATTCAATCTAAAAGGTTACATGCAATTTGAATTGCGGCTCATTTACTGATCAGCTTATGAACAGCAGAGTAATATCGAAAATTCAAATTCACCACAAGAAGAAACCATAAAAACTGATTCAATTATAAGAAAATTCGCCGTGTCACAAATATCGTATTTCGCGTTTTCAAAATAATTGGTATTTAATTCTTTTGAAGTTTATGTGCGAAAGCAGCTATAACTTTCGGAATTATGCTTTCGTCCTTCATGATGAAAATATTTAGGAGCTAATATCAAATTTCAGATTTATCATTATATATACAGTATTTCGCATAATTGAAACTTATTTTGACAAAATTTAACAAAATGAAATTGGAAATAATTTCACTCAATAGGAGTATCTTACTTAAGTAATATATAAATATATTTTAAAGAAATTCCAATTTCAATAGACAGAATTTTCGTACTGGTATGCTATAAATCCATAAAACTTAATCTATATTAATCAAAATGCTCCAAATTCCTCTTTTATTTTGTATTACTCTGGAGTGCCTTATTAAGAATGAGAGATGGATATCATGTGATTTTGAATAATGTTTTATCTCTTTGATTAATATATCATAGAATCGTTTGCAATAATCACATTTTGATTTCGCATAATATTGCATTTTTCGCAATATTCCAAATTTAAGCAAGCTTTCTATAAGAAGGCAATTCATGCGGTCATATTCTCGTGCTTCATTTTTGAATACAACCGTGATTGCTGGAGTAAATTTTTGCAAATAATAAAACACTCGCAGCCAGCTGCGTGAATGATATCACAAACATCTTTCATGAACATTATTTCAAATCCAACAGCTTTAATAAATTTTCACATAAGTATTGAGCCAAATTCGTTGACATACTCAGTGCGATGTGTAATACTTACACGTTACTGTATTGAAAAGAATAATCGTAATGATTTCCGGAATATACTTTCAGGTGTAATTTTGTTAATATACAGAGATCTAAATAAGAGTTTTAAAGTCAATTGCATTATCCTAATCGAAGGTACTACTCGACGAAAATCGTTTTCACTCTGATCTGTTAAGTATCATGATGCGTTAATGTGGATGTAGGAATGTGAAAGAAATTGAAAATATTATAGTTCTACAACGGTAAGATTCAAAACTTTGTGGAATTTGTTGAAAAATACCAGGCATTAATTTACGATTGCCTGAAGCTGTATGCGTCATAACGAAATTCAATTACTTTCTACTCGTAGTTCGCTTACATTTATACGAATAAATGAAAATTTGTTTGGCATAGATTAAACAAATACTAGTTTTGTAAATAGATTGTCAGAAGGTTTGTGGATTTATCGGAAATGAGGCGCCTCTTCGCCTATTTCCCCCGAAATATTAATAAGTTCCGCAGTTCCAGTCTTTTAAATTTTCATAATAAAATGTTACAAAAAAATATAAACAGAAAGCGAAACTTAAACAGTGTTCAACTACTGCCAAAATAAAAGATTATCTGTAATTTCAAATCTTGATTATATTCTAATTCGCACATTGACAAAAGAATGAATTTGAAACATCCGATGTGGTACAGATACAGAACATGAGAACTGGTTCAATAGAAAGCAATTTCGTTCGAGAACGTATATTTATTATTCGCTAATTCGACAGGAATGTAATGGAATTTGTTTGGGTTTATAGGCGTAAACCGCAATGTATTTAGTAAATATTTAAATTGCTTTCGAAAATATTCGGTTCGGAGCTAAGTTGTGATTGGAAATTTAAAATATTGATATTGTGTCTCGTTCGGTTGAAAGGTACATTTTCCAATTTCACCGAAACTAATATTGCACAAATTTCATGTAAACTGCATATCTTGTTTAAGCAGCATGTAACAATTACGTAAATAAAATTGAAATTTGAATGACCAAATTGGCATCCTTCTATGCATTAGAGCATAAAATATTTTTGGTATTAAATCAAAATACACAAATTACCTTTTTGGAGTTCTGAAATTATGAGGTGATTCCTTCACAAGTACGTGCACCTAATGAAGCTTTTTTTGAAAATTGTTTCGTTGCATTTAATTATTCAATCGCAGGAAGAGTATCAATTATTGAAAAGTTAATTTAATCCCGCTGAAATATAATTTTTGAAGTAGCCCATCTATAAGAAGTAAATCCAGACAAAAATACACTCGTTCATTAATAAAGAATATATTCGCACCCCAATGGGAAATGTTTGCAAATTTCTCATTAAGCACACTGCCAGATGGATGAATGATAACGCAACTATTTGTGTAAAGCGTTTTTTTAAATAAAATATATGGTATAAATTGCACATATAATTTTGGCAACATTTTCGCGCATATTTTCAAAGCCTTTATTTTCGCTTACAAGGAAATATATTTCAAGTAATAGTCGTAATATTTTAAGACTAAAATAACACCGGTTGGTTTATTAAAATAGAGTGTGATATAAAATAATTTCCGTGCTATCCCAATTACAATATAGAACATAATATTCGACACACTGCAATTTTACTTCGATTAACAAATTGACATTAACTCTTAAGTATGAATATGGAAATCTGTATGTTATTTGGTCTTCTATAATGCACAAACGGAAAGTTTAAGTTTTTCCGGAATTTCATGAAAATTTAATCTATAGTAACTTTATTTCTATGATTCAACATGACGTGAATCAAATTTGATCCCCTTTCTTTGTGTTAACCGCTTGCAGTTATAGGTTTATGGGCAAATATATTTGAAGCTGATCAGACTATTGCTTGTTTTGCCACTGATTTTGTAAATTTATATTGCATTTCTCTCTCTGCTAGGTTTTTTAACAATTAAAAAAACGCGCTCTACCGGCGTTTTGAATTTAAAAATTAACCCCTTATAAATAAAAATGAAACAGAATGGAAAATTTTATATTATTATATTATTATATTATATTATATACATTCAATCTAAAAGGTTACATGCAATTTGAATTGCGGCTCATTTACTGATCAGCTTATGAACAGCAGAGTAATATCGAAAATTCAAATTCACCACAAGAAGAAACCATAAAAACTGATTCAATTATAAGAAAATTCGCCGTGTCACAAATATCGTATTTCGCGTTTTCAAAATAATTGGTATTTAATTCTTTTGAAGTTTATGTGCGAAAGCAGCTATAACTTTCGGAATTATGCTTTCGTCCTTCATGATGAAAATATTTAGGAGCTAATATCAAATTTCAGATTTATCATTATATATACAGTATTTCGCATAATTGAAACTTATTTTGACAAAATTTAACAAAATGAAATTGGAAATAATTTCACTCAATAGGAGTATCTTACTTAAGTAATATAGAAATATATTATAAAGAAATTCCAATTTCAATAGACACAATTTTCGTACTGGTATGCTATAAATCCATAAAAGTTAATCTATATTAACCAAAATGCTCCAAATTCCTCTTTTATTTTGTATTACTCTGGAGTGCCTTATTAAGAATGAGAGATGGATATCATGTGATTTTGAATAATGTTTTATCTCTTTGATTAATATATCATAGAATCGTTTGCAATAATCACATTTTGATTTCGCATAATATTGCATTTTTCGCAATATTCCAAATTTAAGCAAGCTTTCTATAAGAAGGCAATTCATGCGGTCATATTCTCGTGCTTCATTTTTGAATACAACCGTGATTGCTGGAGTAAATTTTTGCAAATAATAAAACACTCGCAGCCAGCTGCGTGAATGATATCACAAACATCTTTCATGAACATTATTTCAAATCCAACAGCTTTAATAAATTTTCACATAAGTATTGAGCCAAATTCGTTGACATACTCAGTGCGATGTGTAATACTTACACGTTACTGTATTGAAAAGAATAATCGTAATGATTTCCGGAATATACTTTCAGGTGTAATTTTGTTAATATACAGAGATCTAAATAAGAGTTTTAAAGTCAATTGCATTATCCTAATCGAAGGTATGACTCGACGAAAATCGTTTTCACTCTGATCTGTTAAGTATCATGATGCGTTAATGTGGATGTAGGAATGTGAAAGAAATTGAAAATATTATAGTTCTACAACGGTAAGATTCAAAACTTTGTGGAATTTGTTGAAAAATACCAGGCATTAATTTACGATTGCCTGAAGCTGTATGCGTCATAACGAAATTCAATTACTTTCTACTCGTAGTTCGCTTACATTTATACGAATAAATGAAAATTTGTTTGGCATAGATTAAACAAATACTAGTTTTGTAAATAGATTGTCAGAAGGTTTGTGGATTTATCGGAAATGAGACGCCTCTTCGCCTATTTTCCCCGAAATATTAATAAGTTCCGCAGTTCCAGTCTTTTAAATTTTCATAATAAAATGTTACAAAAAAATATAAACAGAAAGCGAAACTTAAACAGTGTTCAACTACTGCCAAAATAAAAGATTATCTGTAATTTCAAATCTTGATTATATTCTAATTCGCACATTGACAAAAGAATGAATTTGAAACATCCGATGTGGTACAGATACAGAACATGAGAACTGGTTCAATAGAAAGCAATTTCGTTCGAGAACGTATATTTATTATTCGCTAATTCGACAGGAATGTAATGGAATTTGTTTGGGTTTATAGGCGTAAACCGCAATGTATTTAGTAAATATTTAAATTGCTTTCGAAAATATTCGGTTCGGAGCTAAGTTGTGATTGGAAATTTAAAATATTGATATTGTGTCTCGTTCGGTTGAAAGGTACATTTTCCAATTTCACCGAAACTAATATTGCACAAATTTCATGTAAACTGCATATCTTGTTTAAGCAGCATGTAACAATTACGTAAATAAAATTGAAATTTGAATGACCAAATTGGCATCCTTCTATGCATTAGAGCATAAAATATTTTTGGTATTAAATCAAAATACACAAATTACCTTTTTGGAGTTCTGAAATTATGAGGTGATTCCTTCACAAGTACGTGCACCTAATGAAGCTTTTTTTGAAAATTGTTTCGTTGCATTTAATTATTCAATCGCAGGAAGAGTATCAATTATTGAAAAGTTAATTTAATCCCGCTGAAATATAATTTTTGAAGTAGCCCATCTATAAGAAGTAAATCCAGACAAAAATACACTCGTTCATTAATAAAGAATATATTCGCACCCCAATGGGAAATGTTTGCAAATTTCTCATTAAGCACACTGCCAGATGGATGAATGATAACGCAACTATTTGTGTAAAGCGTTTTTTTAAATAAAATATATGGTATAAATTGCACATATAATTTTGGCAACATTTTCGCGCATATTTTCAAAGCCTTTATTTTCGCTTACAAGGAAATATATTTCAAGTAATAGTCGTAATATTTTAAGACTAAAATAACACCGGTTGGTTTATTAAAATAGAGTGTGATATAAAATAATTTCCGTGCTATCCCAATTACAATATAGAACATAATATTCGACACACTGCAATTTTACTTCGATTAACAAATTGACATTAACTCTTAAGTATGAATATGGAAATCTGTATGTTATTTGGTCTTCTATAATGCACAAACGGAAAGTTTAAGGTTTTATGGAATTTCATAAAAATTTAATCTACAGTAACTTAATTTCTATGATTCAACATGACGTGAATCAAATTTGATCCCCTTTCTTTGTGTTAACCGCTTGCAGTTATAGGTTTATGGGCAAATATATTTGAAGCTGATCAGACTATTGCTTGTTTTGCCACTGATTTTGTAAATTTATATTGCATTTCTCTCTCTGCTAGGTTTTTTAACAATTAAAAAAACGCGCTCTACCGGCGTTTTGAATTTAAAAATTAACCCCTTATAAATAAAAATGAAACAGAATGGAAAATTTTATATTATTATATTATTATAATATTATATACATTCAATCTAAAAGGTTACATGCAATTTGAATTGCGGCTCATTTACTGATCAGCTTATGAACAGCAGAGTACTGTCGAAAATTCAAATTCACCACAAGAAGAAACCATAAAAACTGATTCAATTATAAGAAAATTCGCCGTGTCACAAATATCGTATTTCGCGTTTTCAAAATAATTGGTATTTAATTCTTTTGAAGTTTATGTGCGAAAGCAGCTATAACTTTCGGAATAATGCTTTCGTCCTTCATGATGAAAATATTTAGGAGCTAATATCAAATTTCAGATTTATCATTATATATATAGTATTTCGCATAATTGAAACTTATTTTGACAAAATTTAACAAAATGAAATTGGAAATAATTTCACTCAATAGGAGTATCTTACTTAAGTAATATATAAATATATTATAAAGAAATTCCAAATTCAATAGACAGAATTTTCGTACTGGTATGCCATAAATCCATAAAACTTAATCTATATTAACCAAAATGCTCCAAATTCCTCTTTTATTTTGTATTACTCTGGAGTGCCTTATTAAGAATGAGAGATGGATATCATGTGATTTTGAATAATGTTTTATCTCTTTGATTAATATATCATAGAATCGTTTGCAATAATCACATTTTGATTTCGCATAATATTGCATTTTTCGCAATATTCCAAATTTAAGCAAGCTTTCTATAAGAAGACAATTCATGCGGTCATATTCTCGTGCTTCATTTTTGAATACAACCGTGATTGCTGGAGTAAATTTTTGCAAATAATAAAACACTCGCAGCCAGCTGCGTGAATGATATCACAAACATCTTTCATGAACATTATTTCAAATCCAACAGCTTTAATAAATTTTCACATAAGTATTGAGCCAAATTCGTTGACATACTCAGTGCGATGTGTAATACTTACACGTTACTGTATTGAAAAGAATAATCGTAATGATTTCCGGAATATACTTTCAGGTGTAATTTTGTTAATATACAGAGATCTAAATAAGAGTTTTAAAGTCAATTGCATTATCCTAATCGAAGGTATGACTCGACGAAAATCGTTTTCACTCTGATCTGTTAAGTATCATGATGCGTTAATGTGGATGTAGGAATGTGAAAGAAATTGAAAATATTATAGTTCTACAACGGTAAGATTCAAAACTTTGTGGAATTTGTTGAAAAATACCAGGCATTAATTTACGATTGCCTGAAGCTGTATGCGTCATAACGAAATTCAATTACTTTCTACTCGTAGTTCGCTTACATTTATACGAATAAATGAAAATTTGTTTGGCATAGATTAAACAAATACTAGTTTTGTAAATAGATTGTCAGAAGGTTTGTGGATTTATCGGAAATGAGACGCCTCTTCGCCTATTTCCACCGAAATATTAATAAGTTCCGCAGTTCCAGTCTTTTAAATTTTCATAATTAAATGTTACAAAAAAATATAAACAGAAAGCGAAACTTAAACAGTGTTCAACTACTGCCAAAATAAAAGATTATCTGTAATTTCAAATCTTGATTATATTCTAATTCGCACATTGACAAAAGAATGAATTTGAAACATCCGATGTGGTACAGATACAGAACATGAGAACTGGTTCAATAGAAAGCAATTTCGTTCGAGAACGTATATTTATTATTCGCTAATTCGACAGGAATGTAATGGAATTTGTTTGGGTTTATAGGCGTAAACCGCAATGTATTTAGTAAATATTTAAATTGCTTTCGAAAATATTCGGTTCGGAGCTAAGTTGTGATTGGAAATTTAAAATATTGATATTGTGTCTCGTTCGGTTGAAAGGTACATTTTCCAATTTCACCGAAACTAATATTGCACAAATTTCATGTAAACTGCATATCTTGTTTAAGCAGCATGTAACAATTACGTAAATAAAATTGAAATTTGAATGACCAAATTGGCATCCTTCTATGCATTAGAGCATAAAATATTTTTGGTATTAAATCAAAATACACAAATTACCTTTTTGGAGTTCTGAAATTATGAGGTGATTCCTTCACAAGTACGTGCACCTAATGAAGCTTTTTTTGAAAATTGTTTCGTTGCATTTAATTATTCAATCGCAGGAAGAGTATCAATTATTGAAAAGTTAATTTAATCCCGCTGAAATATAATTTTTGAAGTAGCCCATCTATAAGAAGTAAATCCAGACAAAAATACACTCGTTCATTAATAAAGAATATATTCGCACCCCAATGGGAAATGTTTGCAAATTTCTCATTAAGCACACTGCCAGATGGATGAATGATAACGCAACTATTTGTGTAAAGCGTTTTTTTAAATAAAATATATGGTATAAATTGCACATATAATTTTGGCAACATTTTCGCGCATATTTTCAAAGCCTTTATTTTCGCTTACAAGGAAATATATTTCAAGTAATAGTCGTAATATTTTAAGACTAAAATAACACCGGTTGGTTTATTAAAATAGAGTGTGATATAAAATAATTTCCGTGCTATCCCAATTACAATATAGAACATAATATTCGACACACTGCAATTTTACTTCGATTAACAAATTGACATTAACTCTTAAGTATGAATATGGAAATCTGTATGTTATTTGGTCTTCTATAATGCACAAACGGAAAGTTTAAGTTTTTCCGGAATTTCATGAAAATTTAATCTATAGTAACTTTATTTCTATGATTCAACATGACGTGAATCAAATTTGATCCCCTTTCTTTGTGTTAACCGCTTGCAGTTATAGGTTTATGGGCAAATATATTTGAAGCTGATCAGACTATTGCTTGTTTTGCCACTGATTTTGTAAATTTATATTGCATTTCTCTCTCTGCTAGGTTTTTTAACAATTAAAAAAACGCGCTCTACCGGCGTTTTGAATTTAAAAATTAACCCCTTATAAATAAAAATGAAACAGAATGGAAAATTTTATATTATTATATTATTATAATATTATATACATTCAATCTAAAAGGTTACATGCAATTTGAATTGCGGCTCATTTACTGATCAGCTTATGAACAGCAGAGTAATATCGAAAATTCAAATTCACCACAAGAAGAAACCATAAAAACTGATTCAATTATAAGAAAATTCGCCGTGTCACAAATATCGTATTTCGCGTTTTCAAAATAATTGGTATTTAATTCTTTTGAAGTTTATGTGCGAAAGCAGCTATAACTTTCGGAATTATGCTTTCGTCCTTCATGATGAAAATATTTAGGAGCTAATATCAAATTTCAGATTTATCATTATATATATAGTATTTCGCATAATTGAAACTTATTTTGACAAAATTTAACAAAATGAAATTGGAAATAATTTCACTCAATAGGAGTATCTTACTTAAGTAATATAGAAATATATTATAAAGAAATTCCAAATTCAATAGACAAAATTTTCGTACTGGAATGCCATAAATCCATAAAACTTAATCTATATTAACCAAAATGCTCCAAATTCCTCTTTTATTTTGTATTACTCTGGAGTGCCTTATTAAGAATGAGAGATGGATATCATGTGATTTTGAATAATGTTTTATCTCTTTGATTAATATATCATAGAATCGTTTGCAATAATCACATTTTGATTTCGCATAATATTGCATTTTTCGCAATATTCCAAATTTAAGCAAGCTTTCTATAAGAAGGCAATTCATGCGGTCATATTCTCGTGCTTCATTTTTGAATACAACCGTGATTGCTGGAGTAAATTTTTGCAAATAATAAAACACTCGCAGCCAGCTGCGTGAATGATATCACAAACATCTTTCATGAACATTATTTCAAATCCAACAGCTTTAATAAATTTTCACATAAGTATTGAGCCAAATTCGTTGACATACTCAGTGCGATGTGTAATACTTACACGTTACTGTATTGAAAAGAATAATCGTAATGATTTCCGGAATATACTTTCAGGTGTAATTTTGTTAATATACAGAGATCTAAATAAGAGTTTTAAAGTCAATTGCATTATCCTAATCGAAGGTACAACTCGACGAAAATCGTTTTCACTCTGATCTGTTAAGTATCATGATGCGTTAATGTGGATGTAGGAATGTGAAAGAAATTGAAAATATTATAGTTCTACAACGGTAAGATTCAAAACTTTGTGGAATTTGTTGAAAAATACCAGGCATTAATTTACGATTGCCTGAAGCTGTATGCGTCATAACGAAATTCAATTACTTTCTACTCGTAGTTCGCTTACATTTATACGAATAAATGAAAATTTGTTTGGCATAGATTAAACAAATACTAGTTTTGTAAATAGATTGTCAGAAGGTTTGTGGATTTATCGGAAATGAGACGCCTCTTCGCCTATTTCCCCGAAATATTAATAAGTTCCGCAGTTCCAGTCTTTTAAATTTTCATAATAAAATGTTACAAAAAAATATAAACAGAAAGCGAAACTTAAACAGTGTTCAACTACTGCCAAAATAAAAGATTATCTGTAATTTCAAATCTTGATTATATTCTAATTCGCACATTGACAAAAGAATGAATTTGAAACATCCGATGTGGTACAGATACAGAACATGAGAACTGGTTCAATAGAAAGCAATTTCGTTCGAGAACGTATATTTATTATTCGCTAATTCGACAGGAATGTAATGGAATTTGTTTGGGTTTATAGGCGTAAACCGCAATGTATTTAGTAAATATTTAAATTGCTTTCGAAAATATTCGGTTCGGAGCTAAGTTGTGATTGGAAATTTAAAATATTGATATTGTGTCTCGTTCGGTTGAAAGGTACATTTTCCAATTTCACCGAAACTAATATTGCACAAATTTCATGTAAACTGCATATCTTGTTTAAGCAGCATGTAACAATTACGTAAATAAAATTGAAATTTGAATGACCAAATTGGCATCCTTCTATGCATTAGAGCATAAAATATTTTTGATATTAAATCAAAATACACAAATTACCTTTTTGGAGTTCTGAAATTATGAGGTGATTCCTTCACAAGTACGTGCACCTAATGAAGCTTTTTTTGAAAATTGTTTCGTTGCATTTAATTATTCAATCGCAGGAAGAGTATCAATTATTGAAAAGTTAATTTAATCCCGCTGAAATATAATTTTTGAAGTAGCCCATCTATACGAAGTAAATCCAGACAAAAATACACTCGTTCATTAATAAAGAATATATTCGCACCCCAATGGGAAATGTTTGCAAATTTCTCATTAAGCACACTGCCAGATGGATGAATGATAACGCAACTATTTGTGTAAAGCGTTTTTTTAAATAAAATATATGGTATAAATTGCACATATAATTTTGGCAACATTTTCGCGCATATTTTCAAAGCCTTTATTTTCGCTTACAAGGAAATATATTTCAAGTAATAGTCGTAATATTTTAAGACTAAAATAACACCGGTTGGTTTATTAAAATAGAGTGTGATATAAAATAATTTCCGTGCTATCCCAATTACAATATAGAACATAATATTCGACACACTGCAATTTTACTTCGATTAACAAATTGACATTAACTCTTAAGTATGAATATGGAAATCTGTATGTTATTTGGTCTTCTATAATGCACAAACGGAAAGTTTAAGTTTTTCCGGAATTTCATGAAAATTTAATCTATAGTAACTTTATTTCTATGATTCAACATGACGTGAATCAAATTTGATCCCCTTTCTTTGTGTTAACCGCTTGCAGTTATAGGTTTATGGGCAAATATATTTGAAGCTGATCAGACTATTGCTTGTTTTGCCACTGATTTTGTAAATTTATATTGCATTTCTCTCTCTGCTAGGTTTTTTAACAATTAAAAAAACGCGCTCTACCGGCGTTTTGAATTTAAAAATTAACCCCTTATAAATAAAAATGAAACAGAATGGAAAAATTTTATATTATTATATATATTATAAATATTATATACATTCAATCTAAAAGGTTACATGCAATTTGAATTGCGGCTCATTTACTGATCAGCTTATGAACAGCAGAGTAATATCGAAAATTCAAATTCACCACAAGAAGAAACCATAAAAACTGATTCAATTATAAGAAAATTCGCCGTGTCACAAATATCGTATTTCGCGTTTTCAAAATAATTGGTATTTAATTCTTTTGAAGTTTATGTGCGAAAGCAGCTATAACTTTCGGAATTATGCTTTCGTCCTTCATGATGAAAATATTTAGGAGCTAATATCAAATTTCAGATTTATCATTATATATATAGTATTTCGCATAATTGAAAATTATTTTGACAAAATTTAACAAAATGAAATTGGAAATAATTTCACTCAATACGAGTATCTTACTTAAGTAATATTAAATATATAAAAAAGAAATTCCAATTTAAATAGACACAATTTTCGTACTGGTATGCTATAAATCTATACAACTTAATCTATATTATTCTTTTGAAATGCGAGCTTTAATAAAATTCATTGTACCCTTTTTATGTGCAAAAACAAAAAGAAATTTTATCAGATATAAGAAAATTTTCTTTCTCATGGTCTTCTCAAATATCTACTCATGAACATATCTTTATATATAAATTAGAAAGCAGACATTTCTATCTTGTTTTGCTTTCTAATTTATATATAAAGATATGTTCATGAGTAGATATTTGAGAAGACCATGAGAAAGAAAATTTTCTTATATCTGATAAAATTTCTTTTTGTTTTTGCACACAGGAAGGGTACAATGAATAAAAGTATATCCTTTAGCAAACTCATTTACATAGTATTATAGTCAAAATTCAACTGCAGGCTTGCGCTGTTTTCAATTGGAAGGGTGCCTGTGGCAAATCATACTTTAACTGATGATGTGGAAGATTTAAGTCATGCGTTTTTGAAGCCCATATCAACCTGGTGTGAACAAAATAAGAATTTTATTTCACGAAGTTCTATTATTTAGCATGTCCTGTTCTGTAATAAATAAGGCATGCCATTAAAACTCTGTTCAATTTCGATTATGACTAGGCGTGCAAATATGCTTCTTTATTTTGGCGCGATCGCAATAAATAAACGTTGTGCAGAACTATGTAAACAAAAGTCAACTTGTGTGTTATCCTGCACAATCTCGAGGTTGAAATAGGTTTATGAATAGACTTCATTGACTTGTTTCATTAATTTATTTGGATTAACTGTCTATGTACTTAAAAAATTGTAGACTATCCGCATATCGATTGTGGATAAGTGCAGGTTAATATGTTTTTCAGCTCAACTGTACGAAATTATACATGTATATATCAGCCAAAATGGGTGAATTACAGGTTCTAAAGGGCATACCATTAAATTTCTTCAAAATTACCTCAAAAAAATTTGACTACACAATAATGGCAAATAAAGACAAACTGAAATAAACCATACTAGTAAAAACTATTAGAGTTGCCACACCCAACAACGGGTCAGGGTTTGTGATATTAGAAATTTCCATTTATAATGGGCACATAAATGATCGTTTAAAATTAAAATAAACAATAAATAAAAAACTAACTGGGAAAATATTGAGGAAAGACTCACCATTTTATAATGATTAAGAAAAAAGTCTTTTCATCGTGGCTGAATCTGAAACCAGATTAAATGTCTTGAACAAAATTCGAAGAACTTAATTGCTCATCACTAACCCATCAAACTTTTACGGTAAACTGAAATGACATAAAGTCACGACAGCCATAAGAACTATTATGATGAGGCTTATTAGGCAAATAATCAAAGCACAGCATCAAAAAACAACTACAATCTTCTAATCAATACAATCTCTAAAGTAAATACAAAACAAAGAAATTATCCTGACTCTCTCGAGCAATTAAACCAAAAAACAGCAAAGGCACCCGGATAGCAGAATGGTCGGTTACGATGCTTCATCTGCTAGAAAATGAACAGCTATTTTATTTTTTTAATTTGAAAGTAAAATTCTAAATTTCTCCTTAGATATAAATGGTAACAACTTCCTCTTCTTAACATGTATGAAAATTGGTATACGTGTTCTTGAAAGTTAACTTTTCCAGGTTCCAATTTCACTACTATTAAAGACAGCATTTTGCTCCCGTTAAATTAAATATTTAGATACCATTATTAAAAACGAGTTACAAATTCAAATTCATCACTGCAAAATACATAAATGATGTGAGGTTGATCTATTTATAGTGTTCAAAACTTATAGAAGCACAACTAGGTCCACGTTCATCCTATTTTTGACACGTTTCTATAGTTTATCTTCCATTCTGTAGGCCTATTCCCTCTACTCCAAAATAAACGAACGATTTTCAAAGGATTTAAAGTTGCTAATTTATAAGACATTGTCGGCTTATACAGCCTCATCATGTATAATATAATTCAGTAAACGTTGAGGAAAAACAATCAAATGTTTAACATTTAGGCCAAATTCCACACAATAGAATTTCAGATCGTTTCTACGACAATCTAAGTTAACAATATGAGAGATATTGCTCTATAAAAGTACAACAAACTGTTAATGCATAAAACACATACTTCATCGAAAATTAATTCAAAATTCTATGCAAATAAACAATTAAGCATTTAACAAGTTAACCAAACTTTACACAGAGAAATTATAAGTAATTTCTACGCCAATCTTTATTAACAATAATATCGTAATCGAAAAAAAATTACAAAAACTAGATACCTTTAATTCAAAGTTCATAGGATAAATATCATTAACATTCGTGTCGCTAGACCTCTAGTGTTGTAAAATAAAGTATAAATGTATATTAACAAATTAGGTCTCATAAATTTAGCTGAATAGTTTCTATATGCAATCAATGAACCAACGCACAATATATATATAAGCTGAAAAGCTAAATAGGCATATAATTTACAGTGACGTCAGATAAATTTTAAATGAAATATAATCAAGTCTGTCACACAGCAACTAGTCATCTGAATCACTATAGAATGATATAGTCAAACAATCACCCTGTCTAAGTGCCCTCTATGGAGTCTCATCTTTTTCAGTCGATAAGACTGATATGCGGTATAAATGGTAAATATATTTACTATTTGGCTATTGTCCTATGGGTATATAAAGTTCCTAACTTTATTAAGCAATTTTTCTATTAATTTTAACCTATATTGTCATACGAAATATTTGTAATTTTACTTTGTGAACTTTAGCTTGCATGTTAAAAGTTGAATTATTTTATAATATCGTTTATTGAATTAATCTACGAAGAAGTATATGATGAGACTTTATAGACTAACAATTTTTTTATCAATTAGTAACCTCTAAATCCAATAAATGAAATCCTTACACCTATCTTAATATTTTGTCTGGGGCAGTCGTTCTAGCTGGATTGCTCGAACAGAATGAGTCTGCAATTTTTGGGTTATTTTGTAAAGACGGTCGGATATAGGATGATGGAGCGATTTGTTATTGTTCGGCAAGCTTTGACTAACAAACTTTTGTTCAAACCAGAATCATCAAATCCGGCTGGAATCATGATTTTATCCAATGAAGCCCGTACAGGGATCAAATTTAACCTCAAGTAAGAGAACGAAAATGCTGTCCAACACCTGGACATCAAAATCACTCCAGAAGAAAATAATGAATAGTCATAAGCAATATATTAAAAATCAACATTCAATGTACAAAATTTCCAGAGCTACAATATGTTGTCAAAATCTTAAAAAAGAAACTCAATAAACAACTCAGGAGGCCGAGTCAGTAAAATCTGCTTGTAAAAGAAATTGAAGTGATAATCTGTCTTATCGAAATTGCGATAAATGACGTCTACTTGGATCAGAATAATTTAGACGAAGATTATCAATAAAACAATTTTGCTCATAGTATCCATGATATTTTGAAAACCCATGATTTTCCATAATGGGTTTTCGTCTATCCGAGGCACTTCCTTGAAGGAAAAATCAGGCAATACCTGATTCGTATTAAATTAGATTCTAACAAATTGTCTTCCTAATCTTACCATTTAGAAACTACATGCACGCTGAACATTTGAGCGATGTTGAAACATATCACAAGGGAATTTTTTTCTCATGAAAATTTCAACATTTCCTTTAGCACACCAATAATCTTGGGCCTGAATATTAAGGATTAATTGCCACATTTTCAAAAAATCTTCATAGATTGCACAAGTACATGTACAAGAAATAGTATACTTATTCGACATATAATAACGCAATTGATCAATAGAAAGCACCAAAAGTGAATCAGAAATTGATTAAAAGAGGCTCAAAACTGTTAGGAAGATCAGCAATTTCTAAGTTAATTTTAAGTGTCGTGTACTGGCAATCTACTCAGTTCTACATATAACAAAATCGGAGATTTCCTTGCATGTACAAAGCAATATATCCACACACCAGGCGAGCAACTAAGAGCATTTGATCAGTTTGATAACAAAATTGTCTTCATTAACAACATCCGAATTTGAACAACTTGATAAGCATATAATATTGCAATCGCCACAGTTTGCATAATTAATAGAGGAAACAACAAAACGCATGTACAATCAGACATGGCATAACCCATACGAGGAATAAACAATATTGCATGCAGTGGCCAAAATTGCAAGAGCCTGGTCAAAACTCTATTGATCGAAAAAGAGTAATCAGATTTCGAGCGTCCTTTAAAAAATTTACTTAACTGTTTGATAATTTGGTTTGTTTGGATTAGAAACCTGTGCAATTAAACTAGATAAGGTATGAAATAACGGATAAATATAATCTACAAGATCGGTTTAAAAATTAGTGTATACACATCAGTGGTAATCAAAATTGCTACGGCGAGAGCTATCAGCTTAGCCAATTTCGTTCAGTAACAAATTTCATTCCGTAGACGTTGAAACTCATACAGTTCCAGAATATTTCGGTGTTAATCCACGTTATGTTATTTACTACTTCTGTCATTCAGTATTGGACTAGCCAAATAAAATTATTTATTTAATCATGGACACTTTAACCCTCATGCACTTATATAATATTTTAAACCACAACTGATCTTGATTCAGTTAATAAAGGGTAGATCACTCAAATATCATTGTTTCTGTAGTGTTGAGCAATCGGTGGACACATTGTTGCCTGGTGACTATCTTAATAGCAAGCTTCAATTAGCTTCATTGATAAAACGAATGCACATTTTAAAATCTGACTAAATCCCATTAATCTGATTCCTACCAATCCAAAGCAACTTAGTGAAATTAGCAAAAATTGCATGTACATGAAATTATCTTAAAAGACAATAATAAATTTTGCTTGATTTTCATAAATTGTAAAATTAACTCGTCTTTTTTTCTATGTGCCAACTGAAAATTTTGTGAAATGCGTGATACTATTTCGTGAAATTTGCCATCGCGACACCGATTATGTACACATGAAGACAAGACCCTGCTATTCACTCTGATCGCGATTTTCTTTATTCTGGTAATATCAACTTTCTTTATGATTCTACTGATAAAGAAGAAACGCGCAACAGACAGGCGACAAACACCGAAACCACACGGATTTCCAGGCAAGTAAAATTAGCATTGATGTTTAAACTATAAATTACGTTATTCAAGATTACAACTGACGAGACATTGGCAACAGACTAGCTGGGTTATATTTCATAAATGAACTTAAAATTAGTTTAAAATGTACTATGTTTCCCAGAAAGAGCACCAATGGTATAGGCAAACTCTCGACAGAACGCCGTATTTGAGGATTTTTCGAGGCCATATAAAGCAAGTAGTGCGTTTTTTATTAGCATAAATCTGTTGACTATTCAGAATGTGCAGTATTTAACCAAATAATGCAGAAGCCACTTATCTTCGTTTTAAACCAATGTGAAAGTTTATTATTTATTTGAAAACCTGGTTTTTATATAGCTTTACACTCCAAACATAATATTTTAACAATGTTTTTATTAATTTAATGAAATATTTTGTTCAAACAGACCTTATATGATTGAATCTTATGAGGGATCGTTGAACTCTCAGATAGATAGTTCATGTTTTGTAAAAATGCAAGCAGATCTCATAGCACAAATCAAGATCTATTATTTTTTAAATTATGTCAGCTGGCATTGAAACAGCATTTGATGACCTTAAATAAGTTGACAATTACTGTTCCGAAATTCAAGACTATTTACAAGATCTATTATATAGTTCAGACCATCACACGCATATATATATATATATATATCTATCTATATATATATATATAAAAGAGCTATAGAGTATTTGGTAATTAGCAAATTTAAATTTTTGCAAAAAATCCGTAAGAAATATAAATTTCTATTTATTAATTAATTAATATGCATACATGTTTATCTAATGTCTAATGACAGTAATTGGATATTTATTTTTGCAAGAATAATCTACATATTGCATCATGTAGGAAAGGAAACTCATTTAGTAGAAAGTTTTCTACAATATTGGGAGAAGTTGCCGCGGAAAGTACTCGATCCGGGCACATTTGCTGCTGAATCTGAGAGTCGTTCTATTGAAACTTTTTGGTATTACTTGAAGAGATCCTAATAAATTCGACGTCCGTCTACTGAATTAATGACCTCCTCTATTTTATGCAGCGTGTAGTTTATATTATGAAAATATAAAAAAATCAAAATACTGCCATTAAACTTCAAATAAATGTAAATTCCACAAGTGGCATTTTACCTGTTTTCTAAGGAAATATTAGATGTGAATAGTTAGAAATGCAAGTCTTGAGGTGATCAAAAGCTATTGCACCTGATGTAAATAATAACCAGAAACAACTTAGTATATGACTTCAAATTGCGTATGTTATGTCTCATTCTCCATAAAAAATTTCAGGGTTCAAGTCACGTCCGCAGCAAAATCTAAACAGTTCTGTCAGCGTTTACATTATTGACGAAATCAGTCTCCTAGATGAATTGCCTTGGCTACTTGATGCAATGTTTAGTTTGTATATATATATAAGAAATAAAAAATATATTTATAAATTATAATGTATTCTACAAGTGTCTATAGTCAATAATATGGAGTCGTTTGTGAGATTTTTTATCATCAAATCCTAATCGCAGATTTGTTATTACGAATCACATATTGCATAGGTTTATCTTACAATTTTGCAGTGACGACTTCTACTGTCTTAAAAAACGTTATGGTGTGCCATTACCTATAGAATAAGAAGTTTCGCACATACCTAATATTACATATTATAATATATATATATATATATATATATATATATATATATATATATATATATATAATATTATAATACATATTATTTGGGGCACGTCTGTTATTTTGGAAGTTTTGTTGTTGATGTTTTTGTTCCAAAACAGATTGAATAATTATGAAATTTGCTGCGCGTTTAAGCAATGTTTAAATTTATTGGTTGACAAAACTTCAGATGGCAGAAATATTTCTTTGGATTGTGTCTTAAATGAAATGAGTTCTGTGTAATGTATGCACCCTATTTAACCATTTTACGGTAAATCCTGGTCTGTTCTTCTTTTGAAACCTTATTTTGTCCGGTGATATACTGATCGTGGCAGATATATATATATATATATATATATATTAAAAATTTATATTAACTTTAAAAACTTTAATCCTTTTTAAGAACAAGTTAAAATTAGACGGTGAATTTTGTAAAGAGAAAAAATGATGTATTGAAGATAATATCTACAATAAATTTAGTATATAATCACAATTTAGAAGGTAATTATTCTATTCGCCATAACTCATCTCGTACGTAACATGTAGTACCTTACGTGGCCAATTTTGGAAATCAAGAGCGATTTAATCGAAGTAAATACCTACATTTTTAAAGCAAAAGTCAAGAAGTGGGAGACCTGCAAACAAAAACCAACACCAGCCCAAATATATTAACCGTTTATAATCAAAAAATGTAGGAATTTGTGTTGTTCATTTTGTTGTAGACTAAGGATGTTGCATAACAAAGTTTTCTCGTGCGTAGCTCATTTTCGTTTTTCGCTTCGAAAACCAGATGTAAACCCGCCTGATTTGGAATGGGATTTTTATAAGCAGTGTTCAGCTATTGCGGAAGAATACTCAAATTTTCTCTTCAATTCGCTTTTTTGGTAATCGGTCAGTCAGTTATATACAACGCACTGAGCAGCTGTAACATTTGTATAAATAAACAAAGTTCGACTGTTAGATCGCAGAGAGCCTATGCTTTATATTTCGACATCAGTGGCTTTTTTCTGTTTAAATAAACTAGGTTTGGATTACGCTCCTGGAAATCATTGCTTTTATAGTATTTCGAGTAAGTATTTTAGATAATGCATCCACCTTTAAAGAAATACTGTCGTTTATTGTTTCATCTTTGCTTTAATAAACTTTTCGGATAACGTTTTTATTTAATTATACTTTTAGCACCGCCGGTTCTTAACATTGAAGTTCCTCAAAACGTACTATATATTAAATTGCATAAAAAATTATTCTTTTGGAAAATTACGGCAGTACTGTGGTAATAGATGTTTTACACATTCGATACATTTTCCTTTTTTAGTCTGTCATCCTCCTGTTTTAAAAGCAATATTTAAAAGAGCGACTATGTTTATGACTGAGGGATATTTTGCACTCGCTAGTAAAATGAATATGTAAGCATGTCATTTTCTTTTACATCTACATAGCTGATTTAATTATTTAATTATAATCAAAATGCATCACATATGTAAGGCTGTAGTTTTAAGTAAAAGGTTGTAGTTTTGATGATTCAAGGTAGAGCATACAAGGATCAGTTAGTAGAGTCGTTAACAAAGGCCCCATCGTCAATGCACAGACTTGCATTAGATAGGGACCATAGACAGAGATTTTAACATCTTTATTGTACATATTGAAGAGAATTTGCAGGTAACTTGCGTGGGGAGAATGACGATTGGTAACTATTAACAAACCTATTGAGTTCGTCGATGGTTTTATCGAATGAATTTTCTGAAAATAGATATTTGACATACAAGGAAATCATTTTTTACACTTTACTTTGTACGATTTTACTTTATTTATGAAATCTAAATTTTATCGAACACAGTTGTTTAACATTTAAATTTAGTACTGTTTTTAGTTATCCTGATAGTTTGTCTTGTATCTTGTGGATTTTAGACATCATTGGTCTCAATGACAGAAATGTGTTCGTATCACTAACTCTGTGTAAATTTAACATGTCGTGAATTAGAACAGAGCGTGAGACGACTGATTTTGCTTCTGTTTGATTAAGTATGATGTTAACACTTTCATTAGAATTTGCATCATCAGTTTGTTGCTGCAATTCTTCATGCGTATTTCAATTCGCACGTTACATTATATCATCGGAAGTTTGTGATCTTTTTTTATTTACTTGGTTCTGTTTAAATTCCTCTTCATCACCATAGATTAATGAAATCGTTGATATTCATAATGAATGCATACGAGCTTTTGTGTCTAAATTCTGCAAATAGTGGGATGTGCTCAATATTTATAAAATTGAATCGCTTGTGTCTTATTTTAATGTGCACATAGGCAACATGTAGTTCAGCTTTAAAAAGGAGGCAGAACTAATCTTTTTTGAAAGTTCTGATTCATCAACATCATATAGATTCTCCGGTGCAGCTTTTATTCTTATGTCTGTCGTTTGGTTCTTAATCCAACATTATTTCCCTAGCTTTGTAAAATTGATTTTATAATGTTTTACATAACATAGTAGCATTGGGTTATTACGAAGAGGAAATGCATTTTATTATCTGCGTCATATTTATCTGCTATTTACAATTAAATTTTGCTCAAAAGTGCGATTTATTTCCAATTAAATTTAAAACCAAATGAAAATACGTGAAGTAGAAATTATGCTTGGCAGAAAATTGACGGTGATTAACATGGGTGATGTATTTTGTGACTACTTGACAAAACTAATACTTTTCTTAAGTTCTAATTTTCATGGGTTTCCATTTGAATGAGTAAATTATTACCAGATGACGCAAAATCTATTTAAAAATAGTATTAGAGTGAGTTTGAAAAAAATATCTGTGCATGCGATAGACGAAAAAGCGTATGTCTGGTTAAAAAAACCATTGATAGAAAAGTAACAAAATTTGAAGCATAAACAATGAGAATCATACCTATAAGCGCAAAGATACAGAACAAAATCTAAATCCAACATGTAACAACCAAAAAATGGTTGCTACAAATAAATGCTAAAAAAATCACATTACGTAAAACTATAAAAAAATTAAACTCTTGCGCATTTTAATAGAAGAAATATCCAAAATTGTTGCTGGAAATTCACGAATACAGTGAACATACTTGTCTAAACCAACAGGGTTTTTCATATTCCGTTATTATTCATAATTATGCTATATTTAAATAAATAAATAAATAAATAAATAAATAAATAAATAAATAAATAAATAAATAATATATATATATATATATATATGATATATATATATATATAATATATATATATATATATATATATATATATAGTCAGTATAAACTAAACACTGCCTCAGGTAGCAAAGGAAATTCATCCGTGATATCGATTTCGTCCGTTTTGAAATCTCGTGAAGTGCTGTAAAGAATTTGCCGTGGACGGGAGTCGAAGCGAAAAATATTTGCTTTTACATCTAGGACTCTATTCACTACACGCATTTTGATGTCATTTACCAAATTATGTTTTCTGGTACGCTTTTCGTTCATGTGGACATAATTCCAAAAGGAAGGCTAACCAGAATATAACATTTGGTATATTGCCTAAAGATGCGAGTAATTAGTGTCATTAACAGCTATATGATTGGTGTCTCAGGTCACAAAACAAATGTGCTGCGGCTTGGGTCCCGTCCGTGGCAATTTCTGAATAATAATACTTTCAAAATTCAAAAACATTCCATAATCAAGTGTATGCTTATTATGAATAATGGCCATTTATATTTTAGAATACTTTACTTGAAATTACAGTCTTTCAGTCATATCAGTTCAGGGGTATAATTTGATTAAGAGATTGTGGACCAGTCTGATTTTTAGCCTTACTTATATAAATTTGCAGCAGTCATATGATATTTTGTGGTTATTTGCTTGTTAATTTGGGTGTGCGCGTGGGTATGTATACGTCTGCGTGTGGATGCTCGAGATCTGGTTGTTCTTTTATTGAAAACCCAGAATAAATATAATTGCAAGTACTTCATATTTAATTAAGTAATCTCGAAATAAACCAGCAATTATCCACTATAAGCAAACACTTATAGAAATGTTCCCTTTTCCTTAAAACATATATAAACCATATAAGTTAAGAAACAATAAGCCTAGATTAATTTTTAAATTGGTTTAAGAATATTCGTCGAAAAAGTTAAAAATATCACTTACGAATGCTCACCATCATCTCGTCACATCATCTTCATTAAATCAATTACATTGGTGCACTGAAAATTGTGGAAACTTACTATTTTGAAGTGCCCATATTAATTGGAGAAGATTTTTCTGGCCGGATTTGTAAGATAACTAGTTTTGAAATATTAATTTTGCGTGGTTTCTGCTAAATATTTCATACGTAATTAAAGTTTGCAAACTTGTGATAAACATAAAGTTAATATTCAATCAATCACCAAATAAAGAAAAAATAGAATCAATTACGCCCGTTGAGGCGTTTAAAATTTTTCATTTTTATTATATGAATTCCAGAAAAAATTACAATGGATAAAATCGCAAGTTATGTTTCATTAGTCGTGAATCATAATTGTGTCTCTCCTTCCGAGAAGTCTTCTCTACATTATGCTTGACTGGAATATTTGTTGCATGATTTATATACCATTTTGAGCGCTAAAATTTCGCTGATTTCGTCACATTCATATAAGTTATCAAGCTGAGCAAGAATTAACTTAGTGCGTTTTGATAAGCATTGGTTGTTTAAATAAAGTTTTATACCCGAAATAAACGAAATGTGCAATGGGTGTAGAAGTCACTGGAATGAGCGATTGGTAATTTATTTTAAATATTCTTTTTAATATCTTGTTTTGATCCTCAATAATATACTAGGCGTCGTATCCTGAAGATTTTGGTACAATGACAAAATGCGCCAATACGTTAAACTTGCGGTAGATTTTTTTTATATTATGCCACTGGTTAAGAAATATTATTTTTATTTAATATAAGTACAAAAAATAGTTTAATCAAATTTAACTTGTTTTTTCTAATGAAAAGCATGGTATTTCTAAAGTCCCAGTGTCCTGTATAGAATGATTAGAATAAATCTTATATGGCGGATGTTGGTATTTTTATTAATTTATTAATAATTTTAAGTTCATTTTCTTGTTTATTTCTAATATAAAGTTATAAATAAACAATTTATTATAGCATGAAATTCTTGCAACACAAGCTTATGCAACTAAGATAGAAATGATCATTTTGGAGAGGTCCAGAACAAATTCATTAGACAGCCGTTGTCTTACAAAAAAATTTGAAGGAAGATTATAGTAAAGAATAAAAATAGATGTTAAGCTCTACCATTAATATAGTCGATATATGTTATTCTCCTCGTCAAAGAGAGTTCTCTTTGTTCATATTATAAAAATGCTATTTCTATTACACAATAATTTCTTTAAAACAAAAATGTAAATGTTAAGCTTTCTACAATCGAACAGAACTATATTACATATTTTTTCAGACACAACAGATGATCAGTGCATTATGTAGTTCAGATTGGCCGTTTCCTAAAGAAGCGCATCCAAGAGCATGCGAGCTAAAAACAAATGGCAAATTGAAACGTTTCCTTTAGAGCTCCAGACTCGGTTTCTGATAATCGCCATCCAATCCAGCCATACATACATATATTCTCAAACCAAGAAACCAATACGAGTTACGCACATTGAAAACTGACATTTTCCGCATTCTTTATCGCCGACAAAATATACAAAAGTAGTTTTTACGTGAATAGAATATAACTCGACTAATTGTTTCTATGTGTGTGTGCGTGTGTACTTCTGCACCTCTGTTTCCATCTTCCTGATCGTTGTTGTAGATCTGTGTTTTATAGTCCGGATAAACAACAAATTTATTCCTTAAGTGACGTTTTATTTCTCAATTTGAACTGGAAACGTATATTTAACATGTTCTGTTTATTTTTTATAGTTATAAAATTCGATAAATTATTTTCATATTAAATACGATAATTGTCCACTTGAATTCACGTTTTCTGAAGTGCAATAGTAAATAACATTGTTATAAACATTTTAATACAGCGTTATAGAGCACTTTCATTAAAGGCTATGCAGTTTTAGCTATCGAAAAATAATATTTTACTGTTTTATAGGCACAAACAACTAGGTAGTGTACAAGGTAACATTTAATCAATGTTGTGATCTTGATTTAAAGATCTGGCCTATTATTTACATAAATTTGTCAGTAAAAAATACGAATTGTGTAGTGTAGAAATGGCATTTCGTCCAATTTTTTGGTTGCTTCCTTATCGGAAAACTCATCACATGCTGCCATAACTTGTCAGGGACAGGACTTGAACCAAATTCTGGACATTACTTCAAGAGTTCTCAATAAGTATGAAACCAATCTACTGGATGAATTTCATTTTTCTACACCATACCATACCTAGTTTATACTGAAAAAGCTATGTATATAATGGGTCAGGTGTTTGTATCAAGATCGCAACCTTGACTGAAAGTTATTATATCACTGACCGCGCAATCAATGTTAGATTAATAATATGTGTTCAAGTTTATTTCCTTAGCTCATGCTCAATATATGTATGCTGGACCGCTAAGCTTATGACGAACAAATTTATTCAATTATGAAATTCTTCTTATTTGGAAATTTTGTTGGTAGGACATTACAATATTTTTAAAGTAGTAATCATTTTGAACTGCATTAAACTTATGCGGCAAAATTGATCTCGATCAACTTAATCCAGAAATGTATAGTGATTTAGAATAAATACCGTTAAATAACTTTGACTTCCTTGTTTTACAGGTAATGCAATTCGAGAATAAATAAACTAATTAAAGGGCTTATAGGTGCGCGACTATTCTAAGTATTATTTGCTCTCCATTTTTTTACGTTGAGCATGTGCTATTACTTAATCTTTAACTGCAACATACGAAACCGACAGGAAACAACGATGGACAAACTGTTGATAGGAGGATAGAATACATTTTTCTCCAGTTCATTAGGTCGTGTAACCTATAATTGTTTCTAATTAACATTTAATGTACTCTTGTTTTAGGTCTTGTCTAGGTATTGTTGTCATATTTGCTACGCATATACTCCTTGTCAATTCCATTATTCGAAACCTATTCAATTAATTTTCATAAACATCTTTCATTTGAATGCAATACACGACAGGCGCTGCTTTTTAATGGGGCAAAACGCCTCTCAATCATTTTTTTGTGTGCCCAATCTTGATCGCACATGTTTTAGCTTGAACATTGGAATTATTTAAAACGATAAAACCATGGATTTGTTGATGATACTCAGTTTTCATTTCAAGTAATATACAATATAGGAAAAATATTTATATTTACGCTCAAGCTTATACGCATAACAACGTGTGCAAAGTGAAAATCAACGTATATCGCATGCTGATTTGTGGAAGAGACTATGTCAAACAGGCAGAACTAATCAGGCCACTCCATTGGACCGTGTTTACTTAAATTTCACTAAGTTTTCGCACTTGTGAGCTAACGGTTCTTAAGTTTTCCGGTTTCTAAGTAATTGCTGTCAATAAAGATAGCGTTCCACTGATAGATTGTTCTTCTAAATCTTACAAGAGTGGAGCCATTCATTGTCACTGCCTACAAAGTCTGTCAAGATCATTTTTAAGTAACTTTCCTAGTTAACGCCTGAGCCCATTCAATCGGCATTTTTTAAATGAATTCCCGGAAAAAACTGAACAATATGCGGGAAATAAAACATCTTTTTCTAAGGCTTAAGCCTGTAGAAAAGTTCCAGAAATATATTTACCATTGTGAGTACAGGACAATACAGCTATGATTTAGCACATATTGCACGTATACTCTGATAATATTAATGGATAAAAACCGCGCATTTTGAAACAGGTTTAAACAACCCGTGAAAATTGAAAATTTTATCACGCAATTTATTTAGCCATCAATGTACATAAATTCGCTAGTTGCCAAATCGGCCAGTCATAATTGACTGGCTCCCTGATCAGCCATTAAATGTGCACGAATAAAATGATGTGAGTGTGTGATTGCATCAATTTGACCTTTCTCATATCTATGTCACAAAAATGTAAGCGCAATTAATATAGAATAAGAGACAAATGGTATACTTAATTTGATAATGTCGCGGTGTATTGATTTCAATCTCATATTAAGGTGCAGGATATAATTAATATCTATATACGTAGTTTGCAATAGGTGGTGGATTGCGGCGATACCTGGGAAAACGTAATATCTTTGCAGCATTATAACTGCTGAATCAGAGGTTTTTAGGCTACGAATCCTTGAGTAACATCAAGCTACAGATTGTCCTCATTTATTGCATACTTGGCACAAACTTCTTAGTATAGCTTATGGACAATGATCAAATCTCGCACTTGTTGGGCAATAAGGCCATATTTAAAGCAGTTCTTGTTTTACTTAAAGTAACAAGCAAGTTGTCACAGTTTATATTCAGGAGATAACCCGTGGATTGATAAATATCTGATTATATAACGTTTCAGAATTTTTTTGTTAAAATAAAAGCTATACCTAAATGTGGTCTAACATGAGTACATTTGAATGCTTGCTGCACGAATACATTCGATTTTTATACATATAAATTTCCATGCGATATAGGTGACTGCGTAACGAGTAATTTCAATTGGTTTCTGTCGCCTAAAAGATTGTCATCAAATTCCGTAATTGAGCCAATTAACGATGGATGCAATTTGACTTTTCAGGTCGAAACCCGTTCGCGATAGCTTATCAATTTTTTTTCAATTTGTATTGAAAGCAAAGAAATTAACTCATGCTCATTCAAACTCCCTATTTGCTGCGCAATGTAATGTCACTCGAGGCTTCCCGTAACAAAGTGTAGCTGTATTTCAAAAGTAAATGTAGAGTCTGTATATAATGGGCTTGGGTTTATATAAAGATCGCAACCTTGGCATGCATAATTATTATCACAGCAGGCGGTTAATTAGTTTAATGTTAATTACAATAACATCAAAACAGGTAACTTAGCTACTGTACTGTTATGACATATGAGAGGTTGTTAGTTATAAATGTAGGTCTACAGAGATTCCTAATAGGCACCACCTAACCAATAAACATAATTTAATTTTAAACGAACATTAGTTGCGCGGGCGGTGATAAAATTTATTCTAATCAAGGTTGCGAACTTGATATAAACACCTGACCCATTAAGTACAGAAATTTGTCAGTATAAACTAAGAATTGTATAGTGTAGTAGACCGGTTTCGTCCTTATTGAGAACTCATCATATACTGGCCAGAATTAGCCGCGGACAGGGCTCGAACTTGGTGCTCTAACCACCGAGCCACCCTGACGCACATTACACACAATTTTCATCTATATACCAACTAATGTTTCTTGGTTATTCTTTCCTTTAGGTAGAGCTTGTATAGCATCTGATTAGCCCTAAAGTTCCATAAAACCATCCCCAATCTGTCATTACTAAACAGCCACCACACTAGATGGGGAAGTGGTATTAAAAGAAAAATTTATATAATAAAACAACCATTGGTTTCGCGGCGATGATAACATTTACTATAATCAAAATTACGAACAGATATAGAGTCTTACCCTTTAAGTACATAAATTTTTCAGTATAAAGTAACAATTGTATAGTGTAGAAAAGACAATTCATCCAGTATACCGGTTTCGTCGTTATTGAGAACTCATCATGTACTGGCCAGAATTAGCCGCGAACAGGGCTCGAACTTGGTGCTCTAACCCCTTAGCCACCCTGACGCACATTACACACAATTTTCAGTTATATACCAGTTAATGGTTCTTGGTTATTATTTCCTTTAGGTAGAGCCTGTATAGCAACCAATTAGCCCTAAAGTTCCATACAACCATCTCCAATCTGTCATTACTGAACAGACACCACACTACATGGGGAAGTGGTATTGAAATGAAAATTTATATAATAAAAAAATCATTGGTGCGTGGCGGTGATAACATTTACTATAATCAAGATTACGAACAGATATAGAGACTTGACCCATTAAGTACATACATTTTCAGTATAAAGTAACAATTGTATAGTTTAGAATAGGCAATTCATCCAGTATACTGGTTTCGTTCTTATTGGGAACTCATCATGTACTGACCAGAATTTGCCGCGGACAGGGCTCGAACCTGGGTATGTCTGCTTTGAAATCTGGTGCTTTAACCACTGAGCCACCCTGCCACACACTACACACACTTTTCAGTTATTTACCAACAAATGTTTCTTGATTAGCCTTTCCTTTACGTAGAGCCTATATATCATTCATTTACCCTTAAAGTTCCATGAAACCCACCCATCTGTCATTAATGCACAGACACCATACCAGATGGAAAAGTGGTATTTAAATGAACAAATATATAATTAAACGAACATTGGTTGCGCGGGCGGTTATAACATTATTTATTATAAACATATTATACTGAATGAGTCAGGTATTTATATCAAGTTCGTAACCTTGGTTAAATTAAATGTTATCACCGCCCTCGAAACCAATGCTCGTTTAATTATATAAAAGTTAACTTCAATACCACTACCCTATGTAGTTTGGTGCCTGTTCAGTAATGACAGATTGGGGATGGTTAGTTGGAACTTTTGGGCCAATTGGATGCTATATAGGCTCTACCTAAAGGAAAGAATAACCAAGGAACATTATTTGGTACATAACCTAAAAGTGTGTGTAGCGTGCGTCAGAATGGCTCAATGGTTAGAGCACTAGCTTTCGAAGCAGACATGCCCAGTTTGAAGCCCTGTCCACGGCTAATTCTGGCCAGTACATGATGAGTTTACAATAAGAACGAAAACCGGTCTACTACACTATACAATTCTTAGTTTATAGTGACAAATGTATTTACTTAATGGGTCAGGTGTTTATATCAAGTTCACAACCTTGATTATAATAAATAATTTAATATGTAATCAAAAATTGTGTGTAATATGTGGCAGGGTGGCTCAATGGTAAGAGCAATAGTTCAGAAGCAGACGTCGCCAGGTTCGAGCCCTGCTCGCGGAAAATTCTGGAAAGTACGCACAGTGTGTCCAATATGAACGCAACCGGTATATTGGATGAATTGACTTTACTATATTATACAATGATTAATTTATACTTACACATTGGTGTACATCATGATAATGGTGTTTCTAGCGAGATCGCATCCTCGAAGTAAATTGAAAGTAATAGACAGGTTTTTTCCTTCACCATTACGTCAAGCCAGGACCCGCATACATGCACCTGTGAGGCTAATAACCGTGCGCATAATATTAATATGGTGGATCTTTTGAATAAAGGCCAGCGGTACATTGGAGATTGATGATACCTGCTCGGTCACTAATAAATGTGAGCTATTAAGTTAGAGTAAACGCGTTCATTATTTTGACTTTAAGCGGTATACTATTTTATTTGATTTTACAATTTATATAAATTATAGAAGTTATAACGTGTAGCTATTTTATTTAAGCGATCCTTTATTATAAGGTTTCGAAGATTGTTTAAGAGAGAAAAAGGAATTCGCGCAGAAACTATTTGTTAGTTTTTGTCTAAACTATTCGGTCATATTGGTATTTTAATGTGTTTTATTATTGAATTATGTTACAAATAGCTGTAATTTGAGGCAATATAAACTGACAATGCCTTGACTTTTTCAGTTTCTTAATCCTACTATTAAAATACGTTACTGGGTAATTTCTTCTTCATGGGAAATGGAGTGGTTGTTCGCGCTAGATTTGGCGGAATGCAATGTGCTTCCAGTATAAATGAGTGAGTATTGGCACGACTCGACTTTGTGATGATGTAGCAACTTTTGGTTGTTCAATATGTATTAATCATTACACAGTAGGTCGTCCATATATATATATATATATAAATGAGAGTGTTTATTTATACATTTATAATAAAACGCTGATTATGCTTAATTTAAAATTAATCAATATATACAAACATATTTAATATAACTCAATATTAAGAAAAAGCAAGTGTACTGATTAGCCATATAGACTAAATTCAATAGTAATATTTAAATCAGTACAGAAACCGTTATTAATTTACGTCGAAGCATTATTATTCAATATGACCTGACTTGTTTAGTAAACAGATTTGCTGTAATTTTATTTTCTGCACACGGCATACTTTTCGAATATTTAAGTTAGGTTCAAACTTACTCGAGTTCCATAATTAAATAATCAGCACGATATAAATGGAGGAAGCACAAGAAACATTTCCAATTGTTCGGAAATCTGGTCGATATAGTCTATTAGTTTTTCTTGAAAAAAATTACTTTTTAGTCGAACCGTCTTCAACAGGCGCAAATATCTTTCAAAATGTTACCTTGTTTGTCAAAATGGACTTTAACCTAAACAGGCTTAAATATATCAGCAACTCCTGGTGAAAATAAGCCGAGCAACTGTTAACAGAATGTGCGCTAAGCTGTATTGAACATAAAGAAACTTATGTCCTAAAAAATATAATTGTTTCCTGCAGAGATGGTCATTGAAACGTAAAATAACGCCAAATATAAAAATGTCAACTAACAGATTTTCTGCTCGAAATAGCAAAACACGACAAAAATATTGCAAGTATATAAAAGTAAATACATATATACATACATACATATATACATATATATATATATATATATATATATATATATATATATTTTTTATAGAAATCTGTATTATTATAAATTGTAAAATTGAATTTGGACTATTTGATTTGGCTTTCATCTTATTGTGTACAGGTATGACGTTGCAATTGATTGAACTATTGAATATTAAGTTCATAATTAACCAAACCTTTTTTATAACCTACAAAATTTACACTGCGTATTGCAATATATAACCATGTAAAAATTCTGGAAAATCGGTATATTTTACTATTAAAGTATCCGAAATTGACGAAAACCAATCTATAAAACAACATATATATTAACATATATAAATATTAGAGACCCTACCGCGGAAATTTCACGAATTTTTTTTAGAATTCTAAAATTATGGGCGAAACTGTTCTACAGGATGAAATGTCTTTGCAAATTGATGAACTGTTTGAGGCCGTCTGCAACAAATTCTGGGCAATAAATAAAGAACTCACAATAAGTATAAAATTGGTCTATTCGATTAATTGCCTTCGCTATCTAAAAATAAATTAAGTTGACAGTGATAACACACATAAATTGAAACTCCTACCATTAGATTTCAATTGATATACGTTTGTATGTAAATGGTTAACTGTGGTAAGATTATCGATTAAGTATTTTAAACTTCTTGACATTACCTGAGTAATGGGCGTTTAATCAAATGAATTTACTTACATTAAAAGGGTAGCATTACAGAAGAACGATAAAAAATATACATGTTTATGGATATATTTAAACACGTGACGTTTTAACTTCCTTTTCATGCAGTTTCGCGCTTTATTATTATCAAATGGACGAATTTCCTATTTATTTCGTAAAATATATACTGTATGCTGCAAATGCAATTTTGGCGATAAATTAAGACTAAGCAAAAATAATACATAATTTAAACAAGTTTTCGATTGATGGTAGCAAATGTAGTTGCATTATGTTTTTTAAACTCGCGTTATTGACAAATTCATGATACATATTTTAATGCAACAAACCAAATTTCAATCTTAGAACTATGTGATAGGTACTTCATCCATGTGAGTTTATGCCGTCCACGCGTGCTTTTAGCCATTTTTATGAATTTCGTTAGCCAAACAAATAAGAATCTACAAAGACAGCTATCGTATTATGTGTTCAACTCCCTTCAAGAGAACTTGAAAGAATTTATTCTAAACTATACGGTTTAATTTTATTAGACATACAGAAGGTAATCATAGACAATTATTTAATATAATGATGATGATAAAAAGAACGAAGTCTTATTATTTGATACAAAGCTTTGCTTGTTAACATACGATAGTAACCCGCGGAATCTGTTTTGTGCAGACATGTTTTATGACCAAGATCATGTTCCAATATACCAAGTAGTTCTCAATTTAAATTATTGATACAAATAATTCACTAAACTCAACATTTTATTTTAAAGTATATCCCGTTTGCATTTATTATTCTTTCTTCTACAGATTTAGGATCCATTTGTCTCCATTAGACAAATTAATTTGCTCTTAGTTGTGAGAATTAACTGGTTATTACAACCTTCATTTCAGGCTGCTTGATTGGAATAAATTCATATCAACTCAAAAGAAATACTTTTTCTAAAAAAATTTTCATTGAATAAGTTTAACTTCAGTAGGAAAAATCACCTGCTCAGTTTTAAATAATTGATTAACATTGGTTAATTCTATACCAATGGAACAAATCTTTCCCACCTTAGCTTGTTGTGTGGATGAGTCATTTAAAAAATGTTGCGTTCGTTCTTAAAAACAAAACCTGGTTTGCGACTGACCATTTTTTCTATGTTACTCTTCGGTTTCACTGAATTCTTTTGTGCAGCACCTGCGACATACAGCGATACTAATATACAGACCAAACAACAGCTAACTGATATATCTCGGCTGGAGAAGAAAACAGATGCACGTCAAGGCTGCATTTTGTAACCTTATCATTGATTAGAATTGCTCTTTTGTTCATGACTGTGGGGATTATAAAAAGAAACTCAATAGTCCTGTGGCAACGTAGGTGTAAAATGTCAATTTTAGTTAGGATGAATATCCTGATGTGAACAGAAGAGGCTATCATACAACTTTTTGTATCCAGAAAAAAAGTAGTCTGCAGAAACGTGGAAGATCGCGTTTTACCTTTTTCAGTGATTGTGTTCGTTGTATTAGCGTGACAAAATTATTTTTAAATCAATAAAGTCATTTATATTTAAGATCAGCTTACAGTTTCTGAATATTTTTTCAGCTTGGGTGTAGAATTTTTCGGATGTAAATTATAAATTATTAAAGATTATTTTTGGCGTCAAATGTTTCTAACAGTTTGTGTGTATAACTAAATCTTAAATGAAGATTTGGCATTACTAATTAAGCATGGTGAATACTCTTTCCAAACCATTCTGGACCAAATTGAAGCTTTTTGCATTATATTTTGGCAAAAAATGTTATGCTTATGGCTGATTCTAATAGTTATCTTTGTAAAAGTGGAAGCATTTTTCCAATTAAAACTTAAACTATGGCTAAAGTCTGTTCAGTTCTATATAAACCATAAATTGTTTTGTGCTTAAATGTTGATGTATAGTGCGCAGTGCCGTTCCTTCTTGTTTGGAATCTTACCGCCATTTTGTTGTGCGGAACAATTCATAGCAGTCGTAGGTCGGCAAAATTTTGAATCCAGGTGCGTCGATTTTTGGCCTTGATTGATGGGTTCTCACTTTTCCCTTTATTTTGAAGTCCTCCATCGGCCGCTTGTCTGAAAATGACGTAGAAATATGTTTTTCCACTCTTCTTTTACCGAATTACCTGGGCTTCATTTCAAGTCCTATCTTCAGGGTTGGCACCATACTCAAAGGAAAATACAACTTGTAGCAAATGTGGTATCCTCGTTCAAGACAGATCAATTTATATTTATTTTAATTCTTAAAGTATTTTTTTTTATTGTCTGACCTAGTATACGGTCTTCACACCTATTCTCTTATACTCACATGTATACACAAACTTATTCGCGTAACCCCCCCCCTACTCCACAAACAAAACAACCTAAATACACATATGTGTAATCTACTAAAGTGACATTTATAGAAAAACTAAAAGAAAACCATATGGATTGACATACACGCCAATCCATGATGTCTCGATTTTTTTAATTCCTGTTTCGGATGCGTAGAAAGATCAACAATGTTTTCATTTTAATCATATTGCAGTAATCCTCACATTCACGGATTACCTAATGTCAAGCTGATTGCAATAGGTTAAAGAGAGATTAGTAAATATATTAAAAGAATATAGTATTATTCTATCGCTTGGACAAGACGGAATACGGAGTCTACACTAACGAATCGTATCTCAACCAAATACATATTTATATTCATATTCTGTATAATTTTATTCATTTAAATATCTATAAATACCTATATATATATATATATATATATATATATATATATTGATCGTTTCTATTTTCACCATTTAACTATATATATATATATATATATATATATATATATATATATCGTACGAGTCCCTCAATTGATAAATTTTCCTGGTCAGAACACATTTGCTAATATTTACATATCTATTTATTTTTAATATATATATATATATATATATATATATATATATATATATATATAAGCAAATCAATGTGTGCTATGAACTTCAAGTACCTACCAAATGTCGATAAAAATCACCTACACTTCCTCCGCAACGACGTTGTCAACATTTTTCGGTTAGCATGAATCTGGGTTTAATTTTTTACTTTACGGTATACTATAGATATCTGGTTCATTGATGTTTTCTGGAATTAAATGCATAAATAATATATTATTTTGGCCAAGCCTGTTCTTGAGCTCTCAATTCTATTTGGCACTTTTGTGCAAATCTACTTACCAATAAGTATGAAATGCGAGATTAACACACAAGTTGTTAATCGACTGATTTATAGGCCAGCATACGTTGACCGTTAGATCATATTGGAAATTTTAAAAATTATTTGTTGAGTGTAATATAAATTTGTAGTATTTTTTATTACAGTGTAATTCACATGCGTTAAATTATACACATAATAATGTTTAGATGTATTAGTTTTTTTAATGCGCACGGCATTATCACCTTTAAATAAAATACCAAAAACGTTTGCATTTAATTTGTTTCTACATTTGTTTGTTTCTTTGCAACTCCACTCCTAATAGGTAACAACTAATTGCTCAGGATTGCTATTTGACATTAAATCATTAGTAGCTTTTAACTCAGAACAATCAGTTAAAAAGTTTTGTTGTGAAGCAATTGTCTGTTATCAGTTTATGTTAAAATTACACGGATACGCATGTAAAAATACTGTTTGGTCCAATTACTATTTAAATTAATTACAAATTAAATTCTAATATAGATTTATTCTTGTTTGCCTATCCGAGATGGGTGGACTTGCAATTGATGATATTGCCAGCATTGTCAAGCGTTTGAAGGAGTTCCCGTGACTGCCAGCTAAATTTAAAAATAAGGAAATTTCACCAACACAAATAGCATAATGTTTTTTCTTACAAGTCATTGGTAAATTGTCATTTAGCCGGAAGATAGAGAGATTGCAAAGCAGGAATTAAAATAATCAAAATGATGCCGGAACAGAAACGAAGATTATTTAGTTCATTTTTCGATTTGATAAGTGTACGGCTTTGTGCATGACAAAGAAGAGGAGAGTTTGCTTTAAGCTGCACTTATGAGGCGTCTAAAGTGTGCATGTTGCATTTGCTTTACTGGCAATGGAAAATTATGATTACCAATTAATGTGCGCAATTTTTCGACCAACTAACGGGGGCCGTTGGAATAAAAGTTGAATAATTCAATGGAAAGAACTTGACAGTATTAGCGTGTGCAAAATCCGATGCAGAAAACTCAACTTTGATCGTGTATAATACCATTAAAATAGCGCACACAGTTTCTCCAGATTGTTCTTATGGTATAATAAATACACACACACATACGTAAAGAAGCAATATTGTGCGTTTATTGGATGATCACATTTTTGCAGATATCGTTCAAGCAATAAGTGTTTATAGGGACGAAGCAGAGTTAATGCATGCGAATTATTGGAAGATAACTAGTTCCGCCGATTCTTAAAGTTACAATTTGATGCTTGTTTCATTTTTGGAAAATAAGTTTAAATTTTCATTTGTAGACGATTGACAAAAGTCATTTTAATCTTTGCAAATCGGACGGGAACTGCAAACTACATGGAAGCTTCCATTAAAAAATAATTTATTTTTCCATTATTGAAAATTAATTTATATCCTAGAAACACTTCAGTAGATTCAGGCAGAATAACCCTCGCAATTGTTCCTCATTCTTCATAGATTGTATAACTATTTAAAGGTCAGAAAATCTTCGAGTGTTGAAAATTGCTTTAGTGGGTAAATTTATTTAATTATGATAAGAATACATAGGAATTCTTACTCTCACATAATTGAGCCAACTTTCAGATTTTTATCATCCCCTGATTACTTTTTGCTTATTTGATTGCATTTGAGTGCAGTCCTGATGAAATGATAATTATTTATCACGAGTAATTTCTTCAGTTGTTGAGATAATTCAAGTTATTACGGATTCTTGTGTGTCCTTACATTTGTTTGTATATACACTTAGGTGTGTGTTTGTGTGTTGGCTTTGTATACCCAAACAGTATATTGCACAGCCACTCAAAGAGATTGACAGTTTCTTTAGATTTATCCTGTGCATTATTAAAGAAGAGGGATAGAATTTCAATTAAATCAACGCATCTAAACGAAGCACTCATCGACCGCTTCAACTACTTTTTGTCACTTGCGATTAGTAATGTACTCAAATTCAATTTTTCAACGTCATAACTGAGAATTTGTTTTATGACATCTGAGTCATCTCCGCTATCAATCATTTTCATTCGTATGAGAAAACACTGAGCAAATTGTTGAAATTAACTTCAGTAAATTCTTCATAAACACTCCTTTGTCTCTGATAAATAATTAAAATAAATAGACCGAAAAATGAATAAATTGATAATGATTATGCAATTAGGTGAAGACTTTTTTCTTAATGTGTTATACAAAATAGCCATTGTTTTATTTTCGAATATACACGCTACTCAATCGCTGTCAGTAAAGTTTTATTATTTTAATATGCATGATTTTGTTTGTATAATGCAATCAAACGAGGATATCAACGCAAACTTACGTCAAGGTAATTCTGCCATTTATTTTTTGTTTTCTGCGTATAAATTTTATTTTCTTTCTCTCCTTTACATTTAACAACAAACTTTAAAATGAGCCTATAGCTATTACACATTTACTGCAAGGTGTCTTTTAACCAATCATCTAATAATTTTGTAGGCTCTCAGGCTGATTTACAGGTAGCTGAGATTTAACCTCTTGAGTTAAAATGAACTGAAAAAAACTATAGGAAGAAGATCCATTACATAATAGTACGCGTTAGTCGTTCACTGTTTGATACCTGAGCAATTTCTTTGAATGCCGCTCATCATATTTCCGTCAAATTATTAAATAAGATTTTTTGCACGGTTTTGTATTTTCTTTAGTTTTGGGTATAAAAAGATAGTAATAATTTTGTGATTATATGCGATTATTCATATATATATATATATATTATTTTTAATTGTAAGTAACGAATATTTTGGTTAATTGAGTTTGATGAAACATCAAATGTTTGAGTAATCGTAACGCAAGAATTTCAAATAAAAGATGTTTTTCAATTTTTTAATTCATAGGTCTTTATCTTCATTTTCTCGAGTGTTATCTTTCGTTTCCGTTACTTAATAATAATGTGTAAGTATTACAACTCAACAGCAATATTTCTTTCTTCAAATAAAAAGAGCAAAAGAGTAGTTTTAGATTATATGGATTTATAATACAATAGAAATCTGAAAGAAAACAATATACATATATATATATATATATATATATATATATATATATATATATATATGTGTGTGTGTATGTGTGTATTGTGTGTGTTTTCTTGGTTCTCCTACGTGTTTTCCATTAGATTTCGCTATGTTTATGTCAAAAAGAATTTTATAATATTTCGTACTTTATGTTTTAGGAATTTTAAAAAAATATTTTTTTCTTTTAAGTTTCAAAATATAATAATGCTTTTAGACATCTTTCATTGTTTGCAGAATATAATATATATAAGTATTAATTATGCATCCAATATTACATATAAAGACGGAACTTCCGGTAAAATATTCATACATTCATACATTCTACAGTTTGACAGGAAATAGAAATGATTGTAAGTATGTATTAGGTTTTGCGAACCTAGTAACAAATTAGTTCAGTTGTGTCTAGAAGGATAAACCAAAGGCAGCATGAACGGAAAGTTTAATCTCATTACATTCGTTTCGTGCTTACTGGCGACTCATCAGTAGGAGCCGGTATTACGCCCTTAACCACATATATTTGGTAGAAGAATGTGGAATAATAGGACGGTACAATCTCCTAGACAAAAGTGTAAACCTGTAATAGTGAAGCTAACAAAATCTAAAGTCAACGACAATACGACTTCAATGCTAACTCCACTATATAATATATATACCGAGTCTGTAAAGGATACTAACACTATAATGTGTTAGTAACTTCAATCTGACTTTTATTAAATCGAATGTGAATGAATATACTTTCGTTCATACTGCCTTTGGTTTATCCTTCTGGTCACAACTGAACTAATTTGTTACTAGGTTCGCAAAACCTAATACATACTTGCATATATATTAGTTCTTCGCAACAAACAGTATTTAACTGTAATATATTGAATTGAATGATGTCATGCTTACCGCGAAATGTGATAACTGATATCGATGAAGGCCAGAGTGTATGGTTTAACTGGAGTAACAGGTGTTCGGAAATTGTTGTAATTCTCAATTTGGGTGAACTTAAGCATAAATTTATATCCATCAGGTTGGTATCATGTACCGACTCGGAAACCATAGTGTTAGTATCCGGTACTCATCGATTTAATAAAGGTATCAGTTACTAACACAATAGCCATAGTGTTAGTATCCTTTACAGACTCGGTATATATATTATATGCATCGTAATGCACAAAAGACTACGCTCATACACTAAAAATAATTAGTTGTTGAGGCACAGGATATCTCTTGAGATATAAGTATGTTTTTATATATATATATATATATATATATATATATATATATATATATATATATATATATATAATGTACATGCAGCAATGCCTGACAGTTAAAAATTGGAGAAAAACAGGTAAATCTAGATACATGAAGCAATTATGCTTGGCTTCGTCTATTTTGTATCATACTTACATATGTTGCACTTCATCATTTTAAAGTTGCATCATTTTACATATATTCTATATTCTAATCGGTAGAGTCACAAATCAAGAAACAAAGCAAAGAAATTTCATGGACTGAAATTCTTGTTATGTTTTGTCGCTGGTTCTTATAATAATGTAAGTTCACTTGCTCTAAATAAGTTTTCGAACAACTTACAAAATTTTACCTAGAAACCTCTAATAAATGAAAACAAAGGTTACTAACATTATAGAATAATGTATCTTCGAACCCAAGTAGTCATGGATTGTGAGCATTCTTCTCATCTCAGTTTAGGTCAAATCAAAGTTAGAATCAAGTAATGCGAATTCTTTCAACACTACGAACTTTTTGTATAAAAAACGTTTTTAATTTGGTGCTCTAGACAAAGACCGCAATTGTGAGTTCAATTCATAATAACGACACCGGTTTCTACTTAAAATTTATTTTAATGAAGATATAAAAGTTATATACAGATAGAATTATAAACATAAGACAAAAATTCTTTTGCTCAAACAAAAGCGCTTTTTTAAGGAGAGATTTCCTGAATGATATCCACTCGGATGCATAACTATTTAAAAAGTATATTTTAATCGATGAAAAATTATGTGCATGCCTTCAATGTCATTTACCTTGGAATATTACAATTGTGCATTTTTATGAAAAAAGAGCACATTAAGTAATCCTGATTTTAATTGTTGTGAATAACCGATGGTTTACATTGGTTTTCACATTATTAGGTGAATGAGAACATGTCTGATTGTCATATTTACTAGTATTTATTTGCCGCAGTCCTAAGATTGCTTGTGGATAATTGTGCGTACTGGTGGATGTTTATGTGTATTGCTGTGTGTATGTGTAGGTTATTCACATCATATTACATATTGGTAATTTATTTATTTCATGCTGATGGGTGAACTGCAGGCTGGGCTTCGCTTGGTTGGCTATTGCATGTCAGTACGTTTCCCCCTTATTTTTGCCTTTCTTACGGCATTATCCGCGAGTTTTATTTAGACATCTTGTTAACAAAGCGTGATGTACAGGCTACAGTGTTAATCGTTCATCTTGATGCTGAATTTTTATCCTCGTTAACCGTGATAGTGATGCCATTGGTGCAGCAGCCTATATTCTCATTTGTTTGTAATCCGGTCTAATGTTCAAAGACGTCGCTCCAATGTGTGATCAGGTGAGCGTGGAAACAATAACATTTTTGTTTAGTACTGTTTGTTGCGGAGATCTAATATATAAGCAAGTATGTATTAGTTGTTGCGAACCTAGTAACAAATTAGTTCAGTTGTGACCAGAAGGATAAACCAAAGGCAGCATGAACGGTAAGTATAATCTCATGCACATTCGTTTCGTGCTTACTGGCGACTCATCAGTAGGAGCCGGTATTACGCCCTTTAACCACTATATATTTGGTAGAAGAATGTGGAATAATAGGACGGTACAATCTCCTAGACGAATGTGTAAACCTGTAATAGTGAAGCTAACATAATCTAAAGTCAACGACAATACGACTTCAATGCTAACTCACACTATATAATATATATACCGAGTCTGTAAAGGATACTAACACTATGGCTATTGTGTTAGTAACTGATACCTTTTTTAAATCGATGAGTACCGGATACTAACACTATGGTTTCCGAGTCGGTACATGATACCAACCTGATGGATATAAATTTATGCTAAAGTTCACCCAAATTGAGAATTACAACAATTTCCGAACACCTGTTACTCCAGTTAAACCATACACTCTGGCCTTCATCGATATCAGTTATCACATTTCGCGGTAAGCATGACATCATTCAATTCAATATATTACAGTTAAATACTGTTTGTTGCGAAGAACTAATATATATGCAAGTATGTATTAGGTTTTGCGAACCTAGTAACAAATTAGTTCAGTTGTGACCAGAAGGATAAACCAAAGGCAGCATGAACGGAAAGTATAATCTCATGCACATTCGTTTCGTGCTTACTGGCGACTCATCAGTAGGAGCCGGTATTACGACCTTTAACCACTATATATTTGGGTGAAGTATGTGAACTGTCCTATTATCCCACATTCTTCACCCAAATATATAGTGGTTAAAGGGCGTAATACCGGCACCTAATGATGAGTCGCCAGTAAGCACGAAACGAATGTGCATGAGATTATACATTTTTGTTTTTTTGAGTTGAGTAAAAGTTCACATTGTTTTATAATTAAGAATTAATTTATTTCAATTCACAACACATAATTTCGATTAAGTATATCCAAACGTATGAAAATTAGCAATTTATCAAGGACCGTTAATTCAAATAAATTTTTACAATGAATAAGAAAGATATTCGTCATTATTTGATTATAAATTGTTTGTAAATTTTTCATTGACCAATTTAACATATATTACTAAATTATTATCATCCACCCAGGACGCAATCAAATTAGTTGCAGATTATCATAGATTTAACAGAGTTTCTCAATGAAAACTAAATATGCCACAATCCGCTTATTGTCTGTACAGTTATCCAACCATGAATACGCACTCATTATCATAATTCATAAGATCATTATGATTACATATTTTTTTCAGTTTTCGAACAGAGCAGTTTAAAATACATTAATTAGTTGCACGTCTCTCAAATTAAAAGGTATCAGGTTGCTAATCTCTTATATATTATTAAATCGTCTATGGTATGCGTGCCTAACATTAGAGGAATGAACGTTTGTTAACTTCTACTTGTTCATTTTCTGTGCTTCGTTTATATTAAACTTACGTTGGTTCAGATGGAATATTCATACACAAAGAATTAGACTTCGAAACTATAATGGTTTCAACGAATCGAAAATTAGCATACAACAATACATTGCGTCTTTTAATAGATGAACCGATTTCATAATTTACTTTTGCACAGCTTTAACCAGAAATAAAATAACTTTTTTAAATAGGTATCATGTTGTAGTTACGTATTCCATGATTCGCTTAATCTAAATGAGGTAGATAGATGGCTGTATACCTTTTGATAATAAATTTCCTTTCGTTAGGATCTGTCATTTTCTTAGCACAACTATGATCTTGCAATATTTCTGTTAGTGGAAGCTTTACATTGAATATATTTCTCTAGGTCAATAATTTCTTGTTGGATTTGGACCTGAAAAGCATCATTAATAATGGCAATATGAAGATAAAGACAATTTCAATTCATCATACGACCAATGTTTGACGAATGGGTCTTAATTTATCCTCTTTAAACTAGGCGTATTTAAGTACCTACTTAGATCTAATATCATATTATTCTTGGAAAAATCAGTGTTCCTTGGGTCGATTGGAAAGATAATTTTTAAATCATAAGCAAATTTTAATGTGTCTCCTTTGATATGAATGATGACCATTTATGCATCCACATATGTTCCACTAAGCCATAAAATGTAATAATTAGATATTGATGATTAATGAGCGACGTTGCGTGAATCCAGACTGACTTATATCATAACCTGGTGTTAAAACAAATCCCAAATTGTGCGTACTAATCGATCGATTATATTCCAGAATTATTCAAGTCAAGTTTGCGAGCTAGAAATAGACACAAATCTCATTAAGTATACATTTGTTAGAATAAACTAAGCATCATATAGTGTAGAAAGAACAATTCATCCAGTACACCTCTTTCCCCCTTATTGATAACTTTTCACGTGCTGTCCAGAATATGACGAGAACTGGGCTCTTCCAGAATGAAGGGATCGTTGACTTTAGACTATTATCGTTCGCATTTATTGGTTGGCTAACTTTAGGCATCGGCCACACAATAATTGTTAAAGAATTAGTTGATACTATGACAAAATACAAAATTCTGTTCAAAATTTAATAACAAGCATTTTTGGTAGTTTTTGAATGCCTTTATTATCCTTCTGTTTATAAAATGTGTTTTTCATCATTAATTTCAAAAACTACTCACACTCTAAAATGACCTACTGTTAAACGTTATATAGAATGTCAAGCTAAGCAGCCATACGTCTTACTTTGTTAAAATTAGACATTAAGTTAACAGTCGTCTAACTGTTATCTAACGGTAATATCAATTACTTTTTCAAAAAGCATTTTTGAGTTTGTAGCATAGCTTTTGTTTATTTTTAAGCTTGGTTAGTTTAATATTTTTATAAAGATTGGATAACCAGTAGCAGAGAGTTTGTATCGCTATTTATCTTGTCCAAATTAAGTTTTATATCACTGTTAATTAGAAGGCATTTTACAATGTAATCTCCGTTAATTATAAATTTACACAACCATTTATCAATATATTTTTGCATTTTATCAACAAATGTGCAGTTTTTTAAATCGGTTATGTAGCGAGATCGACACTGCAGGAAAGAAATCGTTAGTCTTTATATAAAAAGGACTGTCAGTATCGATGTTACTGTCTATCTTTGCATATAGCTCTTCGTATCTACTGTTATAATTAGCATGTGAGTTAGTAGCTGTATTTTTTGTGTTAACATTCCAGTTCCTTAAAGTGAATGCCTACCTCATAACAGGAGATGCAAAACAATTCCAATTTCAGATAAAACTGATCTAAGCGTTCTGAGACTCTATTTGGCTATTTTATAACTTCCAGTAAAGCATGGTTAGAGAAATTTTTTAAATTTTACTATTAGTCATTCACGAATGTCCACGTTATACCAATGACAACCCAAGTTTAGCTGAAATTCATTAAATATATGCTCATTTTAAAACAAAAACACATACGATTGTTTATAGACCACAGCCATATTCATTTAAATAATTTGTATAAATAAAATATTATCCGTTAACTTGAAGTTATGTTTTACGTGTTGCGCAACTAATAAAAAAATTAGTTCAAATATGACCAGAAGGATAAACAAAAGACAGCATTAACTGAAGGTATAATCTTCTGTGCAAATTCATTTTGTGCCTACTGTCGACTGATCAGTAGATGCCGGTATAACGCTCGTTACTCACTATACATTCGGGTGAGGAATGTTTTCGTTTTTGACAAATTTCGAAAGTTAGCATCGAATTCTAAACACGTAACTAAAAACTAACAAGTACCCGCAAATTCCTCTAGTGGATTAACCGAATTAGTGTTTAGAAGACCTCTTGCTTCTTACTAATACAGTCACAACCATCCCCACCCCGTTCATGACATTCAGTAGCAAGGTTTCGGTCAGTAAGCCGTCTCTCAGTAAAATTGTATTAGACCCTTGCTTATTCCCTACGCCTGTTTCCAGTAAGGATAACAGTATTGTTTTCGACTTTCTCCTTAGAACTCGATTGTACTTTTTTATTGTTTATTCGGCTGTTTCTATTTTCTACGTAAGAATTTCCTGGTACTTTAATTGGAAAACTATGTAGAAACGTTCGCCTCGTTCTAATTCTTGTTATTCAGATTATAATTAATGTATGATGGTTCATTGAAAAGCTGCTTTGCAAAACTGAGGCTCTTTATCTCTTCAGCCTTTGTGGAATCTTGGACTGCTAATGTAGTAGACATAATATTGAAACATTTCTGCACCTGGTCTGATTTTTCTATGGAGATTATTATCATCTTCAACTATGTCAGAAATTGAAACCCATGGCATAATGTCAGTCTTCAAATGTCCCATATTCTCTTTAGGTGCAACATTTAATTTGTGATTGTGTGCAGATAGGTTCTACATTTGCGCTTTGGCCACATTTAATAAACAAAATTTTCCTGTAATTGGGCGAACCCGACGACTCATTAAACTATAATTTAATATTCGTTCGGACTGGCAGCAACTTCAATTAAAACCAAATGCATAAACGATATCATTATTAGCATTTGCAGTGTCGGAAATTGCGCAATAACATAGTTCTTGAATAATGGAATCGCTACCACGTGGACACATAACACTCCTGAAAAATGCAATACAAAAGGCAGCTTACAGAGAAATAAGGTTCGTGCAATCGGTAGCCGAAAAAGCAATAGCTTTGCTGAATATAAATCCATCAATACAAACAAACACGCAGACAACCACCAACAGTCGTATTACTGCTGCAAATAAATACAATTAAAACGTAAAATCTGACTAGTTCTCGTTCACTTAATAAAAACGGAAAGCCAGGATATATTTAACTGAATGATTTGCATTTGTGTAGTATTCTCAATATAAACGTGCCATTATCCACATTAAACATTAACTTAATTCTTTAACGTTTTTTCTTATAAAATCATTATTAAATTAACTTTTTCACAAATAAAAGGCTGCTACTAGTATGATTAGATCAAATAGAGCGGTATGTAACTGACTGTGCTGAGTACTGGTCGAAAAGGATTCTGGCTAAACAACAAATGAAATATCCATTAAAAGTATTTCTTACTTATCAGTGACGATCTCTTAAATGCGTGCATGTACACGCGCTTATCAGCTTAAATGAAAGTGCACCTGATCTTAACAATTGCTTGTTGGATGCGGTTGGATGCAATAAAAATTTTGTATCTTGATTAACTTTTTTTAAGTATTTTTCGTTAATTTGTGCCATATCAAATGCACAGAGCACGGGCTAATTTTCCCAAAGACGCCAACTAGATAGAGCGGTTTTGCTACATTGCATACTGGAATAGAAAATGCTTCTTCAATAGCTTGCGCAATTTCGCGAACCAAACGATCAAGCAAATGGGACGAGCAAGAAATGTCCGATCATTTCCGATTGTGCCTTATCCTGCACTGAGCAACTGCTAAATTCCCACAGTATTGATAAATTTTAACACCATTTTTCGTGTTTGCTCTACATTGTGCCACATTTTTAACAAGTTTGTACGTTTGTGTGTAGTTTGTTTCGTTGCACGGCTTCAACTTATAACCATAATGACAAGTTGTTTAGCCAGCAAATGTTTGCAGTGTACTAATAGGCACACCTGATTTAGGATATCAAGAACGAATTTATACAAATTTGATTTTGCTCGCTCTGATTTAGCCATGGGAAATGTGTCTATTGTATGTTGAAAGCCAATACATATCCGGAGAAACATGCATTATCTGCAGGGTACCAAAAATGAAATTTTATACCGTCAATGTTTCCAGGCAACTATGCAATGAACAATAAACTGGTCCTTGATTAGTTCATTCAGTTAATCATGCCTGAGTTATTGATTATTAACAATTTGACAGGTGCTTTGTTACCAATGAGAAACAACCAAACTGAAATAATACTTAGACATAAATATATATGCGCTAATTGCTATTTTACCGGTCTGAAATAATGTAGGTGTTTTTCCGACACTCTTTTGCTGATAAATTGCTTGCATTTGGATAAAACGATTGTATGATATGTAGCGAATAGAGGGCGTTTGATGTGTCAACAACGTAGACAATGCCTTAGGAGTTCTTTACTGTAAAGTGCCTGGTATGCTTAATTCGTGCTTGAAGTTTCTTGGTAATTCAAAAAATCCTGTTGGCGATTTTTTTTGTTAGGTAATAGACGTTCTATTTCAGAATCTGAAATTTTCTGTCAAATGTATTATAAATAATTTTGTTTTTTAGTGGGCTAATTTTTAACCTTGTAGGTCAAGTCATTTAGGCGAATTCCATATGTTACATTGTCATGTATATTAAATAATATTTTAAGACTTATTATTTTTATAATTTGACCGATCTTCATTTATCCGCTGGCATTACTGTTAAGTGATTTTGGTTAACGAGCATAAGTAATTCTCCACAAATTTAGACTTAAAAATCGATTTCGTCTTGTTCAACGGACGATTCTTGCTCAAATGTTCCACTTCAAATCGAAATCAATTTGTCTGTCAAAGCAATTGTTCAAGTCAAATTCAGGTCGTTCATTCTTGCATTACCAAATTCAAAGTTGAAAATCTGATCGATAATTTTGTCTAATTTCCTCAGCTTTATTTGACAATGTTGTTAAATTTAAGAATTCTGCTATTTATGAAGGATCTCTACATTGTTTACAGGAGTTTTTGTTAATTGGTGATAAATAATTAATTCAATAATCTTATTTTTTCTCGGTTTATTTTTACTCTTTGCAGTTCGAGATACAAATATAATTATATACACAAAGTTTTGCGGGTATTCTGAAATATCCATTACCTGAAGAAATAAGTTTTGCAAAATTTTTAGACATAACTGTTACACAAACCATTCCAATTTTATTTTAAAAACCATCTCCCCTGTCTTCAAAATTTGAAATAAATTAGAAATTTTATACAAAAGGTTTCTATTTTCACTTCTTCTTATATCGAAATAAATAATCAAATTATGAATTAAATACAACCACATGATATTACAATCGACAGATTTTACTGATCATATATTACCTAACTCAACTGGTATAATCAGATATTGTGCATGGTTATTTATACTATAGCGTTAAACGTAGGCGTTACAGTCAGTTTATTCTTAATGTCCTAAAATTGTGTTCTTGTCAAAATTTCCGTGATTTGGAACGAAAGTGTGAGTTCTGTGATGTTGCCCGTGAATTCACTGTAATATTGAACTGTCATAAGTCTGCTTAATGGGGTTTCGAAAACAGATACGTTGTGTTGATATGGCTCTTACAAAGAAAGGTGGTCATTTTTCGTGATGCATCTGTAACTATGTATATAATCGGATATATAGATAATTTCCGCAAATTATACTGACGAAAACTGAATTGCTTCCAAAAGCATGTACTATTGGTGGTAATAGCTAATATTAGCTATGTAATGGTTAACGCCTGTTGAACTATCACAAATTGCTCCATCCCCCTATAGCCGCCCCACACTCTTAGTCTATCGTCTATACTGTTGGCCATTTCTCTTCGACCCAACTCAGCTAAAACGACTGCTTCAGTCTCTATGAAGAAGACAATACTTGATAACGTCTTTGGCAATATGATTTGAAGACTAAACATTTTCATATCTATGGTGGATTTTATATCCGTTTTTACAAATTCTTAAAAAAGAATTAAAATAATGGTCCAATGAACCATGATTAAAATGCTTGCATGTAAGCCAAAAATTTACACAAGAAAATTACTGATAGTTTCAAAGCGAATCTCTCTTTTTCAGCTACGCAAAACAAGGTTACCTATTAATAATGGAATTGCCTAAATAAGAGTATATTCGCTATATACGCACAGTGCGAAGTTCAAATGATAAAATCCAGTAAACATTTTTATCACATAAATTAAATGGAACGTATTCGCGACTTGTTGCAGCTTGTATGATGAGTATTTAGATAAATACTTCGAAAGGAGTTTGTGAAGGTTATGGCAGCATATTCGATTAATTCTTAATTAATTTATTCTATTTAGATGAAATATGCGCGTGTATTTTATTTATTTGAATTTTCGCATGTTGAAGCTCGAAATATTAAAATGAACTACAAACACATATAATGTTTCTCTGTTTTCCACATATTTCCATCTTATAGTCTCTTCTGAAATTGACTAATACTCTTTCTTTGATATGACAACATGAACGCTCATTTCAGATTGTCAAAAACTGAAATGTCGGATTGTACTAGCGGACAAATTTCTGGTCCATAGGTAGTCCGTGTTATTCAATAACAAAATGGTCTCATCATTGAATTTGCAAAACTATAAGTCAAACCAGAAGTAATAACGATAAAGAATTTGTAGAAAAAGTTTTAAAATTTATTGGATTGAACTAGAACACAGCCTGGTGTACTAAATAATGCAAAAGCTGCTCGTAATTGCTATGCAATTTTTGAGCCAGCAAATGTTCCTTATATTTTATTCGGCTCATATGAGTAGGAAATTTATAATTAAGAACATGAATTAGCTAAATGTACGATGCAAATTAAATAAAACGATGAAATGCAGAAAGTGAATCGGGTAATAGATAAAAAATGTATTCTGACATATACTCAGAGATGCAACTTAAATGGGGTACTGAAGTATGGTGTAGCTCCTGTATTTAAATATTTCGTTTTATATCCGTTTACACATGAAATTTGAAAACGGAATAGCAATGAAATAATTGTAAAACGAGAATGGCTTTCTATTGATACAATGACAAGATGTGTACAATAATCTGATGGAAGTTACCAGACTTACGACAAACAATACGATGCACTTTCTATGAATAATGTTTCAAATAAAATTTTAGTATAAAATATTTTTGTATGATTAATATAAAATAGCACCAACTACCTTTAGATCCCTTATTGCCTTTTTCTTTTCGTACAGTATAATTAGAAAGCCGTGTTGTAGTATGGTTCCTTTTTAAAGGTAGCATGAAATGTCTTTGATTCAAGCCTAAAGCAATCGACTAAAACCTCTTATAAAGCGCCCTAACTATATTTTGCAAGTGTACGCATAAACAGGTAAATACTGTTCAAGATTCAGTTTCGCGTTATTTTATTAAAAACAATAAATCTCGCGTCCCACTAAGCGCGTCAGTAATAAAGCCTTTTTTTCAAATTCTTCTGAATATTACATCAATTGGTCAATCTAATTTAAACAGTAAATTTGTCCTCATATTGGTACTTTTTGAGAGTCTTTTTGCTGGTTTAAAATCATATTTGTTTTAATAAAATTTTCGGGGTACTAGGACGCAAAAATAAGTTTTTGAGCACCGCCGACAAGTTGTAATGAACTTTCTATGAACAGATTTTGCTTTCTTTGTTGAATGTATGTTTATTTTTTGGATGAAATCGTATATGCACTCCGATTTTGGATACACATTCCAGTTCATGTTTGCCTCAGAAAGTTTTTATTCCTAAACTTCTCATTATGCAGATCAATAATTTGAGGAGAGAAAGTGTGTTAAAACGATGGAATTCAGGATTGTAGTTAAAAAGTATATGATGGTCTGTGCTATTAACATTGTAAATAAGTTAATATATGTCTGCATCTATAGTAAATTTGGTAAGGATTTTACCAATGAGTCTCAGAATCTTGAGGAAGTAATTGTTCATAAAACGTTTCACTTGGTATGCTAAAGTTTAACGCATGCAAACAACTGCTATCAGATTTCTTAAATGTCCGTCCGTTTCTATTCAATAAATGAAATACAAGATCAGCTGAGATTTGTCGACCGTGCTGCTTGCCAATATATCCTTCCAGTCTAAATATACCATATTTTTCACTTTAGTATTGTGAGGCACATCAATACTTATTATGTAAAATGAGACGCAAACACTATTATACGACATATTATTAGCACAAATATACGGTTGTTACAAATGCGCTTACCAATTTGTGTCGTGTTGTAATGATCGAGTAAATAAGTAGCCCAGACGGCACCAGGCTGTGCATATCAATTTATTCCAGAATCAACGGCGCATCAAACATTTGGCATGTTCGTCTAATAGTTTAGAACGGACACAAAATTTGAAACAAATCTAGAGTAAATTTAAACAATGCCTTAGATTCCAAATACAAAATTAATCCTTTTTTCATCAAAGCGCCAAAAATATATGCAAATAAAAACATCATCTCTGACATCACACTCTCCATTACTGATTATTTATACACATTAGATAACTATCCAGAGTCCTCGTGTGTTGGACTGCCCTACAGTTGAATTTAGAAATCAATGAAATTTTCAGAGTAAAAATAAGAGAAATCTTGAGCAACATTTTTGTAACAAATGATGAAATTTTTTACTAATACATAGCTGGAAACCAGACTGATTTTTTATGTGTGAGGTTAGGCAAGAGATGATGATGAACGCGGAAATTCAATAGCTCTTAGCTGCGAAACTTTTACAAGCCAGATTTTATAAACAATAGAATCTTTACATGAGCTGAATATATAAAATGTTATATTAATCGCGCGTGTGTGTGTGTCTATGTGGTTGTGTCTGCTAATTTGTGTACCTCTGAGTTTTTCGTTGTTATCCAGCTTTGCTTCAGTTAACATGAGATATGTTCAGTAATTTTAAATTGTTTTTCTACATTCAGATTATCACCATAATATTGTGATCTGACTAAAATTTGACTTCGTTTCTCGGTAAGGTATGTTCTTATCAACCTCGTAGTTAGTTTGCAGCCAGAAATTATAATATATAATATAATATAATAATAATATAATATATAATATATATATAATTCTTTATTGTTTATTTTGCTTAAATGTCAAAGGTCACATTTTTAATGTATAAAGTTCCATTCTAAATTACGTAAACTGTGATTAGATCCTTTTTAGGCGATTGGGATTTTTCGTCAAGTTATAATAAATGTTTTGTCAAGGTAATGAAATTACTTCATGCAAACTCATAATGCTATTTTTTATATTAAATAAATAAGAAAAATCGCTAAAATTAAATATTAATCAACATGTAATTGACATTGATTTACGTATATTTTTTGGTACTAAATTTTACTTTAACATGTTTTTTTAAAAATACTATGCGTTTGGGTTCTAATAATATTAGGAATAAGCCGCCTAATTCATGTTTTTTTTATTGTAAGGGTGATTCATTTCCTTCATATAAGTATTTAATTTTTCGTTACTTCTTTTGCGATTTAGCTCAAAATTTAAATTCCGGCGAAAGGTTTACGAGAATGATGCAAAGATCGGATACGCAAAACATACGAAAAATTGGCAGTGTTGATTGTCTTTCACAGTCTCAGAATACTGGTCAATACCCATATGAAACGAAGCGGAACTTCAGCAATAATGAGACGGCTTCCATCAATTTTAACGGAGGTCAGTTGGAAACATTAAAAAGAAACATAGTTAATAGTGAAAACGATGGCAGAACTGCTGAAACTGGTCAATTTAGCATTGCGTACTCACCTAAAAATTTACACCTTTACAATCGATTGTCACTTAGAAAACTGGCTATTACACCCGAGAAAATGTTCTCCACAAACATTGGCACAATGTTATCACGAAATAGAATTCATGATCCGCTCCGTAAATTTGTCGCAGTTGACCGGCCAGGTCAACAGGATGAGGCGACAAGTCTGTTTAAAAACTCATTGTCCTCACAACAGCCCGCTACCACATTCAAATGTACTGATCTATGTTCGGCTTTAACATTGCCCGTTGAAGAGTTAAACACATCGTTGGATCATCCGTTGCGAGTTCTCAGCACTGGATCCTACTCTCCACAACACTCGATTGGAACGTTTTTCTGCTCACCGACGTCCATGGCTCCAACACCAGCAGCATGTTGCGATACAAATCAGTCACCAATCAGAATGGGATTACAACAAAAATCAGCTACATTAATTTGTGGAGTAAAAACGGCGGGCCAGACTCAACTAAACGGAACTGGCTATGAGACGTTTACTTTAACACCTTCCAATATTACGTAAGTTTATTGAGTTTGCAAGAAGAATAGTTGCTACATGTACGTTGACTACGACAAATGATTGAAGTTTCGAAAATTTGCAAGAACAGGATATGGATTAGATCTAATCTTATGCCGTTCTTAGCTCAGAAACATTATGGCGCTTATGTAATTGTAACTTATTTAAACCAGCTTTACTACATTTAGGAGTTCCTCGCCTGTCGGTAACAAACCAAATTTTAATCGTGATTATATATTCAAAGAATAGAGATTTAATGTTTAATAAGGCAATTACGCTGTTTTAATTTTCCTTTATATAAACAGAATATACAAGCAAATATTTGTCTAAAAGTATCTGCACACGCATTTTAAAATGCTTCTCTAAGAAAGAGTATAAGAATGAAAGTTAAACGAGCTTGATTGAGGACAATAGAAGAGAATGAACTGTATCTCCCATCTCTGTAATCATTGCTTTAGATTTGACCTATTTCTTCAGCAACATCAATTAATAAACTCTTTATTATTTAAGTTTAAAAATATCATATATTAATGCAGTTTTATTTTGATTTGTTTACAACATCATACTTTGAAAGAAAAAAATATATATATATAACGCTGAAAGGTTATATTCGTCTATGAGCATCGTTATTTCTCAATAGCACGATTTAATTAAAAATGTAGAAAATATATTAAATATAATTTTATTTCCCATATTTATAATGACTTTCGTAGAAACTGTAAAACCACTTCTCTTGATCAGATGGAATGCCGAATTTGTCATGGGAAAACTAATCTGCTCAATTAAAAACAAATATTAACGATTATTTATTTCGTGTGACGTTAGTTTTGTTGTAGAAACTCGCCATGTAAAAATTTTATAATACATTCTAACTTTTTCGCCTCATCTGCCATGAAATTTTCGTACTAATTTATTGGGAAAAGAATACATTTTGTTACATCTACGCTGAAAAACAAACTTTTGTTTTGACAAAAGTAACATTGACGTGAGCTATGCAGTCAGTCAAAATAGTTTCAACAAACTGAGTAGTACTTTGCTACTATTCTGGCATTTGCCTGTCAAAAAATTCATTTGATAGTTTAATATTATTTGTAAGGCTATTTTATATCTACAACGAATGTTGAAAATTATTTTGTTCATTTTGGCACAAAATTTATATCAAGCACATCTCAATTATACTAGCATAAGAATTTACTGTTCAAAAAACTGTTGAACGAATAGAGAATACACATCATCAAAAGAACACTTTCGAGGAAATAACGAATCAGTATTGTAATTAATATTATCGCGTATTTTTATTGTTGGGCAAGAATAACTACTCGTTCAATTTCAATTATAATTAAATAGAACATAGTTGTATTCATTTACATGTCAATATTTCTGATAATTAACATTAGCGATATTTTGCTACATGACGCATAATTAAAGTTTCTATTATGCTAAAGTCTAGCATAAGATGATCAATTAAGACTTAACAAAATTAAATGAAAATTAGTAAGTGATTCAACACTTAAATTGCTTATATATAAACGCAGATAATCATTGCAATTTTAATTTTGTGCAAAATATATTGAACCATGATTTTAAGTAGAAAAACATTATGTATGCGTATCTAAGTTAATTTGTCTTCTTACCCTTTACAAAACAGGTGAAATTTGTACATGTATGCTCACACGAAAAGCCATGTAAATTAAAATATTAATTAAAATATCAGTTTTAATTATTTTAGTTTGGTCATTTAAAGTATAAACGTTTTCTTCAAAATGATAAACTTCTAATTTTTGTAAGCAAATATGTGCCGCATTTCCAGAACTATAGAAGGGTTTAGGCTCAAATAAAAAGTAATTTTATATAATGATTTTACATATTTCCATAGATTTAATGATAAAACTTCATAGAATGTTAGGCAAATATATTTTGTGGTCATCGTTATGAAAATTTCTAAGCAATTCATATAATCAATTTGTAAAATAACTATTATTGCACAGATTGTTAGTTAATTTAGCACTATTAATCTCCTTTTAATTTCAAAAAATGCAAAGAAAGTAAAATACAAGTATACTTATAATTGCATGTACATAATGGGTCAAGTGTTTATATTACGATCGTAATTTTGATTAAAAGTAATTTTTTTCACCATCTGCGCAACCAATATCCATTTAATTATATAAAAGTTCAATTTAAAACCACAGTCCCATGTATTGTGGTGTCTACTCTATAATGACAAATTTATAATTGTTAGTTGGAATTTTGTTTTAATGATGCCATATAGACTCCACATAAAGTAAAGTCTAACCAAGACAAATTAGTTAGTATATAACTGAAAATTGTTTACAGTGTGCGGCAGGTTGTTTCAGTGGTTAGAACAACAGATTCTGAATTAGACGTGCCCAGCTTTGAGCCCTGTCCTTGGCAAGCTCTGGAAAATATAAGTTCTCATAAAGGGCGAAATCAGTCTACTAGATGAATATCCTTTTCTCCACTATACAATTCTTGGTTTACACTGACAAATATATGTACATAATGGGTCTGATATTGATATCAAGATCACAAACTTGATTGAAAGTAAAATACAAGTATTTCCTAAAATCGATTTGAATTACATAGAATTCGTGTGCTAATATAGCCATTCATCAAATGTGCAAAACAGTTTGTGGTATATATAAGCTAACTAAATGCATCATGATGTCTACTTCAAAAGTTGTAATTTTTAGATAGTACATTAAATACTTTAAAGTCTTTCAAATAATCGACTTAAAGTAAATAGCTTTTTGCCACAACAAATTGAATTATTGTTCAGGCTAAGTCTACCTCTTGAGTGGGTCACATGGATACAAAAGCACTTCAGTGTCTTTGAACTGTCAAGAATATTTATGTTATCTGACATCAAATATATTTTTGTAAATTTTCTTGTAATCTATTTCATACCTGTAAAGTTAGTAGGAAAAAATTCCATTAACATCATGTTGTTTGTATAAACCAAACATAGCATTCAATATAAAATGAAAATTTATTCTAAACAGATGTCATCATTTTTCGTCAAATACCGGTTATAGCCTGAATTTACGCCAACTTAATCTTCATCTTGGTGTATTTGGCATAAGGAACAAATGCCTCTGGTCTGAGGCCTGGCTAAGTCAACTCTAGCAAGTAAAGTTGTATCCCAAAAGAAGAATAAAACTAGTCTTGTTGGTGAACTGTGTTTGTTATTTCCTTTTAATCAGCTTACGTTAAATTACACTATTATTCTTGAAATTAATATTCCCTTTCATGGTGGCACTGTTTCGTCTTATAATGGTCGATTTTTTAAGGATACTTGGAACTTTAGTTAGAAAGCGATAAATTAGAGGATGAATCTGGAGTAACGTATAAAGGAAATATACCAGGTTGTATGTTACTAACAAATGCATGAATTTCGCGTCGGATATGAAATCCGACTACGGTAATTCATTCAATTAAAGATGAATGACCAATAAGATCAAAACTTGTATTTCAGATGAATTTACCTGATCTGCATTTTGACTAACGCAGCTATTATTGTTCCAGTAGATTTATTTCTTTAATATATTTCGGCTATCTTTATCGGTAGCCTTCTTCAGTTGGTCAATCCTCACAAGTTTAACAAATGAAACTAAACTTAATTAATTTCATTTGTTAAGCTTGTGAGGATGGACCAACTGAATAAGGCTACCGATAAAGGTAGACAAAATATATTAAAGAAAGAAAACTACAGGAACAATAAAAGTTGCGTTAGTTAAAATGCAGATCAGGTAATTTCAATTAATCCAGTTTCGCAAAAATACTTTTCATTAATTTGACGTGAATTACCTATTCTGTCTTTTTCAATAATTAATCTATATCGTCGGTATTAATTTTTATTTTGTAGATACATCTGTAGAGAAAAGAAAGCGTACTTCATTATGGTATTTTTGTTCAGATAATTGGTGTAAATTAATTTACTATTTTCTCCTGTTACCACTTCCAAAGTTCATTACGAATCAAGTTTCTGTAACAAAACCGCAGTTTATATTTCATTGCTTAACCTACATACCACAACAGCAGTTAATGCATTAACTTTCATTGGTTGTCAACTGTCGAAGTATAAATCAGATGAAGGGGTGTTTTTTCGCACTCAATAAATAATAAGCAACAGGAACTGGACTGAGAGGCATTTAGGCTAGATTGTAGTAGACCTTTCAAAATCAATTGACATGATTTGTTGTTTTTCCATTATTATTTTTCACCTATGCAATATAAATTTCTGTGCAAATATTATCTTTTTTTAAATATCTATGCATGTCGGACTTCTTACTGGTTAACTATCAATTTTTTCACCACACATATTTGCAAAAAATTTCTGTCAGTTTGAACGAAGTGATGTTGACATTTATCTTGCCTGGACGACTGTACTTCAAGTTACTTCCTTATTCTAAGCCAAGCCCTGGGTGCGCTCGGCATTTCGGTGGATTTTAATCTTAATTGCCTAATTTTGACTGAGGCGACGATGTTTCAAATGTCTTTAATGGATGCTTTTTCTTCTTGACATGTTAATGTTCTACAATAGTTACTAATACCCTGTATTGAGAGGAGGAAATTTTAGCCAAGTAAATTTGATTTTGTTACTGCTCAAGCCGTTCCACGCTCTAAAGCTACTTCTGTATTCGCTAATTAGCTCACGTGATAAAATGTTTAATGGTGCAGCCCATATACCAATTATTTTTTAGACATGTAATGTACTTAAACGATTGAAACTGCGCAACTCCATCATAAAAGTGAATACATCCACGACTTTTTCATGGTTTTTTGCGTTGATAAACTATATATATATATATATATATATATATATATATATATATATATATATATATATATATATATAGTATATATATATATATATGCATATATATAAAAATGAAAGTAAAAAGTGCATACGATTCTAAATGTTTAATGTATTCAAATCTTGCCCTTCTCATTTCATTTACCAAGAAACGTGAAATGATAGTAGAACTCAATTCTTGATTTAATAATCACATTCTGTGGGAAATCTGCTATGCCCAGAATTGGAGTGATAACTAAGACACTTTCAAATATATATATCACTTGTACAAAGTGGTAAGATCTATGTGACGAAGGAGGAACACACTCGCTAACCTAAATGATGCCCAAAGAAAGCGAATGTAGATTACCTAGAAACAGAGAAATGGAAAGGATTCTAGATAAAAAGCATACGTAAAACAGATCAAAATTGCATTGAGATAAAATACAGTTGAAGATTCTTCATTTTATAATGTTTTCAGACGAATAAATTAAAGTTAAAAAAATTAAATAGAAAATCGCGATACAAGATAGAAGGACTGAGCACAAGTTAAATGAAAACAATTGGAACAAAGACAGGACAGAATCATATTAAACTGTTGTAGGCTGCCAGCACTCAGCCCATTTTTTATAGATCATAATTGGGTTATCTAAATCGAATTTATTATTCCCTCTGATTCACCCACATCTAGTTTTCTGTTGCTCTAAAATGATTAATTAAATAGTTGGTCAAATGATTTTCTAAAATTGTTACATTGAGGACGAGCCCACTCGATTTTATTTTAATTGATTCTCTAATTAACCTGGCCAATCATTTGCAATTCCACACAGCGGTTTTTACAGTGCTCTCGGTCTAATTGATGAACCGTCTGCATTGGTTGCCTGACAGAATCCGATCATTTTATGTGCCTATATTTGCATTATGTTTAATATTACCCTCTGGGAATCTTTATTGGGCACATCGATTCGCCTTTAAAGCTGATTTAGCGATCTTTGCATGGAATTTCATATATATAAGATGAATGGAGTGGTTCCATTTTTTCCATTCGGATTTGGTAGCTTATTGCCAATAGCAAATGATTGTTTTTTACTGTTCAGATGTTTTATTTGTTTGCTAATGTCTTAATTTTCATATTTAGTCAAAAAACACATAATAACATAATCCTGCGCATTACTAATTCTGTTTCCTGATGTGCCTGGTTCATTCTCCAATTTAAACTAAATAACATCTCATTCGTGTTCCATTATATTAATTTTGTGTGAATATTTGCTTCAGTTTCGTCAGTTGTTTAAATCTATATTTTAAATCCAAGAGATTATAAATTGGTAATATCATGGATTTACGAATGCTTATTTTAATTAAGTACGCCTGGCTAAATAATAAATTTATAGAGGATATCCAAGTAAGCGTATTTCCTATAAATTCCTTGTCCTAATGTGTTACCAATATGTTTGAATTTCACATCAATTAATGTCAATTATCCTATTTCTTCTGTTTCTAAATTTACTATCAATTCTCCCAGGTGATAGGCTATTTCAATAATTTTTGCAATCTTATTGTCTCCATTATTTTAAATTAAGTAAACATCATCTAGGAATCTCAAAATCAAGTTTGAGTTGATAGATGATTTCGACGAAATTTTTTTTTCAAAATAATGCATAAATATGGTTGCGATCGGGAACCACAAAATTGTGTTCAATAGAGACACATTTAACATATTCATTAAATCCTTTTCTTATCATAGAGTACGTAAAGGACAAATGAATGTTTAACAATTCAAATGTAATTATTAATGTATTATTCTACCTGAAATTATATCCGGAAATTCCGTTAGCAAAAGTTTCAATCATTTGCAGCTTCCAGACATAAGTTGTCTTATCAACGAGGTTGGTTGCTTCCCAATTTCAATTTTAATTTTAATTACTTTGCTTTGTTTCGAAAGTTTAAGCCTCAATGTTTCCATAACCGGTTGCACTCAGAAGGGAGTACATAAACCGGGAATTGGGCATTACTCTAAGAAAAATCAAATAAATATGACTGAGTCTATTATAGTCCCGATATATATATATATATATATATATATATATATATGTTTGTGCCAGTTTATACTTCTATGCCTGGTCATGTTTGTCATTAGTTATGCATGGGCTCAGAATTATCATATCCGTTGATGAGTCAAAAATAAAGTAATATTCATAGATCTGTTTTGAACACAAAGAAAATTAAGTTGCGGAACGTGATGAGAATGTTGGTAACAGGTGTTAATACAAAAAGCTTTGGTGTATAGTGCAATGTGTGTGGAAGCCTTCGTGGAGAAGGACCAGTCAGATCGCAGCCATAATGTTGACTGAAACGTTGTGTATCAAAAAAATGAGAAAATGTCTCATTATTGTGGAACTACTATGACAAATCGACTAAATCCGATGGATAGTTGTGGACGTGTTTAATGTTATTTTGATAAACTGTTCAATTGGGTTTGTTCTAGGTCACGTTTTCATTTACGAGAAATTATCTGGGCACACAGTGTCATCAAAAATGATTTTTAGGTCTAAGTTTATTACGATGCTCAGCTATTTTGATTTATGTACTACCCTTTCAAAATGATTACAGTATAAATCAAATGTCACTTACCTGTAAAAGATCTAAAAAAGTATATTATAAATTTATTTCGCATGGCTTTAATGTCCACTTGAACCTTTCCCAAAATGAATTTATTGTCTTCAATTGTCTTGCTTGCGATTTCCAACATATACGCGTCATTAACCCCGGAATTTATGAATAAGACTGTTATTTACCTAACACTTTAACTTGCAAATCTGTTTTTAATAGATTCAAATCTCTGGTCTCAAATTGTTTCATGTATACGTATATTAGGTTTGGAGCGATACATACCAAAGATTTAATGCCTACAAAATTATCGATAAAACATTAATTAACCGGGGATTTTGCATTTGTTGTAGGAAATCAATACATTCATTATTGAGAAGGCACATATGATTTACATGACAATTTCCAGAGGTAAAGTGGAAAGTTGTAAGAATGTATTACTGTGAACCATTTCATAATTTCCAATTTTCAGATTTTCGTTGACATTAGATCTGCTTATATTTCGTCTTTTCAATGCACGAACCTCCGCCAATTAAACTGTTTGCAATGAAATATCGGCGGAGAATGTCTATGTAATCACTTAATCGTTTTCAAATTAGATAGAGACAACCAAAATTTTATTAAACAATCGAATCATATAATAAAACTGCCGCTCTTTTCGCGTTCCGATGTGTTTTAACCTTCCATGTGCACCATCAAAGCGTAAGAGTTGATAGATCGGCTTTGATTTAATCTTAATTATATATATATATATATATATATATATATATAATATATTCGAAATGAGTAATAAAGTTGCTAGCATTTGGAGATATAACACTTTGTTCTTAAATGCAATTTAATCTATAAAATATGTTGTTGACCATTCCATAAAATGTTTTAGCCTTTACCATACTTATTATTGTAATGAAATTAAGTTGTTACATGGACGGGGGGTGCGGATCAGAAACATCTACTATTTTCGACATTGTAAAATAAACACTAACATTGTTTTTGATCAGCTTAACAAAGTTGATTAATTCATTAACAAATGCTGCATGACAAGTCTATAATACGATTGTATTTAAAATGCTTATCCTAAATTTTGTAAGTTGCGCTATTGATTTCATAAATTTAGCATCATACCAATATCAACTGAGACAATTTTTTGCGAACCTGACTGACATATTTAAATGCTTTGAGTTAAAGACTTATAGTAACTGATAAATAGCATTTATGATTATCTAAAACATTACAGTTTACAAAAGACTAAATTTTCGAGTCGGCTACATTTTTTCTTATATTTTGTATAAAAATACCAAATTTAGAAACCTTAAATGAAAGTCTATATAAACACAATATTTTAAATATTGTTTACAATTAATTGCAAAAACTAGTTATAGCTTTGACAGAATGAAAAAGATAACGTTTCACATATTACCGTAGTTCTGTTAACTTATTCATAGATAAATTGTGTGTAAAACTTGAGTTATCAATTTAAGCATCAGATTTATGCTGTTGATGCGAATCAATCAAAAGTGCTATTTAAATATGTCCATATGTAGAGCAAGGTTTTTAGAACTGAAAGCAATACTGTTAAGTCAAAATTTATATTAAATTGTTAAATTATTTTTAAAATGCTGGAAATTTAAACTGGGAACTAACAGGGCATTAAATTTAGTTCTCTATTGCCTGAAAATATCTAATTTGAAATATTTCATTAAATTGTTTTTTATATTTCGTTTTATGCCAATACGTGTTTCCTTTCTGTTGCTTAATTGTCAAACGGATTTTGTGCAATAGTGGCTATAATGCTACATGCAGGAAGAACATACGTTTGAAAATTCTTTTTTGTGTGTAGAAATTTGGAAAAGAGACTTACAATTTTACAACATTTTGACAGACCTGATGCTTATGGTACCAAATATTTGTTAGGTCCATTTCTTGAGTGCGAAATATGTAGAACCCACATGTAAGAGCCTAAAAAATTTTTATTTGACACAAATTTCGTATTAGTGGTAGTAGTGTAAGTAAAAATTCTATTAAAATTGAAGTTACTTGTTTAGCTCTTTAACAACAATGAGAAGCTTTTGCATGGCGAAGACTAATTATTTTGCCAAAACAATTGGTTTGTTCACATAATTTAGTGTAATTTTTATTGAGCAAGCAAATTCAAACTTGGTATTGCTCATTCTTTAAATCAAGTTTGCGAGCTTGAAGTAAACACCAATCCCATTGTATTTAACCAGTCGTCGAACAACATAACAAAACTACCGCCAGCCGCAACGCACTGACGCGTTTCGACCTTCCATGATCATCATCAGAGTACGACGGCAAACTGACTATCCAGGATTAAACCGCATTGAATATATATGGAAATCAAATTTAGATATGCGGCTCTCACCTCTAGCAGTCTCGCATACATTGAACTTGGCTGGAAATATCGGCTGCATAATTACTATGCAGTCACGATCATGGAACGGTCGAAGCGCGCCTCAGTGCGTTGCGGCTGGCGGTATTTTTGTTATGTTGTTCGACGACTGGTTAAATACAATGGGATTGGTGTTTACTTCAAGCTCGCAAACTTGATTTAAAGAATTGTTACCACCACCCGCGCAAACAGTTATTGTTAAAATGGTATTGCTCATGTCATATTTATCAACTTCTTTCTTCTTTGAATGAACACAGTGGAACATAGTAAAAATCTGTGTAAAATATATGTTCCTAAACGTAATGTGTAAACGGTTCTATAAAAAAACTAATTACATTTCTTCAATAAACAACGTTGTACTTCTTCGCTTCTCCAGAATGATCAAGTATTCACACATCAAATTTGAAGAAGACAACTCGTTCTAAACTGCGTCGTGTTATATTGGTTTTATTTAAAATATGAGGATTTTTTTAAATTAATACATAAATGATTCAGCTTAAAAAGTGTCTATAAATATAAGCAAAAATAAAAGATAAAATGTTTATCAATATTTCATTTTCAATAAGTTTTGGCTTATAACCCTTATATTTAAAGCTTTATACTTTTATTTAATTATATTAACGTACTAAACTCTTTATTTTGAATATATATTTAGAATCCACTTGCAATTTTCGCTGACCAATAAGTGAGATTTTTAATGTCTAAACGTCTATAGGGTTACTCATAAAGGTGTCTTAAATCAAATACTAGCTTATCATTTACGAATTTGGTAAAAATAAATCCCGTGACTGTTCATGTACTATAACCGATTTGTTGCCGATTTGCCTTTATGGCGTTCTAACGCCACTAGCACTTGCGAATTTGATAGCTACTCCGTGAAATTTCAATGCGTATTTGAATCTGTAGCACTAAAAAAATGACATTAGTTTAATGCATTTGAATATCCTCATGATGTGGTTTGGTTCCAACGCATGCCTTTCTGGGAAATTTAATAAATAACATGTATAATTTTCAAAACCGTTTTTTACTATGTCAGCTCGGATACGCGAGGCATCCTATCCAAAGGAGATCGGAAAATGGCGCGCCGAGATTGCCAAAAGCAGGCCGTTCCCATACAAATTTCAGCCACATTATTAAGACTGAAACTCACAGGGGATTTATTTTTTTTTTATAAATATTTTGGGATACAATTTGACTGCATAACAAACATGCATGAAATTTTAAAAATGGCTGTTTGAGTGTGTATACAATTTATAACAAAATTTGAAACTTCTCTTACTTGAAAAAAAACACAAGTACATATAAATTAACAGAATAAAAAATTGATTATATTTCCCATTTGTCGATACCCGTCGCAACAACGCGCAAACTGAAAACAAATCATAGAAATGAATATTGAATTATGCCATGATAAAGACATTTAAATTCTATTATAAGGGCAAATAGTCAAATTAAAATTATTATTTTATATAAATTTAATACTTTTTCCTATACAAAAGGGAAATGGCGTATGATTTTCTTTTTTATTGAATAATATGCTGACGAATTTCTCATGCTCTTAATTATTTGTTTAGTGAATTTTTGAATTTGCACATGTCTATGTTATTTGATTAACAGATTTATTTTGCATTTTAAATGTTGCTCGTACACATTTATGGTGTGTCTTCCAGGACATCGTCAGATTCGCTCAAAAATCGAAACATTTGCTCGCCTGCTAGAGGTCCTGTACTGCTTCGTATGTCATCACCGAACGGATCGCAGGATCGCGACACGACGGAAGTCAGCTTGTGCAGTCCGATGGTTGCAAACATGCTGCTCAATTCGAATCAGCGGCAATCTGAGCTGCAGATTTCTGAGAAGGCACTGCATCGTAAACAGTTAGACAAAAAAAATGTTTTATGTCAACAGTCAAATATTAAATCACCCTCTGTCTTCGAAGGTACGTCACTCCCTTTGTCGGCTCTGTCGGAAGAATTACGGAGTTTCATTTTAGCCTCTGAAGCACAGCAAACAAGGAACCATCGAAGTCAGTTAAAGGAAAGTCATGAACAATCGGTATGACCATAATAATGCTTAAAATTGGCAGTGTTTATGTGTTTTATATTTTGCTGAAAATTTTTTTAACGATACATGGATAAGATCAGAATACGTATGAAAGAATTGACACATTCAATTTTTTTTTTAAAAATACTTGTAAACGTACTATTAACAGTTGTGTCTGCGTAAATTAAATATTTTACACATTTATAATAATAAAAATTTGAAACAGGCAGACAAATCTTTATTTGTGAAAAGGTTGAAAATAAGATATAACTACCATTCCCATTATGTACATATATTTGGCAGTACAAACAAAGAATTTTATAGTTTTAAAAGGGAAATTCGTCCAGTAGATCGGTTTCGTCCTTATTGCGTACTCATTACATACTGTCTTTGCCACGGCCAGGTATCGAATCTGGGCACGTCTGATTGGAAAACTGTTACACTAACCACTGAGCCAGCCTATCGCACACTATACACAATTTTCAATTTTATAGTAACTAATGTTTCCTAGTAAACCTTTCTTTTATTTGGAGCCTCTATGGTACTCCTTTAGACCCAAAGTTCCAACTAACAACCCAAAGTCTGTCGATATAGAACAGACACTGCGCTACCTGCTGAAGTGGTATTGTTTTGAACATTAATAAAATTGAACGAATATTGATTGCGCATGACATGCGACCAAAAATGTTCAAACATAAGAAGCTTATTTAAGCAGTATCTAAATTTACCCTCTCTTTACACCATCTGATATTCTCTATATTTGATGAAGGAGCTAATATAAAAATCGAATACAACTCCTCTTTGCGCAATGTTCAATATATATAACGTAAATTAAAAAAATAATAGAACGAATATTGGTTTCGCAGGTGTTGATACCATTAAATATAATCAAGATTGCGATCTTGATATGTGCACCTGAACCATGAAGTACATACATTCGTCAGCATAAGCTAAGAATTGTATAATGTAGAGAAAGAAATTCATCCAGTAGATCGGTTTCGTCCTTATTGGGAACTCATCATGTACTGGCCAAAATTTGCCGCAGACAAGGCTCGAACCTGGGCATGTCTGCTTCGGAATCTGGTGCTCTAACCACTGAGCCGCGGTAGGGTTACTCAAATAAATTTTTAATGTTAACACACTAATATAAATGTAATTAAAATTGGCAACATTTAATTTGACTGAGCTTTTCCTAGTGCGAAATATGGTACTTTTGTTTACTATTATTAAATTGCGACGAGGCGCATACTTGTATTACAGTAATAGAAATTAATATGCCATACACACCAGAAAACAATCTAGGAAATAATTAATTCATACACTTATTCTTTGAATATAAATAAATGATAATATTTAACCTAAAATTGAACATATTTCACCTACACCAGCAATCCAAACAAAACGTCAATTAAAAGAATTAGCATTAAATATTTCGGAAAAAATTCTGTTAGCAAATACAGGCACTGAATTTCGCCCCCAGATACGGAGCTTGTATTCATTACGAAACTTGCATCAAACTACCTACTAACTGTTAAAATCTGCATTAAATTATTCGAACATTGACATTATATTAATATTAATACTATTCGTCCAGCATTTGTTTTGCAATAACCGCAAAAAATGAGAAAAAATTAAAGGTCTGTATAAATATTTTCAGTGTTATAATTGAGAGTGTACGCAATAAGGAGATAATTACATTTTGAAATTTACAATCACATTTCATTAATGCTGCATAGCTATAGAGCGCAAATTCTAACGCTTCCCAAAAAACTTATATCTATTTTTCCTATTTTTGAACCTAATAATCAAATGTTCTTTAGAATTTAAATAGCAATCTGTAGGACTTTTTAAGTACTTTATTCCGGACTTCTTATTACCGACAAATAAAAACTATTTACTGTTGTGTAAACAGATTTTATATTTCCATCATAAAATTACCAGTTTTCAACTTCTTCATTTCCGCTTCGAGGTTTACTGTAGTCAATTAATAGTTTTTCTCACTGATCGGTATAATGCAATAGTTACAGCGAAAAACTTTAATTCGCAAGTTTACTGTCAACAATCCTGAATTGTTGTACGGCATGCTTTTCAGAGCAATCTCGTCAAAAAATGAATTGTTGATAATTAATTTCCTTTGCTCTTAATATACCATAGCTGGTCACATTCTAACTTAAGCAAATTTAGCATCTCAAAAATAATTATTTGAGAATACTGTTTATCCAAGTCGGCAATTACAGTACTTATCAAAAAACTTTTCTAGCAGTTATTTAGATGTAAGTGAGAACATCTCCGAATCCATCTTTTTATAAAAAGTATGGAACATATTTTGTCTATAAATCATCTTTAGCCCTAAAAAATCAAACAATTCTTCATCTCGAAAAGTAAATCTTTTTAACAATACGAAAAATTGTGCTTTGAACGTCTAATTTGAATAAGTATTCTTACATCAATCAAAATTAAGGCTATATATTCAATTTATTTAGTAGATTACTAAACTTTTTTACTATTTACAAAAAACATGAAAATCATTTTGAAGCAATTTTTAATACAATGGCTCTATGGTCTACAATGACAAATTGTGAACACACGTTATTGGTTCTTTTGTTTAGATATTCTTGTTTTTAATGAGAGCATAACATTTATGGGCTTGGGCATGAGTTCGTTTAGAATTGGCCGATATGTGACATTATTGTCTATATATTATTAAAATTAAAATTGATTCTTTTTATTTTGACTCATGTTCGAACCTGTCTTATTCTAAGTTTAAAACGTGTGTCATAACGTCTATTAAATTACATAGAACAAAGGTGAGTTGAACCGGAAATAGAAAACAATAGTTATATCTAGCTTGGTACTTATTATTCATTAAAAAATTCGAACGTAGCTGCGTTCGCTTACATTTTTTCAATCTTATCGCTAGGACGCATTATCTATTGACTAAAACTGACTATTTTGGAGAACAGTCGACCGTTAATTATCCACTAGATTGATTATCTGTCAGAAAAGTTGAATTGTAATGATTGTTGCGTTTGCTTGTTTTTTCGCACCTTTCATTCTATTGTTGTTAAAGAAGGAGAAAAGGAATTTAGACATGTTTTATTGTCTTATAGATAATGTGAAATTGTACCGACGTGTCCTTTCTCTATTCTGTTTCGCAGGGATTGAAAACATTTCAAAGTTTTAAACTTGGCACACTCAATTTTAAATTCATATTTTTTAATTTATTTTATCCGCTATATAACAAATTTAAATGTCGTATTAATAATAAGAGCAAGCCTTTAAACAGAACGACAATACGAATTACTTTTACTGCCAAATTATATTATACAAATTACATACCATCAAAATTAAATTTTAAACTGAAATATGATTTTATACTTTAAGAGTTTAAATGATCGTTAATTTATTTTTATATGTCCTCTATTAGCAAATCTACAAAATTTTTAAAGCTTTTTCTCGATAACCAGTAATTGGAAACATTTGAAATACAAATTTCGTTAGGAAATAATTGAATTGAGTTGAAATATATGAAATGATTTTTCCTAGCAATGGCAGGTCGCTAAATTCTTGGCTCATTTACATTTTGTGTTTGTTTCTGTGATAGATGCATTTTCACTTGTCTCTTCACTTTGAAAACATTTTCACGAGTATTGTCCGTTGAAAATTTTTTAGTGTCAAGTTTCGTCCAATGGATTACATTTAGAGATGTCCAATCTCTACTTGCTTTCAAAACTTCCATTCAAAATTCACCACATAAATTTACCAAATGTAGCTTCCTCATTCGAGCGAGATTTATTTATTTTTAATTTCGACTTAGAATGCCTAAATATTCGGTCTACTCATATGTAAGCAATGGTATATGCAAAAGTACCTCCTCCAGCACGTATATATATATAGACACATATTTTACAGAAATATTTCCATGTATATAAATATATATATGTTTGTGTGTAGGGGACATTTTGGCGTGTTTCTGTGCGTGTAAATAAGTATTTATTGAAGGACGGATATTTAGGCATCGTAAAATTTTTTAAGACTAAATTAAATAGGAATAAATCTCACTCGAATGAGGATACCGCATTTGTTAAATTTGTTTGGTGAATGATGTATGGACGTTTTTAATATGAGTAGACAACGGACTATTCATAACCTAAAAGTAAACCGATAGGCAAAACTTTATAAGATCGAATTTTCAATGGATAGTGCACGTGTGGAAGTTATCAGAGTGACGAGACCAGAGAGGTTTAATCAATGACCTGGAAATGTAAAGGAATCAATACCTACTTATAAACCTTTATGGCGATAAATATACGCAATATAAGACATTACTAGAATTACTTCCTGTTGTCGAAATAAAGCACACGTTACCTATTTTCAAAATAATTGAACTAACAAATATGCGTCAAGTTAGTGTCCTCAATTAACAATTTGAAGTAAGAAAACTCGCCTGAACGATATCAGTTTTTGTAAAAATAATTTATTTCATAATATATAATTATAATAATTTATGCAGATCTTTCAGTTATTTTTAACTAATTTCGGCTTTGGCAGATTTGCGTTATGAATGAATTTTCAACACAAAGTTCTGAGAAATATGAGGAATTTTTCAATATGTTGATCACATTTTACATTTTATTCTTCTTTAGATACAGTTCGCATTATTATCTCACAATTATCCGATTAAACTATTAAATGATACTTATTGCAAATTATAATTTCACAAAATATACACACCATTCTTAATGATACTTTTTGACAGGTGCTTATATTATGTATATTCCTAGCATGCCAAGTAACAAATAAGTTCGTTAAGTACCAAATTAGTATGTTTAAACCGGTATTAATACAAATCATGCATTTCGTGTTTAAGAACTACGTAACATTAGCAGCCTTAATCTTGTTATATATTTGATTAGCTATGCGTGAAAAATGGACTGTTTAGTCTTCTAAAATAGTTAAATAATTCAGTAAAGAACAACGGCAGATTTATGCAACGTCTGGTGATAAGCCAAAAGCCGTGTGCACTGCCCGACATGACTATCGCATTCACTTCGTTAATATGATAAAATTCAGATTAAAATACCTCATATTTAATATTATTTTTTGCGATGAAAAAGCCAGAATACATTAACATTTAATGCAATTTGAGCTCATTTGCAAGATTTTTAATAAAATACCACATGTCTAATATTAAGTCACCCAAATTATTTGATAGAGTCACATTCGCAAAGGCTATGCAGGTCTATTGAATGATCGTGCTTAAATAGCACAAAATTTAAGTTTAAGTATAATTCAAATATTAAATTATAAGTTAATGTGCTGAATTTCCGAAATTAAAAAAGAGACCTGGTTACTCTACTCAAGAGAAATAAGTAAATAAGAGCGATAACAAATAAATATTGATAATTTTTTTCAACTAATTACGCTATTGCATACAGTGGGTTGTCTGTAATAAAAAATAAATCGTTAAAAGTTTTACTACAAAGCTTGAAGTTGGTTTCCTTTCTATTAACTTTCCAATGCTTCTTTTGATGAAAAAGTAACCCTATTATTCAAATTTTTTTCTTCTTTCTGTGGAATCTAATTAAAGGTGTAATTTGCTGCGATACCAGACAGCTGAAAATATAGTCCATTCATGCTAGAGACTATAATTATACTTAATATTAATTTTTATGATTAAACTGATTATTTAAACTAAGTTCGGTAATTTCGGTTTAAAATAAGTCTCACTTTAGGTTGATAAATAGACAAACCTGTAACTGAAACGTTCGTTTAGCTCGATTTACTAACTTTCAACGTTCCCTCTCTTCAAAATATAAACAATCAGAGGATGGTTGTGGAAATGTTTTCAATTTAAAACAATTTTAAAAGCGCGAGTTCGCTCGTTTCTATTTTAAGTATCATGACGATTTTTTTAACAAAGGAAATACAGGTTTGCGGACATTCTAATTCCGCATATTCCTTCTCCTATAAAACAGCTGTTATAGATTTTATATCAGACAATTTAGCCTCTAAAGTTATTTTCAATTTGTGACTGCTCTCGTAATTTAAAATAAGAAATTGTTTTCAGACACATTTCATTACATCAACATAACATCCAATAACTAAACAAATGCAGCATGTAATAAAATTAAAGTATACTTAAAAAAATGTTGACAATGTTGACGCTCGAGTAAATCAGTTAATTTGTTGAAAATCAATCGGGTTTGTCCACAGAAAAAATTCTAAATTGCCATTAGCTCTCTCAGCTGCATATGTCACGAGAATATATTTATTATGCCATAATTATTTTGTGGAATATATATATATATATATTTCAACCGTCTAAGAATTTCTGTACTTTCATCAATAAATATAAAAGCTATATATATATATATATATATATATATATATATATATATATAGATAGAGAGAGAGAGAGAGAGAGAGAGAGAGAGAAAGGCAAAATAAATCGATAAATTTAAACGAGGAGAGTGAAATAAAGAAAAGGTCAGTACACGAATTTGAACGATACACGAAATAAGATCTTCAATTATAATTTCTAACAAACGTTTTAGTTCTATTTTAAAGGTATAAAGTTTTATTTATCATCATTACTTTATGGAGCAAATATATACTCAAATGATCTTGTAAATGTGTGATGCCATGATATATTTTCACACTGATTCTATAGCATCATTACGTCAAGCATAGTTACCAATAACAACACATAATCTGTAACATCATTTTGGTCCGATGGAAAATTGACAAAACCAGAAGAGTCTTTGACATTAATTTTTTACGATTTAACGAATAAGTGATAAAGTTTGTAGGAATGCAATTAACATAATGATTTTGGGGATAAACTTCTTAGGCACGATTAATTTCTGTGGCCATGCAAATTCATTTTCAATATCGAACCAAAATTTATTCTGGATAAAAACGATCTATTATCCAAAGGACAAGCCTTAGCAAAATAAAACAATAAATACTGTTTGTTGCGGAGAGCTAATATACATGCAAGTATGTATTAGGTGTTGCGAACCTAGTAACAAATAAGTTCAGTTGTGACCAGAAGGATAAACCAAAGGCAGCATGGATGGAAAGTGTAATCTCATGCAAATTCGTTTCGTGCTTACTGGCGACTAATTAATAGGAATCGGTATTACGCTATTAAACCACTATATATTTTGGTTAGGAATGTGGGATAATAGAACGGTACAATCTTCTGAACGAATGTGTAAACCTATAGTAGTGAAGCTAACGTTATGCCAAGTCTCGAAAACGCGACTTCCACGCTAAATCACACTAATATATGTACCGAGTCTGTAAAGGATACTAACACTATGGCTATTGTGTCAGTAACCAATACCAATATGTCAGTTGGTTAGTCATGTAAAATGTTGTTATTCGTGCATAACAAACTCACAAATTTGCAATTTTCATACGAGATTTATTATTGTGGAAAGATCGACTGCATTGAAACACGAGGCAGCCAAATTGAAAGCATGTCTCAATTATTAATTATGACTTACTTGGACTGACTACGGTAGATTCTATAATTATATATTCATAACATTTGCCGTTGAATAAAACACGTGGTATAGAACTGCTATATTAGGCAACTTATATTTCCCCAAAATTGATAGGTGGAATAATGTATGTAAAATACGTAACCTAAAATTGAAATAATACATGAAAGCTTTTTAAAATATTAACATTTTGGCATTTATCTTTATATATATACAGTAGAATACATATATTTATGTAACACCTCATTTTTATGCTTTTTAGTGCGGAAATCTCTTCCTAAATACAGAACTGAACAATGAACTCGCTAAAACATTGAGCATAGCCAGTTCGACACGCGAGGATCCTGTCAACAAAACTATGTTCGTGACAAAATTTCCACTGCAACCCAATTTGCCGACATTGAGTCATTCATTTTCAGCAAGATTTCAAGACGACTGTCAGGAGAATAATGCCATTATTAATAGTCACAAGTGTCGTGTCGACGATGTAAAACAACTTGAAACGCGGGAAGAGAAATGCAAAGAGTGTAAATATTTTTGATATTTTGATATATTGGAACAAATAATATATTGGTATATTATAAAATGAACAATAGTTGCACTTGCGTTATAAAATGATAACCAAAAATAAACGCTTAAATTTAAAAGAACCTTGTATATAGCCTGTGATAGCGTTCCGAATAAAATAGAGCCTCAAACTCTAAAGCGGACGTTCCCAAATTCAAGCCCTGCCCATGGAAAATTCTAGGCAGTTCTTGAAGTTTTCCTAATAAAATTTATTGCCTTTTCCACAATATACGAGGCTCAGTTTATACCGATATATATATATATGCACACACAACGGGATTGGTGTTTTTATCAAGACCATAAATATTATTTAAAGAAATAATGGCTACGTATTAATTTGAATTTATTTCTCTGGATTTAAAATGTGCACAGAACATTTCAATTCGATCAAATTAAGTCCGTCGCTTCCATTGGAAATCTGTAAGTTGTAGAATTAATTTTTTTCAATACATCTTGTCATATAATAATTAATTTAACTAGCAAATTATGATATTTTGTCTGCAAAAACTATAGACAACTTTCCAATTATGTCGGTGACTTTCTGATCTTGTAGCCATTTTAAGACAAGCTTTATTATTTCTTTGTCAATTCATATTATTGATACTTGTTTGGTTTCGTATAACAAAACATACGTTGGTGAATATATACAACACAAGTCTAGTATTATTATTAATCTACATCATTATTAGTCCACATATCACGTTGAAAGAGCAAGATCCTTATTGCAATAATGAAAATATGGCAGTGGTGGTACTATGATAACTTGTTTATGCAACACATATTCGGAATAAATCAAAACACCTTTTGCCATATTCATGAACACGTCACAAAAAAAAGATTCGTAATTTCTAAAAAAAAATTTTATGAACAAACTGCTCATGTTTATTTTATTATGCTATTATATCTGAATTTTTAAAACATATTTCAAATCATACTCAATTTTTTTGTGGAATAAATTAACTTGTATGTGGATAAGTATACCTGAAACAGGTAAGAAAAATTTGTTTTTAAATTAGAATGTATCATAAGCCTCTGTGAGCGGACAAATTTTAATGAAAGATTAATGAAAAATCAATTTATAGATAAACTGCGACTAATCAAACATGGGTTTGGCGAATAAGTAATTCAGTAAACATTATTTAAGTAATAAGTTATTAACTTTGTTTCATCAGATAGATTTTTTTCATATACATATATACATATGTCTATTATGTATTAATGTTGTATCTATTCGTTTCAATTTAAATATTAATTTAAGCAAAATTTACGTTTAAATTGGAAAAATGACATATTAATATGTTTGTGAATTAACATGCATAAAAAATCAATTACAAAATAACTCACTAGACAGCAATGGCCATTTCAGCCATACGAAAAAAATACGAAAATAGTTTAAGCTTAATGTACATTGCATTAATAGAATAACTTTGTGTATTTTAATTCTCAGATGTACACTTTACAACAACAATCAATATATCAACTCATTTTAACGTCCTATGAAACGAAAATTACGTAAGTGATAGTACTGATTGATTTACTTCAGGAATTATACATAATCACAAACATAATTATAATATGTATATATATATATATATATATAATATATATATATGAGTGTGTGTTTGTCGGTGTTTATGCGTTTAATATGTGCTTCGGACAAAAATATTATGTATTCATATGATTCAGAGCCAATAAGTATAATATTGGCTAAAGAACCCATGTTGTGTGCGTGGTTTGAAGATCTATGTGAACTATTTTCGTTTTTTTATGACACACATTACTGTCAAAGTCAGCATAAAGGTCTAACAAGCTAGACTGGATATCCCATCATGCGACAGATATTAAAATTTTCGTTCTGACTGCTATTGCATAGATTCCAACAAAGTTCAAAACCAAAGTCGAGATGCTATCATTTATTGGATATCCTCTGTGCTGTTTAGATTATACTGATGGTATATATTTGTCTTCAGTATGAACTACACATTGCACTGTGCAGAACATTCCATACATCAAGATGGAAGTTTCCGACATTTTTCGCAACACATCCAGTAATTGATGGAATTGGTTGAATTTAATACATCTTAACTGACAACAATGTGTTGTTGTCTGATCAAGAATGTCACATTTTGAAGAATAGTTGCAGCCTTGGGTTGAAAGCGATGGCAAATAGATTATAATTGAAATAACGATAAGCCGGATACGTAAGACGATATGTTACTCTAATTTGCATGAAGTGCGCGTCATGGGTGGCTTAGTAAATTAATTTCAAGATTTTTTAGCAGATTTACCTAAGTTCGTCTACTAGCGTGGTAAATTCTGGACAGTTCGAGAATAATTCTCAATAAGAATGAAACCGGTCTACTGGATAAATTTTCTTTTCTAGCACTATACAATGCTTATTAATGGAGTAGATAAGATTAAGATTTTCTTATAAATCCCACTGTAGCCATCCACGGCTCATGCATCTCATTTACCGTATAGCTCTATAGTCGGTTTCCTTGTATATTTTAATTTTTGCTAAATTTTAAGAAATCCTCATCTAAACTACAACTTTAGTTAGCTTTATAGAATCGGCATGTTTTGCACATTGTGTTTAAACTAAAATTTCTGTCGGTAAATTGTCATTCGCGACGTTGTTCCGACAATATATTTATACGTATACGTATATTTGACTTCATGATCAATTTTTTTTCCTCATTACTCGACAAATTATAAAGTAAGTTTAGGGCTTGGTGTCGGACTCTATTAAAGATTCGTTTGTAAAAGGACACACGTGTGTAAATAGGATTAAGCAATTTATTTATGCTGAACTTGACATGTCTCTCTGGTCCTATTTCTGACATTCTATATTTACAATGATTTGAAGTCTAATGGCAGACTTTTATTTATATACCTTTTGCTAGTTTAATATAAACATTGCATCAGTTAGAAAGATCAACTTTTCCAGTAAACCGGTTTCGTCCTATGCTGCATATTACACATGTATAAAATAATTCTTTCTGGTTTAACCTTCCTGCAAGTGGAACCCGTTCCGCAGGCGAAAGATTTCCTGTCTCATAAGGAAAAGTGCCCACTTAGAGTCCCATCCACGGCAAATTCTTGACAGTCATTAAAATGTTCCCAATAAGGACATGATGCAATGTTTGGTTTATACTGATGAAAGATATATATATATATATATATATATATATATATATATATATATATATATATATATATATATATACGAAGAGCTTTCTCTCCAGAAGTCTGATAATATTTATGTTGACAATGTCTAGTTCGGATATATCTCCGTCGATCCGTTGTTTGTTATGCTTCCATTAAGTAAGACCATAGAATCTAAAGCAGACAAAATGAGTAGTGTCATAATTTAACATACGTATTACTGATTAATCTAACGTGTATATGGAGGGTAATATTCTGTTTGTCATAGTAAGGACAACACGTCTATAATACAGAGAAAAATACAATACTATATAAGTCATAATAAGATGCGTTTAGTGATTAATAGTGAGCACAAAAGCAACAAAGCGCGATTCGAGTAAATAAAAACAGATAAATCATTATTGAAATGTTACTTTAACAACATAAAACGTATAATGACTATGTCACATGAAAGTAATTATTTATATTTTAAAGATTAAATAATATTATTACCACCCATATGGCCAATAAACGGTAGTTTTGCTATGCTTCTCGAGAATAGGTTAAATACAATGGGATTGGTGTTTAATTCAAGCACGCAAACTAAATTTAAATCATTCTTATCATCACACGCGCAGTCATTGTTTGTTTGGTTGTGTTACCTATATGATTATGTAGCGAAAGCTGCAGAAAGTTAATGACCATGACTGCATAGAAATTGTGCAGCCGACATTTCGATTAAAGTACACTGTATGCGAGACTACTAAAGGTGAGAGCTGCATATCTAATTTTGCTTTTCATATATATGCATTACGGTTTGATCCTCACTAGTCAGTTTGTCGTTGTACTCTGTTGATAATCAAGGAAGGTCAACACGCGCTAGTACGTGTGACTGACGGTAGTTTTACTGCGTGATACGAATACTGGTTAAATAAAATAAGGTTGGCGTTTATTTCTAGCTCGCAAAATTGATTTAAATAAAGACTAATAAACGTGTCGGACAATTAGAGCAGAATAAATTCAATTAAAACATCTAATTTCTTTGCCGCATATTTTTTATCTGAACGTGGGGACTCGTTCGACAATAGAACGTATCGGAACGGCTCGTTTCTTTGGCTTAAACGTGCTTTAAAATGTGTCAAATAATGTATAATTTAAAGAGTAATCCTGGGATACCTTTAAAATACTCTATAAACACACATGGACACAACAATATATATATATATATATATATATATATATATATATATATATATAAAATCTATGTTTATTGATTTATTTATGATTAATCATATTTTTGCCTATGTTCCGGAAATTTCAACAACTAGCTAATAGAAAATCTAATGATATCATTGTGTTTTTCTTGCATTATTTTGAGACACCGGTGCAAATTCCAATCATTTTAAATCTTCAAAATATATATCTCTATAGAAGATTACCAGAATCTCGCATTAGTCTGAGGCATTGATTAATTTAGACAATTTGATCACCTTTCGGAATAGAAGCAAAGAAATTTCACTCATCCGGTTAGAATGATTTATTAAAATTTACTACTGGAAAAATTATTATCAGTCCCAATAATAAATTAACTTTCGTTTTGTCATGCAGCTTTGCTGACTAAAGAAATCATTTCATCATTCTTCATCTGATCGTTTGTTTGTTTGCATTATGGCTGTGTATTAGTTTATCTGCCTGCCAGTTGTTTATCTTTAGATAAATCTTTATATGTGCTCAATTGTTAATGCATGCGTCATAAATCAAATTTTTTACGTGAAACTGCATGATAGATTTGTTAGATTTGCCTGCCGCTCTTGTGTATGAAACGGATGTTGGCCTCACCATAAACGCTTCTCCATTAATCTGGATGTCCATAAGACTTTAACTTGAATTCATTATACAACGTTTTTATCTGCTTACTTAGACTGCCTGTCTAAGCTTAAAAATTTTTCTTCTCTAATTTTATTATAAATAATATTGCAATATTAAATTTAAACACATTTCCTGACTCAATAAAATTGATTCCTTAAGCGGATATAATTGAAATTTTTCCTGAAATGTTGTCACGTTTATTAATTTATGGAGATCCTTTAAATAAAATTCGCATTCCAGCGGTAAAGGAAAGAGAACACATAATCAGCTAAGAATTTTCTCATGCACAAAGTAGCTTCTTGACATTTAAAAGGGCTTTTCAACCGAACTTAATTATGTATACGTAATAATATTCCTTTATCGGGTTTTTGGCGAGACATTTCTTGAATTATTAATATTTTTTATACTGATTTGCAATTACTACCCCTAAATGTATTGCCAATTAAAGCGATTATTTCTCCGATTTTCAATGAAGCAAATGCAACAAAATTGGATAACATAGGGAAAACGCGACTCCTCTATTAAGTAATTATCAAAATACATCTCGTATATAACTAGACACATTTTTATGTATAATTATTTAATTTATTTTTTTATATTTAAGAATAAATATATTTTAACTTTATGATTTTATAGGCAATATTTGTCTGATACGTTTCCTACTTGAGTGTTTTAGACGGATAATGAGAATGGCCCCAAATTGAAATATAATTCGTCAACATATTTGATCTGATTCCTAATTTAAATTACACCAGTCTATATTCATTAGACTAATTTACTTATTTTCACTATAAACATATTGATAATAAATTAGTAAGGAGTGAATCTAAATAAATCCGTGACATTTCATGGAAGGTTGGAAATTTTCCAAAAAATTTTCTCAATAATAAATATCTGAAACAGATTAAATCAAATATTTCTTGTCGTGCAGGTTATTCCTTCGAGTGTGTTATGTAGTTACTTAAATTCAATAATGCATAATGCTGCTCAGAGCAGCTATACATTCACATTTTTTTATTATTATACTTTAAGCACTATCGGCGTGCATGAAAGGCTGCATGAAATAGAATTAAAGCGTAGCCCTGTCCACGGCAAAATCTGCCAGTACATGGTCAGTTCCCAATAAGGACGAAACCGGTCTACTGGATGAATTGCCTTTTCTACACTAAACAATTCTTAGTTAATACTGACATATGTAAGTACTTAATAAGTAATGTTTTTATATCAAGTTCGTAACCTTGATTATAGTAAATGTTATCAATGCCTGCGCAACCAATTTTGGTTTTAATATTCGTCTGTTTGACTTCAGAAGTTGCGCCTTATATTTTAACTATGCAACAAACGTAAATATATTTAGTATTTCGTTTTTTTAATTTTTATCCGCGGTTAGTTAGACAATCTAGGCCTCACTTCCTGTAGCTCACCGTTTATGTTGTCTCAGATATCCGGTTATTTATTGTGTAAATTAAAGTTGCGAGCTTGAAATAAACATTGATCACATTTTATGCAACCAGATGCCAAAAAATCAATACTACCGTCGGTTGCTCTATCTGACGTGTTTCGACCTTCCATAATCATCATTAAAGTACGACGGTAAACTAACCAGCGAGGATCAAACAGTAATTCCTATATAATTTGGGTAAATTCTGATATGCTGCTCTCACATTTAGTAGTTTAGCATAAATTGTACCTGAGTGGCAATTCCAACTGCACAATTTGCAGCTTTCACTACAATTGTATAATATATATAATTAGACAATCATTAATGTGACGAGTGGTGACAGAAATTCTTTTAATCAAGTTTGTGAGCTTTTGAGATATTAGATAAGCTAAATTAAATTGGTATTTATTTGAAGCTCGCAAAATTGATATAAATACATGTTGCCAATGACTGCGCAATCAGAGATTATATACATTCATAACTTACGCAAATTGGCCATAAGCTACAAAAGATTAATATTCGTGATTGCATAGAACTTTTGCAGCCGACATTTCAAGTACTATTTATGCGAAATTGTTAGTTGTGAGATCCGCATATATGGGTCTACATAACTTAGATATGAATTTTGATTTCAACCACGTTTGTAAGTTTGTGGCGTAGCTCTGATAGAAATCATAAACATTTGAAACGCGTCTGTACCTTTAAATGATTGTAGATATGCCATGTTGTGCGAAACTAATCAAATATAATGGGGTTGGTGTTTATTTAAGCTTTCAAAATTGAATTAAAGATTTTTTTATCGCTACATGTGTAATCAATGATTTTTAAATTGTATAACTGTTAATATATGCGGCAAATTCTGGCCAGTACACGATGAGTTCCCAATAAGGATGAAACCGGTCTACTGAATGAATTGCCTTTTCTACACTGTACAATTCTTAGTTTATCCTAACAAAAGTATGTACTTAATGGGTCTGGAATTTATATCAACTTCGCAACCTTGATTATGATAAATGTTATAACCGCCCGCGCAAGCACTGTTCGTTTAATTATAATAAATAATTAATTTTTATCGAAATTTGTTAAATCATTTTCTTAAAGTAAGCCGTAAAATAAGAAAAACATTAGACAAATCCCGTGAGTGCGTGTGCATCCCTTTGAAATTAGCTTCACTGTAATTTCTCAAAGATACCTGATCTGTAAATTTGCTATACATTAAGTGAATAATTAGTCGTGATATTCCTGTCTCTAAACTAACAACTTTTTAATGAATTTGTGGCTTAAATTAGCCTGTTACGAAAATATTAACTATTATTTCCTACAGCGCCGTTATTTTAGACTTTTGCACGGCTGTTTTCAATATGTATTGTAGCACTGTCTCTCTTATGGGTTTAAACTGGCTTTAGTAAACCGATAAGTTAGAACGAAATTTATTTATTTTTGTGATTTTCTTTGTTTGATAATTATATTCGGCAAATCATAGATAACGGCACATACGTTACGATAATCAATCTTCGGACAGTCAATTTTCACCTACTATATTTGTACCAAATCTGGGAATTTATGGTCTTAATGAAATCCTATGCTGTATATTGTCGTTTGATTCAGGTAGATAATTTATACAAGGAAATTTGACGTCGTTCCTTACCTTGAACAACAAACTTAAATTATAATCAGTTATTCAGGCTATCTGTTTAGCACTTCATATTAAATTACAGAAGATATTCAAAAATTTGCCTTATTTTATTCGTCATTTATGTTAGCACACATTTTATGCGTTGAAATAAGAAGAACGATGTTTATTATATTATTGTTCCTTATACTGAAATTTGTTCATTATCCAATTTGTTGCCTGCATAATATTCCACATACTATAGAAATGATGCATCACCGCATCTTCAATGCAGTTCCTATTGTAATGCGAAACATTCAAAATTAGTGATATTTATTACGTGTATATCGCAAAATATTTTGTGTTTAGAAATGCCTAACAATGAAGGACAGTGCGAGTCTTTATTATATGTAACTGGAATTGCCGGCATTTGTGGACGTGCTTTGCCACAAGTTATTTAGCTTGGTATGAAATAACGTTTAATTAAACTGTTTATCTAAGAAGAAACGTTATATATTACTGGGAAAACTTGTATTGTTGTTTGAACGATTGTTTTTAAAGAAATGAAATATCGTAGGATTGCAGTACTATCGGAATCCAAATTAAGCATGAACATTTAATAAATATAATTAAAAAACAACATGATACCCTCATCAAGTCAGTCCTATTGCCTGAGTAGTAATTATGCGCTCCATAGCAAAAATAGTTAAAAATTCAACACATCGGCAGTGTATGACATAATGTGTATAAACTGTAATCTTGTGTATATAAGAAAAACCATACGGCTAATAATGGTTAAAATCATATATTTACAAATGAAGAAGCAATAGAGAAAGGACTATGATCAATTTGGTACACAACACTAACTAATAGTAAGAAACTAGCCCCAGTAAAGATAAAGAATTTTGGATTATGATTGGTTCATTTGACCTTATAACACCACGCTACTTGTGTTGTCTATGCTATAATGATAGATTGGGCGGGACTAGTTGAAACTTTAGGTCTAAAGAGATTCAAAATATGCCTCACCTGAAAGGAAGCCTAATAAAAAAATATAATTTAGTGTGTAACCGAAATTTGTGAGTAGTTTGCGGCAAAGTGGCACTATGGCTAGAATCACCAAATCAAAGCAAACTAGCCGCGGTTTGAAAAATTCCGGGCAAGGACGAATCCGGTCACTGCATGAATTTACTTTAATTCATTATACAACGCTTAGTTTATGCTGATAAATGTGTATTTAATGTGATTGGTTCGTATATAAAGCTCGCAAACTTCACTTAAACAATTGTTGCTATCACTGGAGCAATTACAGTTTGTTCAACCATCATCTGCAAATTTGAAAATTTACGCAAACAATGATCGGCACCGAAGTTTAAAAACGCCCAACAATACTGCAATCTACACGACAAGATGCTATTTTATCAATCGATATTCATATAGATGAATAGACATTGGGCGCAAAACGCGTACGTAGATAGACTTAAGGGTTTTTTATATGCTTATATGGGAGTTTAACCAATGCCCTAGATGAACTTATTCTTTACTTTGTGGCAAGTGCTTCATGCATAGATGTACATGTTTCAGTTGTTTGTGACCAGAGGTTTAAAAATTTTGTATGGAAAAATGAAAAATTTATAAGTAACGTTAAACTTATTATAATATTATAATTCTGGTTAAAATGTAAAACAACAGGAATAAGTGACAAACATCTTTTACTATTCTAAATTACTTCAAACTTAGAGCCGATTTACAATAAAACTTTAGATTATCCATAGACAATGTGTAGATGAGAAACAGTTACATTCTATACAGTATTAGATGCAAACAATGCAATTTGAAGAATTGCTGTGGAGGAAGACAAATCCTCCGCTAAAATTAAAGTAACATTAACTGATAAATTTAAACCACCTTGGCTGATTGTTACGAATTTTATTTAAAAAGAATTTTTTTCTTTTATTTTTCAGAACTTTCTTTGTTTAAATACTTGAATTTGAATTGTGCGCCATTTTCAGTTTTCGAGCATTACTATCCTCGACTGGTTGTATCTCCTTTGGCTTGCTGCAATATTCTCATTTTTCTTCATTAAAACTGATCAATTTATACAATATACACCTTTTTATACTGTCTTAAAGTTTTATTGATGCACGCATAGAACGGGCGCTCTGGAACAGGTAATTTAATAATTCTGTTGTTCACGTCTATTTATTTCCAGATTATTTGTTTGGGTTTTTTGTACGAGACAGGTTTTACATCCCGATTTGCCTAACATTGAGTGTCTATTTAATAATTAAATTTCGTAGATATGGATGCAGATCTTAAATTTGAAGACACTAGCAAGTTAGTGCAAGATATTGCGGGTTTGAATTTAGTAGATGCGAATAAAAATATAAGCTTATCAGATTTTACCGTAAATTTTAGGACTACAAACGATCTGGCATCTATGGGGTTCTCAGACACGAATAGGTTAGGAGCCTCTACAATATTTGGCGACCGCGCCAGGATCAAGAATTTTAAGTCTACCGCAGTATAAATCTGAAAAACATTCAAGTTGGCTCGGAGATGCCCAAATGATATATAGTGCTTATAATATTGTAAATACCATGGTGAAATTTGTTGCATCATGGATGGCATTGCCTGAAAATTTCCGAAATTCCGTGGAAAATGTCAAAGACAGAACTGTGGAAGATAAACCGTACAATGCATTTGAGTTAATAATGGCTGAAATTCAATAGAGATATCAGCCTGGAAGATTGGCGCAAATGTACGAATTATTACGCTTAGAAAAATGGGGCGTCAATTACCGTCCGAATTTTACGTACGCCTTTGCACAAAAGCTTCCAGGTTGAATATATTCAGAGATGTAGTCAACACAATTTTCAAGGCTGAGCTACCAATCAGGCTTAGAACCAAATTGGAAGTATTTGACACTATAAGCATTGATTGGCCAACAAAACTCAGAGGGTTAGACGGGGTGTATAAACAGCAGGAACCACAAGTACATGCTGTAATAAAACATTCTGTCACGGTGCAGCCAGTCAGGGCAGATGCCGAAAACAACCTGACTATACAAGAAACCTTGCGTTTCTTATGTAGAGAAGTTGCTAGTTTACGTCGTGACATTTCGCACCTTCAGAGTCAGGATAGGTATACTAGACGTCGAGGGAGTCACTCTCGTCAACGCTTCGAAGGGCCACGCGGATGGTGTAAGTCACATTGCAAATACGGACGAAGTGCAAAGTGCCAAGGTGAAAATTGTATATACCCGCGATTAAGTGGACCCAGATGGAAAGGAAGCACTAAACCGGTAGAGAGAAATCCATCACCGGGAAAAGCATAAAACCCCCGCTAGTAGGAGCCGTAGGGGGGGGGGTTCCATTGCAAAGGCTCCTAGATATGCCTTTAAAAGGCATACTTAAGGCAAAGGTTGAAAATGCGACGGGACCAGTTAGCACCGATACAGAAGGCAAGAGAGTCCGATTCTTACTAAGCGGAGATCTGGAAAATATTTCCGGATTATTCAGCAACAAGTTCATTATAAAAGATGAATTATCTGGATTAGAATTTCTCATCGATAAGGGTGCTGAGGTAAGCATAGTTAGGTCAGGCGTGGAGAAAGCAGATTGCCCCACATTTAATTATCCAGTATGGGTCACTAACGGTAGTCCGATAGGAGTGAAAGGGATGAAAGAAATGTCGGTAACGTTAGGCCAGAAATCTTCCTTTAGATGGAATTTTCTAATAGCCGATGTCAAGGACCATATCATTGGCCTGGATTTCTTGACACATATCAAACTGTCATTAGACCCCAAAGCTAGGACTATCGCAGAAGGCGTAGGGATATCAACACCTACTGATTTTAACACGTCGGCAGTTAGAACAGTTCTTTTACCTCGTCCAATGGTCGCACATGACTTTGCCGATATCATTGAGAAGCACCTAGCAGTGTTTCAACCTTTCCGTGCCAAAAGGATAGGTTTGAAGACAGGAGTAGAACACCAAATAGAATTGGTGGCTCCGTTGCCTTGTTCACCAAAGGCACAACCAATGGCACAACACAAGCAACAGGTGCTATGTTCGAATTTCACCAATTGTGCAAAGAAGGGATTTGTAGAAGGTCAAATTCCAATTTTGCTTCCACAATAGTGGTAGTTCCCAAATCTGAATCGGGTCAATGGAGGGTTTGTGTAAATTATCGTCTATTAAACTCAGTGACGAAGAGTGATTCTTATCCTTTCGAGCTAATCACAGATGCCTCAGATGTTGCAATAGGGGCAGTGCTACAGAAAAGAGATCAGGACATAGTATGACCGATTGGATTTTATAGCCGTAAGCTTAATGATCGAGAGAAACGTTATGATACGTTTGATAAAGAGCTTCTAGCAGTGTATGTCGCAGTGCTACACTTCGAGCATTACTTAGACGGACATAAGTTTAAGTTATTGACCGATCATAAGCCGTTGATCAGCATACTTGGTAAAACAGCTAGGCTTAATTACTCTCGTAGAGTAAATTCCCAAATAACACGGTTAGCAGAGTTCGATTTCACTATGGCTCATATTGCTAGTAAGGAGAATGTGGTAGCCGATGCATTTAGCAGACCGAATGAAGCCGATGTCGAGCTGATATTTCAAGGTCCGTTGAAGAATTTAGATATTTCGATGCATGATTTAGTTAGTCAAATCGAAAAAGCGCAAGGATCGGATCCCTTCATGTTAGTTTTGTCCAAAAGGACAGGATATGTTCGTAAGCTCATAAGTGGCAAGTGGTTGTTATGCGAAACGGCTAGAAGTCAAACACGACCATATGTGCCGTTGGAGTTACGGGCCAAGATTATTCAAGTGTTACATGACATGAGTCATCCATCCATTAAAGCCACCATTCGATTGATTAACGACAGATACGTATGGCCGCACATGTTATAATACATACGGATATGGGTAAGAGCTTGTGCCAAGTGTCAAACGTGTAAGGTGTAGAGACATACGAGAACCGAGATAAAGAATATTGGGATACCAATTGGACGGTTCAGACACGTACATATAGACATTGTCGAGATGCCCGAGGTTAATGGTAATAAATACTTGCTAACAATGGTAGATAGATTTAGTGGTCAATTCGATGTGGCGATTTTAAAAGACATGAGAGCGCAAGAAGTTTTGTTCGCGTTTCTACATAATTGAATATCGCGTTATGGTGTTTCGGAAAAGGTCACTGGTGATCGTGGTAGTCAATTTATGTCCGAGCTTTTCGTAAGATCTCTCAATATCATGGGAACAATTGTATTGCATGCTAGCGCGTACAACCCACGAGAAAATGGGATGGTAGAAGGGCTGCATCGTGAATTGAAAGCTGCGTTAAGGTGTACTAGTGGAACAAGGTGGATACGCGATCTTCCTATAGTACTACTTGCCATGCTCAACAGATATAGGGCACAATTAGGTACTTCAATAGCAGAACTGGTTTATGGAGAACCATTAAGGTTGCCTGGAGATCTTCTAATAGAAACTCCAAGTAGTCTTGATTGGGCTTCTAGTTATGTAGATTGGTTCGTAGGAGCACTTAGATATAAGATGTGTCGTTTGGATCCGACCAAGACTAGAAAAGCAAAAACCAAATGCTATGTGTCTACTGATCTAAGATCGGCTTCACATGTGTATATAACTAGTGAAAATAGGAAGTATTGCCTGACACCATTTTACAAAGGACCATACAAGGTCAAGAGGATGACTGACAAGAATATCATCATAGAAATAAATGGCATTGAGGATTGCGTTACGTTGGATTGTTGCATTCCCCAGTTTATCTAGATAGACGGTATGACTGAATTAACAAATGCGTTGAATGGCCGTCGTTCTATGGGCGAATCTGATGTGTGCAATCCCATCATACAGGCACATAACGAAATGCAGAACTCAGAAGACGCGTTGTCTAATATAGAAAAATCTTTTTCTACCAGTTCACAACATGAAAACTGTTTGGCTATACCAGATGATACGGAAGAATCAGTGTCTATATGAGACTAAGTGCTCATATTTATGTGCTGTGATATTGTACATTTTCCAATAATATTATCTATTTGATGGAACATGTGTGGTTTGAATCTAAATAAAGATATTATATTCTAAAAAAGTCACCGGCAAATTTACAGACTTGGCCCATGAGAACCACATTCTGCAACTTTGCCAATGTGATTTTATATAATGTGAAATGTCCCTTGTCACATTTAATATCCTTGATTGTGTATTATTCACTTAAATAACTATACATCAATTATATAAATAATAGTTCAGTGGCTTGAGCACTCATGAATCAGTCGTCTTCACAATAGCAGCAGAAGATATCGTGAAACGATTTTGAGATATCAATGAAGTCAATTAATGCACCAATATTTTTCTCATCCAGAGCAATGACATGGTTCCACATGAATTGGATGTTCGGATTGGTTGAACGTCCTTTCGGAAATTTATGCTGACTCATGTCAATTTCTAGAGGTAAAATAAGGTTCAATTATTGTATTATTACTCATTCAATTATCTTTAATGTTGAATGTAGTGTTGATATTAATCTATAGTCGGTGGCATTATTTGGTATGTGTCTAAATATGCTTGTTATTATACTGCCTGATATACGTCCTTCAATATAGATCTTGCTAAAAATAAATCCTTGATAGATGAAAGTAATCCAAAGGCGAATACCAAAACAGGTGAACAATTTTAAATTTTCTGGTAGATGAAGGTACAGCTAGGTCCAATTCCTACCGAGATGAGGTCGTCAGAAGAAGCAGGTATAACAATACAGAGTTGGAAAGCTGCCAGACCACGCGATAATGTATGTACCTTGATTTCGTATGCTAAATGCTCGGCGAATAATGATCCATCTAAAAATGGCCATCGCCTGTTGAAACATTACAAGTTTCTTCATCATCCTATAGCCGACCCATTCTCATGGCCTTTCCTCTAAACTACAGGTCCTCGCACTCTATCATTCTGGTCAAAAAGCGTCCCCATTGGTATAAATTTTAATTAGATGTTAATACTTGAAATATTTATAAAAGTTATATAGTGCTCCTTTTAATAAGTTACTTCTCTATTATTTCCTGAATTATAGTAGCATGGAACCCACGAAGTGTGAAATAAATGCAATAAAAGAACCGAAACACTGCAGCAATTAAAAATCTTCAGCATCAATAAATGTTTAAAAACTGGAGATCTTCAGCAACATCGCGGCTTAATGATGTGAAAAGACTGGGAAAGAGCCAATTGATAGTTGTGTGACAGAACATCATCATAAATAAGCCTAATTGATTGGCTAACTGTTCAAGATAATAATGGAAATTAATTGTGTAAATATGTCTTCCGTATTTTATGATAGAGTTAGAAGTATAAAAGACAAAAAATTATATTTAATAACTTTAAAATAAATATCATGTATGATTTCATAATTTTGTTTAAAACATAACCATGATGATATATATGATCCTGAATTATAAATGACTCGTTACTCAATGTTACGTAAAGTTAGAAAATTGAATATACATGGCAGAGGAATTCTCATCTATTGCAAATCTGTGTTCTACGCAAAACTGATACACATAAACTAAGACAATATAATTATTAACATTATTGCTATATATATCGTCTCATTAATCTTAACTGCGGTGTGCAGTCTACTATATTTGAGCATGGCTAGTGATTTACGTTTAATTAAGTATTATAAATTTATATTCTAATATCAAAGATAAAATATGGTTGCAAAAGACTTTAAGAGACTTCTAAACTGTGAAATTCGAAATCTGTCCTCTAATCATGAAGATACTGAAGATTATAAATAAAACAAATAATAGTTCAGAATGCTTAGATAATGTATATTTACAGACAGATTTGTTTTAAATTAACAGTTACGAAGTTGTCAATCATTTTACTGAACTAGACCAAAAACAAATAAGTCTTGAATTAAAGAATCCATCTTAAAAAAATATGATTTCATGCCTTTGAATGCACATGTTAAAGGCCTCAGATTTATCTGGGAACTCTTTGGAAAGTTGTGCGGAGTGATTAATTATGACTGATGTTATCACATAAATGTAGATGATTTTATTTCTTCTGAATCTACAATATGAACGAATTTATTTAAAATCTGCTCTTTTGTTGATACTGTGCCGAAGGCTGTGGATAGCGACGAAGCCAAGAGTTAATAATTTTACTCTTTCTGTGTTTTTATTCTGCGTTTGGCTACATTATATGTATACACGGCAAATAAATTTGTAAAATTACGTTTAAAAACTTCTTTCAGGGATTACCACAAGGTTCAGAAGTGTCAACTCAAATTTAATGATTAGAATTAGAATCGCGTATTTAGTGTGAAACCTACTTAAAGAAAATTATGTCACACAATAAAAATTGCTATAAAATATAAGAAACCATAAACTAGCCGTTTTCAATAAATTCAAACAATAAAGCAGGATAGCTCAGTGGTTAGAGCACCAGATTCCGAAGTAGACGTGCCCAGATTCGTATCCTGTCCGCGGCAAATTCTGGCCAGTACTTGATGAGTTCCCAATAAGGACGAAACCGGTCTACTGGATGAATTGCCTTTTCTACACTATACAATTCTTAGTTTATACTGACATATGTAAGTAATTACTGGATGAATTGCCTTTTCTACACTATACAATTCTTAGTTTATACTGACATATGTAAGTAATTAATGGGTCAGGTGTTTATATCAAGACCTCAACCTTGATTATAATAATTGTTATCAACACCCGCGCAACCAATGTTCGTTTAACATAACAAACTTCCGCCAGCCGCAATGCACTGACGCGTTTCGACCTTCTATGATCTTCATCTAAGTACGACGGCAAATTGTATATCGAGGATCAAACCGAATTAATTATTGTTAAATTAGCTTCAAAGTTAATTGAATTGAAATCTTTTGTGATATCTACGAATACAATTAAAGCATCAAACCTTATTTCTCTTGAGCAATGGTAGGACTACATACGGAAAAAGTGTACGTGGTGTTTAATTGACCACTTGAAAATCCATGTTGACATTTGTCGAAGTCTACCGAAAAATTGAAACAAAATATATCAATATGGAACGTTCACGTATAGTAAAGAGAGAATGTATCTTAGATATTTAAATGTAATCATTAGTAACAATAGGCTTATGACCCTTAGGCCATGCACATGCCTTATAGATATGATTTTTGATGGTATAATATAATTCTTTGCACTTTTAATAATAGATGAACAAAGTAGACTCATAAATTCTGCAAGTAAGTTAAAAAAGATTATGTAATGAAATTCATGTGAACTTTTTGTCGTCTAGATTTAATTTTCATAAAAAGGCTAAATAGCGTTTCTTAAATATATTCTGATCGTTGCTCTTTCTTAAGCAAAGAATCCGATAAAACCGTTCAAAGTTTTTAACTTTCGCAATATTACCTATTTATAAGATTTGGCTGTGTAATGCGATTTGACTGCTGGCCAATAGCCATTAATGTATGCTTATTCATGTATACACAATATTAAGTCTTCGTTTTTTGTACTCAAAATAAAATTCCATTAACCAAAATTTGTCTTTTCATTTAAATTTACATAGACGTCTTTCGCGTTTTCTAGGAAAGATGTCAGTAAATGAGCAACGCTGGAAAAAAATGTTTAAACGCCCCGGATTCAAGTAAATGCCGTACGACGTCATAAAGTCAGTTTCCTGCCAATATGGCTGAGAAGAAGTACTGTTGAAGGCCATTATTAGGGCCGGTATTGCATTATCCGGCAGATATCAAGAACGTTAGTTAGTGTAGCAGTATCTAGGAATACTCCTAGAAACTTGAGACTGGCTCTGATCGACTGGCTGGTGTTACTTCTTTTCTGGCGTTGACACCAACGGCGAGAGACTGTGTGAATTCTGAGTATTGTCTTGTTGAAGATCTGCGACAACATCGTGGTAACTGGCACATGTGAAGGTCCAATAAATAGATGTTGCTCCGTCTCACTAGTTGTGCAGCAACAAGATTGGCGTGACTGAAATTGACTCTGCGTGTGAAGCAAGTCCAGAAGTCATCGTAGGTGAAAGTCAGTATGATAGGAGACAGCACGCACACGTTGTTCACAGAAGAAGGCAAACGTGATAACTGACTGGCATGGTAACTTTACCGTGCTTATATAGCGTGAAATTGAAAGCCAGCACGCCATTGGTTAACGACAAATTTCTCTTATTTTAATTGGTGCCGCTTAAATTTAATCTGAATTTAATTAATGCAAGATGTCGGCGACTTGTTCTTGAGCCGTTACATCACTTTCTTTCTGAAAAATAAAAAAAAATCATTCCTCTTGGCGAGGCTTGATAAGAAATGTAGTGCAGAGTTTGAACCAAGTTAAGCAACTGGTTATTATTCTGCCCATAGCTATAAAAATGTACCGTAAATGCTGGGCTGATGTATGCTTGTTGGTTGCTTCAACAATGATATGGTGCCAAATAACCACTAAGAATTGCTACACAAATTGTTAGCTGAAGTGGCCAGTCATACCGTGTGAGGCAAAATAGAGCAATGTAAGGTTTGGGAGCCGCAGTGTGAGGATTTCAAGGTAGATTGCCTGGTTTAAGTTGAAACCTGGACAAACTGAATTGTCGTCAATGTGTTTGAATACGACCAAAGGAGAATCTGTGCGCTCGACGTTATGGTCATGCTATTCGTAGAGTGGTCACTCTGCAACTGATGAAGTTGAGATATGCATTTAAAGTGGCCTGTGCCATGATATGAAGCCGATAACTACCTAGTGTTGCTACACAAGGCGTCATACCAAATTAGGCAGTGTGAGCTGAGGTGTGTGCCATACGTTATAATTTAAAAATATATAAATAAAATTCAAAGGGTAATGACAAATGTGTAGTCGAACATTGCCGCAGAGATGGCGCAATACCAAAGAACTGTTCAAAAATGCTACGCAATTGTTAGCTAAGAACAGCTGGTTATACCACGTGAGACAAGTGAGTGTGAGAAGAAAAATGAATCATGTTGATTCATAGAGGTCAAGTTGCGTGACTCAGGGCGAAAGTGGTGCATATAAAGTTAAAAATTTGATACGTAGAATAACAAAAAATTAATGTTAAAAAATATCAGTTATGCGTTATGCAAAGCAATCTATGGCCAGGTTGAGATTGTAGGCAGATAGAGCCTGGGATATGTGTAGAAGGTTGTATGCTCCCAGGATCAGGCGGTTTGATAAACGGTTTCAAACTATCTATGCTTACTGATGTAGGTGTCGCACCTTGCATAATAATAAAGTATTTTGGCTGTCGGAGCAAAATCGGGTTAGGATCGTGATACTTGTGTTGTAGTGATGCAACAGCAGTGTCGTTGCGAACGAGTACTCTCTTGCAGCTGTGGAGCTGCGGGTGAACGAAAACTGGACGAGGCGCATGTCTCGACTACTGTTCAGATATGTTATCGAAAAGAAGTCGGAGGCGGTTGTCTTTGTTTAGTGGGTCAATCTCTGCGGGTTGTAGACGTGGAAGCTGACTAGGCAGGCTTAGATCCACGCCATATAAGAGTTGTGATGCAGACGTTTTAATAGATTCTTGACTTCGGGAACGCATGGCAAGCAGAATTAAAGGTAGTGCATCGACCCAGTTGCCATTGATGAACGAGGATGCTAAAGCCGCTTTGAGTTCCCTATGCATTCTCTTTAACATACCGTTAAATTGGGGATGGTAGGCAGAACTGGCTTGTTGGGCTTCCGACCCGTGGAGTAAATAATAGGTAAGCTTTACCAGAGACGTCATACGAACCTGATGGGATGACAGGCTACTGATCTTTGAATGTGAGTGTCACCGAGCTGTTCCGTTTGTAGGAGGGATGGCGTTAGTGCAGGTTCACTGAGTGTCACTGAGTTGACAGTAAATGGCGACGGCAAAGTTTGTTGTAGCGAGACGTTTGGTCCGGAAAGGGCGTCTGCAATAAAGTTTTGTTCGCCCTTGACATGAAAGATGTCGAAATGCAATTCGCTTAGACATGAAAACTGTCTTTTTACTTTTGCAGAGTACTTAGCGATTGTTAAAGTCGCGTTTCGAAATGCGCTAACTAAGCGTGCATGATCCGTGAAAACAAAAAAATCTGCTGCTGCCAATGATGCTGATAAAATGGGGCACTGCGTCGGAGATGGCAAGGATTTCTCGACCGAATTTGTCGTATCTCGTTTTTACTGGTTGGAGAGTACGCGAGTAGAATCTGATAGGCTTTCGAACTCCGTCGAACTCTTGTTCCAGTAGCGAACTCAGAAGCATCTGTCTAGTTATAAATGAACGTTGAAAATCTGGATGCGTTAGCATTGTTGCATTTTCAAACGATTTGATGGCGAGTGGAAGTAATTCCTCGGCTTCAAATTACCAAGGAATGATGTAGTTCTTGCTAAGTCTTTTTCGATTCCGCAGGTGCCTAAATAAAGATTAAAGTTGTCTTGAAAGGCCAGGAAGGAACTTGCGATAGTAGTTTAGGACTTCCAAAATTTTCAGCAACTCGTTAACAGTCTTTAGTGACTTGATATTCCTGATTGAATTCGCATTTCACGACAAAGTTTGAATACATTGTGGCATGATACGATGCCCTAGGTAGTCCACTGATGTAGTTGCAATCTGCGTCTTTTCACAGTTGATCTTGAGTCCGTGGTTGAACATGTGTGTGAGGACATTTCTTAAATGCTTGGCATGAGATTCTAAGTCTGGACTGAATACAATTATGTCATCCAGATACGACATACAGTAAGCGGCGTCGTCGCAAAGTATGTTGTCCATGAACTTGTAAAATGTCTGTGCAGCACACTTAAATCCAAAATGCATATAGAGATATATAAAAAGGCCAAATGGAGTGAGGACCGAAGTCCTTTCAATATCTTCTGGCGCTACTGGGATGTGGTGGTAGGCTTGTCTGAGGTCAATCACTGAGAAGAAATTGCTGCCGTTGTTTTTTCAAGTAAGCTGTTAATATTGGGAATAGGATATGCCTCAGATATTGTCACTGAATTTAACTTGCGATAATCTCCGCAGGCTCTGTACGATCCGTTTGATTTGGAGACTAAGTGCAGTGGTGATGCCCATGAACTTTTCGATTGTCTGATGATTCTCTCTTCCAACAGCCTTGAAAATTCCTCTTGAGCAGCTTTCAGTTTAGCAGAGGTCAGTGGTCGCTTCTTGAGTGCAATTGGTTTTCCTCATGTGACAATATGGTGCATCGTGTTGGAGACTCGTAGCTCTGACTTGCTGAGATCAAAAAGCGATTTGTTCTTTCAAAGAGCTGCTAATATCTCTGCTGAATGATGCATTGCAGTTGGCTGAATGACCTGTAACTCCAAACGCTCGGAGGCAAGTGTCTAAAAGCTTTGCTCAAGTCCGGTGGAGGGATCAATGTTCTTTTGATTGGCAAGATCAAAAATAAGCCGAAATTTCAAAAGGAAATCAAGGCATATTATGCTGTGTGAGACCTCGCCGACGATGAAGTTGTGAGTAAATTTACGCCGTAAACCTATATTGTGTGTGCGATATCAGCTGCCATAAATAGGTATGAGCTCCACTGTAGCTTTTGAGAGTAAAACGCCATGCGACACCACAGCCATTGAATCACCATTGATAACTGAGAATACTGCACCTGTTTCAACAATGAATTCTTCGCCAGTTCTAAAATCAAGGCCTGCGGTAAGTTAGGCCGCAATATATTGTCAAAAGTAAATTACTGGAACAATGAAAGCTGCGTTAGTCAAAACGTAGATCAGGTAAGTTCTTTGGGCTGTTTGGCCGGGTCATGTAAACAAGTAGGCTGGTGATTGCGCCTGACATTGTTAGTTTGGCTGTCTATGTGGCATAATCGGCGTGGACAAAAAGAGTCAATAGGAATGTCAGATTGTAAGTGATTGCTTCTTTGTGACGCCGTTGATGCAGTTGATGCGCAGAATTTACGGTCTTCTGCTTTCTGCGCCATAGGTTTCCCGATCCCGTTGTTCCTCTGCGCCTGTTTTCTGTGCCCTTTCCCGTCAAGTGTGGAAATTGGCATTCATTTGGAAATTCTTTCTAACGGCAGAGACAGACTTGACATGAATAAAAAACTTCTGGTGATTATACTAACAGTTCTTTAGGGCATATCTTTTAAAAGATTGCGGGTATCTAGATTTCCGCCTTCTATTATTTCGTAGTTTGGGTGTAAAATTGTGTCAAGTGTTCAACTGATTTAGCTCGGATTTACCTATAGCCAAGCCTTCTAGAACTTTAACCAGATTTGCTATATTCCCCTTTAAAGAGGAGACCCTATCATTCTGCGGGGAAGGACAAAATGAGGACGAATTTAACTTAGGTTCCGAATCCCTAAATTCTAACTCGCATCTCTCAGATAAGTCATCTATTGAGAGAGTATTGGGGAGCTGTCTGGCGAAAAATTTTAGTGACTGGGGAAGATTGTTAATAAAAAATTTAATCCCATGATCAGAAATATTGGTTTTATGCCGACGTTTACATAATTCTCTAAAAATTTCAATGGGGCCAAGGTTTGGCACGTCTAACTGCGCATATTTATTTATTATGTGCTTAAGTTCAATTGGGACCGAGCAAAGATTCTTCTTCATTTTAGAGGCTCAAAATGGGATTTGATAGTTTCCAAATGGCTTCAAGCTTCGGATAAAGCCGTTGCTGCAATTCTGCAGGTAGTTTAGCGAAAACCTTTGACAGTTTTTGACGAATGTCATAATCTGGATACAGGGAGAAAGCGGAGTCTATGCACATAGAGAATATTTCGTTATCTCCATCCCAAACAGGAAAATCAATATCTAAATTTGTATGTGACATTCTAACAATCTTATGGGATCTTATAAGCATATGTTTATAAGCAAGATGAAATGTATAAAAAGACGTGAAACTAACCGCTAACCGAAATCTGCTTCGAAAGTTGAACTTGACGGAATCAAGATCGGCTTCCACAATTGAAACTGGCGGAATGAGCACAGAACACAGATGAGAATAGTTCTTTCACAAAATCACAAGTCACAGTTCTGCACTTTCGTAGAGTCAATAATGTGCTTTCACAAAATCAAAAAAATATTCTGCGTTCAAATTCCAGTTTGGCACAGAAGATCACAAAGTTGCACAATTTTGTATGTAGGAGAAAAATTTTCAATAGCGCACCTTCCCTAAAAAAAATATTCCCTACAAAATATTACCTAAAAGACCTCGACTTAAGAAAGATTCATAACCAGATTAAAATATGGTATATGCTAAAGTCAATTTATTGTACTCCCAAAAAATAAAATGAAAAAGAAACACAGTCGATTGTATTTATGCCAAAAGTTTTGTGATTTGCTAACATGTCTAAAAATCAGAACTGGTCTTAGTATTCTGGCGCGTTCGCCAATTTTAAAACGCCCCGGCTTCAAGTAAATTCCGTACGATGTCACAAAGTCAGTTCGGTGCAAATATGACAGAAAATAAGTACTGTTGGGCCCTTATTAGGGCAGAAATTGCGTTCTTCGGCAAATGCCGAGAAAGTTTGTTAGTGTAGTAGTATCAAGAAATACTCCTAGACACTTGAGACCAGCTCTGGTTGTCTGGCTGGTGTTCCTTATGTTGTGGCGTTGACATCAGCGACGAGAGACTTTGTGAAGGCTGAGTATTGTCTCGTTGAAGATTTGCGAACACCGTGGTAACTGGAACACGTGAAGGTCCAATATATAGATGTTGCTCCGTCTCACTAGTTGTGCAAAAACAAGATTGGCGTCACTGAAATTGACTCTGCGTGTGAAGCAAGTCCAGAAGTCAGCGTAGGTGAAAAGTCAGTATGACAGGAGAGCCCTCTTGTATAATGTACTGTCTTTTTTTGGTCTAATTTCTACCACATTTAGCAATTTTACTTTTGTTGTTACTCTTTTTAAAATAATGTTTTTCAACCACATTCAAACATTGGGATTAATCGATTCATTCGACACAAATTTAGGTACGTTTCTGTTCTAATAATGGTTTGATATAACATATAAAACTTTTCTTTTCAGCCATTTATTATCTCCGAAGAAACATCTTAACACGATCAATAAGAACTTTTTAAATTATGCTACATCATTTTTACCATTCAGCTAATCTAGTTATTTATTCATCGGTATTTTAGAAAGATTTATTACAACTGGCCTTGGTCCATCAGGTTTTTTTTATCGCAAAGTCATTTAAATATCTCCGCTCCGGTAGATCCATTAATTAGCTCACTTAATGATGCAAGTTTTCTAGCGATTAAATTTCAGGTAGAATTAGACAAAAATATTTGATTTTGATTATTTATTCTAAATTATGTTTCGTTTAAAATTATATTTAAAAGCTTATCTCCGAAACTGAATTAGCATAGGATTATCATTCTCCATAATAATATATCACAAATCCCTCCATGGACGTATATCTGTTGTAATTTTTTCGGAATACGTTTTAAAAGTAGTTGCTCGGACATTACCCGCTGTATTTCCGAAATTAAAATTTTTCATTCGTGTAATTTATTTCCTTGTTTCTTTGCCGCGTTATGCAATGCGTTCAATTAAATTGTCAATAATTTATTTTAAAATATTACACAATCCGTTAACGCTTTAATCCGCAATAAACATATTCCAATTTTCACGTTAAATAAAGCCAGATCAATAATAATAAATTTAGCAATATTATATAATAATAATAATAATAATAATAATAATAATAATAATAATAATAATAATAATAATAATAATACATTTATTTGGCATCAAAGGCCAACTGGCCCGACCATTGAGATAACAAATCAAGGGTAGGATATGTGGAGGTGAGTGGAATTGTGACTAGCAAAGTATTTGATGGCAGGGGGGTTTGGGGAGGGAAATGTTATCAAAACGTCAAGATAGTTCAATCTGATGAAAAATAAATAGGAACAAAATTCCATTTGACTAGACAAGATCAATTGGAGAAAGTCCATGAATTGTCAGAGCTTCTAGGTAAAAGTGAGTTCGAAAATAAAGATAATAAAGATGGCGGATCGTAGGCAGACATCGGTCGATGGAGTCCATTGTCGTGGAGATTCAGTTGATGGAGCATAGCCAGGACATGGATGGAATCAGTCGGATTGAAGACGAGCTTCTTGCACGGGTCGCAGGCATCCGTAGAACGAGGTTGTGATTGAAGGAAGGCCAGGGAAAGTCGATGTCCTGTTGGGTTATCGGTCCTCCGCTGAAACAAGAAAGAAAAGAATTGGATGAGGAAAACATAGTAAGGTATCCACTACGTGGATATGATGGGGTCGCGAATGGGTTGAGAAGAGGTATCAGTGAGTCAAGAAGAAGGGATGAAGACCAAGGAGGTAAAGTGGAAGATTAGAGAAGTTAAAGAGAATAGCCTGGGGAGAAGTAAATGTTATGGATTGAGAAGGAACCAGTTTCGTTTCCAATCGGTGGTATCGCAAAGAAGTTTGTTGAAGAAGTACTGATGGGCTGCCTTTTTGAATTCGTGCTGGGATAGGAGCTTTATATCTGTGGGAAGAGCGTTGAAAACATTAGTGGCTTTGGAGAAGAGATAGACTTTTTTAAATATGGTGGGGGTATGGTTAGCTTGGATAGAAGAGTTACTAGAACGTGTGGCGTAGTGGTGACTTGGGTGGGCAAAGTTGGAGAGTGGTAGGGAAGTTGAGATCTTATGGATAAAAGAAATGACTCGAAGGTGACGTGTGAACCAAAGCGGAAGAAGGTTAGCCAGAAGTAGGCGTTCCCTATAATTTTGGCATTTCGGGAAGACTCGCTTAAGAAATCTGGAGGATACTTGTTCAATAGTATACGAGGAGGCGAGGGTGAGAGGACAGTAGAATTCGCTGGCGTAAGAAATGAGGGGCAGAACGTAGACCTTGAATAATGTGAGTTGGAGGGTGGGGTTGTTAGTCTTAAAACAGAGTTTGGAAGTAGTGTGTGTAAGGTGTGGGGAGAAGTCTAAGGACTTAGAGAAATGGATGCCGAGATGTTTGGCCGAATCTATTATTTCTATGTCGAGGGGGTAGTTGGCAACCGGGATAGAGCAGAATGGATCAGACGAGAGTCTCATTAAGCGAGTTTTGGTGGGATTTAGTTTGAGACCGATTCTGCTGAGTTGCAAGTGGAGCGAAGATATGAGCTCCGATATCAAAACAACAATAGATGAAACACAAAATATGAATAAAACAAAAAATACAATAATAAGAACCATAAACGCAATAATATTTTTATGACTATTTTGTTCTAAATCAAAGCTAAATCAGTGGTTAGGGCTATATATATTAATTCTTTATCCATTTCAGTATTTTAGAATAGAATAGAATAGAATAGAATATCTTTATTTGGATTCAAACCACACATATTCCATCAAATAATAAAATTGGAAATTGTGCAATATATATTAAAATAATTATCACATCACAATATTTGTGCAATTCATCTCGTGTAGATAGGTATATCTCACTAGTTGTACAATACAATATGTCAATATCAGAAAATTCGACTGAAAAGAATAATATATACATCACCAAATTAGGAACAATTAAGGTATAATTCGAGTGTAACATTATGCAAAAATTGAGAACCATGACTAGCAATTGATTGTATGTAATGTTAACTAATTTGAAGATCTAGTGCATAACATTTCAATTATAATAATACAAAACTTGGAAATAAAATCTCAATAAAATCTGTTTCCGATAACAATTATCCTTGTCTCTTATTCAACCATGAGAAAGTATTATCATAATCAAAAAAATAAAAGATATCAGCAGGATTGCAGACTTTTTCAAGTTCAGTAAATATAGATTTAATAGACATCTTAGATGGAGGCATTTCTCTAAGCCCCTTCGGCAGTTGATTATAAATTTTGTAGATTTTCGAGAAAGAGAATAACTTGCTCGCTACATTCCCCACAAAAGGAGGAGATATTGCCATATGTCCAGATCTAGTTCCAATTTCATGACTCTTCCTTATCGGAGTCATATAGGCACCAGTCCACTGGTTCAGATGGAAAACTTTTATACAATAACACATCCTCCGAAACCACAGAGATTGCAATGACACAAACTGTAATCTAGAGGCGTATATAGTGCAAGAAGTAGGACTAATATGTTTCACAACTTTTCTTTGTACAGCTTCTATCTTATTAGACAATCCTTTTTTAATGGATTCCAGGTAGCGACAGCATATTCTAATACCGGTCTAATCCATATTATATACATTTGAAGTTTTATATCATTTGATAAAATAGTTCGATTTATTAGTGCCCATCTTTTCTTAGCACTGCCTACTATACTTTCAATATGTCTCTCAGCAGAAGCTGTACATTGAATAGTTATGCCTAAATCCTTAATTTCTTGCATAAGTTTAATCTCAAACACATCATTAATAACTGCATCATGAAAATAAACATAATGAAAGTTTGTTCTGTTCCCTATTTTTAAAGCTTTCGTCTTTTTATTGTTTATTCTCAGCCCTAGTGTAAACAAATATTTACTCAAATCATACAAATCTAAAGTCACATTATTTTTGGAGAATTCGACATTCTTTGGATCAATTGGGAAGATTATTTTTAAATCATCAGCGAATTTGCAAACTCGACCATTAAGGATTTTAGTTTCCAAATTTAATCAAAATTAACTCTTTACTCTTGCATATATTATGGCTTCATGTTTAAAACTCTGTCAAATTTAATTGGTGAAATGTTCATAATTTTTTTTATAATTTATATGGCCAAAGCTTCCTTGTATAGTTTTTGTGCATATGGCACCATAGATAGACTGCTGAAGGACCGGCTAAGTCATCCTATAATAGCCAGATATAAATCTGGCTGTTTGACTGTTTTATATGTTTTTATACGCTACAATTTATAACGCCCACGGTGATTGTGATCTAAATGGTTTATTTATGTTTTTCTATTCCACTTTGGATTACATGTTTCAAATTTTATTCACTTCATGATATAGATTTTTATATCAGCCAAATAAATATTCGCGTTTGACCCTCTTTCATCATAAGTTTATTAAACTATTGAATTATTATTTATTTTTGTGCCTTTTTTTCTACAACCCACATTTTAAGAGTTATAAATTGTTTAATTATGTTTTCCTATATATATTGGACTCAATTTATATCTTTTGTATAAATTTATTTAGGCCTAAAAGATTGCTAGAACGATATAGAGATACTTACTGAAGCATTATTTATCATTTTTTCTTAGTTTGCTTTACAAAATTATATTTATATGGTTTTAAATAAACGGGTCGTAGATTGAGAATTTTTCAGTGTGAATAATTACATGTTTCATCTATAGTAGCCGGCAGTATTTTATCACATTTTTCTTTAAATTCTTTTATTGCAATGTTACTTATGTGTCTTAAATCGTTCATGTAAAATGGAGAAAACTTTCTAGCCGTATTGGGAAATCTGTCCCATCGTTAATTTAGGTATGAGTTGATTAAAGGATGGTGGAGAAACATGAAGTTAATTAAAAGGTTTTGAGCAATAGACATACAAATGGTAACGCAGCAATCACAATAATGTAACGCGCGTTAAAAACCAACGAGAATCAATTTCGTCAGATCCGGTTTACCACAGGGTCACATATACAATATTTCTCCTAACTGTTATTTTAGAAACAATCTCTGCTAGTTTCAAGCAGTTTTAACTGAGATTTCTTGAGCTGCAATTTTATTTGTAATTAATAGGGTTTTGTTTAATAATAACAGACACCTGCCTAGCATGCAGTTGATTACTGTGTTTTAGCTGTCAAAGCCAGGAATTATATTTTTGTGTGTTCTTAATCGATTATCCGTGACTAGTATATATTCTGCTAAGAAATTCTGGATATATTTATTGTGATTAATGACTCACAGCTTTTGCGCCTAGATATTAACTTTGTGTTAACAATATTTTATTTTGTTGCCGTCTAGATCACGGTAAATTTTGACTAAGATTGAATTTTAATTAACACGTATGATGCCTTGACTTAGCCTTCTTCCATCATGACACTGAAGAATATACTGAGACTAATTATAAGCACGGTCCACGAAATCCATTTCTTCCTACGTCAGCTACCAGGAATATTTAGGATTATCCTAGCATCAGTAAATAAATCGTTACCCCGCGAAATACCACCTACATAAATCACATCTCCTACATAAATGGTGCTCGTCTCGTCGAGCTCACAGCCATTAATTAATCAGCAACCCTTGCCACAGAGAATATCAAGCAGGCGGTAGCCCAAGCACATCGGATGAATGCTACGGATAAGTTTATCGAGTAAAGCGGCGAAGTCACACCAGAAAACAAGTCCTAAGCCACAAAACACAGCGAGCCACACTCTCGAGATCACAATGATCGAAGACTGCCACATAATGACGGGTGACGACGATGAATTACTGCCATTCTTACTCGACGGCGCAAATACACACACACAAAATGACGTCCAGCTCAGGAAATGCAGAAAGCCCGGTGGCGAGCCCAGCAACAAGCCGCACCACAATATGGACCCAGTACAAGATATGGCAATTCGATCCAGACTACCTTGAGTGGGTCGACGATGTTACTTTATTGGCCAAGGTGTCCAATATAACACATTTTTGAGGGCATGGGAAACCATCCAAATTTCTTTCAGACGAGTACTCAAAGATATTCTGCATCAATGCAATGAGGGCACATGTTCGCAGCTATGGCAGAGCCTGCAACGCGCCATCAAGCAGCGCCATACACCAGATCGGGAAGACAGACTTAAAGATTTGATGTGCCATATGTCCCTAGATAGCTGCACGCCTTCCGAGCTATTTAGGGAGATGGAGCTGAAAGCCACTGAATTCAATCTACCCAGTGAAATCTGGATGCGATTATTCATTCAGAAGCTACCTCTGGCATTGCAAGAAATGACCACGTTCCTGTGCAAATCTATTGAAGTGCAAGACGACGAGCTGCCGGCACGTCTAGACAAGTTGTGGATGAAATACCACTGCAGCTCACCCGCCTTAGAGCCAGGTTGCATCTCATCACGCCTGTCCGAGCCTCAGCAACGCCAGCCCAAATTAATATCTTCAATAAACGCCTCATCAGCCTGCTCGAGAGCCTCACAGTCAGTCCAGACTCTGCCTCGTTCAAATTCGTCGACTACAGACGCGACAAGAGCAAGCGTAATCAGCTTCGACCACCGTTCTGAAACAGCAGCAAGAGGTCGATATCCAGAGGCCTTGCTACAATTCCCGAGCTTCCGGCGGAGTGGTGTCCAAATAATTACAGATATGGCGACTCCTCGCGCTATTGCCTGAGAAATGGCTGCCGGTTCCCACACACAGTCGCGACTTTTAGATGGGCGCAGTCACCTTCGAGAACTCAGGATGATTCGCCCATGGTAGTTTTGGAAAACTTCAGGTGTCAGCCTGTTCCGCGGCAGTAGAGGCTGAACACCAGAATATTGTTGGCCGCCCGACGTCTTCTGGCTTGAAGCATGTTGCTTTCGCGGTAGAGCGCAATCAAACTATTGTCTTTACTACGACGGCTTTAGTCAAGTCATGCTTCAAACGCCCAAAGGCCTGCAACCAGCTTCATCGTCATTTGCCAGCATCAACATTTTTTTTATGCGTGACTCAAAATATGGCGTATTATTCCTCATAGACACCGGATCAGACCCAGTCAATACTAGCAGTCTTATCTGCGCCAATGGCTCCAGTATAGCGAATTTCGTGGTACAATTACATAAAATCTCGGTTTCCAACTCAAAACGAATATTTGGTCATCCTTTCATCATTGCCAATACGACAAGAAACATCATTGGGCGTGACTTCCTTGAATATTTCGACCTCACTATACGTCCAAAAACAAGAAAGGCACGCACTGCTGACGACCAATTGTTATCATCAGCGCTCAAACACACGACTCGCTCCAAAGCAGTTACATCCATTCAGCTAAATCCTCCAGTTTCTCATGTACCACAACTGGACGATGTTCTAAAGCGGCATGAAGAGATTTTCAAACCTATCTCCTTTATGCCCGATCATAAAAGGAAGCGTGCCATCACAGCTCCTCGCTTAATCTTATCAAAGTCACTTCCTCATCCTCCCAGATCACGTCCTTTGGCACCACTCAAGCATAAGGCCGCCGAGCAAGAATTCTCTATGCTACGTCAACAAGGCATCTGCAGACGATCCAGCTTACCATTTGCGTCGCCTGTAGTAGTGGTACCAGAGAATGAACCCGAAACATTCAGAGTGTGCGGGGATTATCATATTCTCAATTCTTGCACACAGTCTGATCTGAAAAGCCTGCCAAGCCCAGCTGACCTGCTCAGATCTGCTATAGGTTGCTATCGGCTGTGTACTCAAAACTCGACCTAGTGAAAGCCTACTATGAAGTAACCATGTACAAAGACTCCATTTCGTATTCTGCACTCAGATCCACCGGAGGCGGCACACAAGAATATCATTATATGTCTTACGGTCTCAAAAACGCATCTCAAACATTTCAACGCGTAATGGACGAAATACTAGACGGTCCACCATTTGTTATTCCCCACTTAGACGACATTCTGGTATTCTCCAATTCAATGTCCGAACATATACAGCATATTGACATTTTAATCATACGTCTAGCAGACTATGGCCTTCGGCTCCATGGCAACAAACGTGTCTTTGCGCAAACTTTAATTGATTTCGTCGGTCATCAAATTTCCCAGAAAGGCATGACACCTCTACCTACAAAGGATCGTGCCATACAAGATCAACAGCCTCCAACCACCGTTCGAGCGTTACGACGGTTCTTGGGCAAGATGAACTACTGTTCTTGATTTGTACCTTGCCTTGCCAAGATTCTGGCACCTCTTCACAATTACCTCTTGCCAGAAAGCCGTTTTTGTCAAGAAATCATAAATGATTCAGCTCAACGATGACGACATGCAGGCTTACGAGGATGCCAAAAGAGCTTTATGCAAAGCGACCATGCTTCAGTCACCTGATTGGTCTCAACCTTTTGAGTTGATCACAGACGTATCCGACGTTGCCACAGATGCAGTACTTCAACAGTCCAGCAATGGCGTACACCGACCTATCGCGTTCTTCTCGCAAATACTACAACCTCGCGAGACGCGATATTATACATTATGTAAATAGTTACTCACTATCTACCGATCGATCCTAATCTTCTAAGCCAATTTGGATGGCCGAAAGTTCAAGATCTACACCGACCACCTTCCTCTTCTCCCAATGCTCAGAGGAAAGAAAGAGTATTTATATTTACGACATGTCAACTCGCAACTTACTTCGATACACGAATATTAAAATGAAGACACTCATGTTAAAGGGTCAGAAAACTTAGTTACAGACTCCCTGAGCCGTCCTGCAGAGCTCTGTGCCTCCATCCTGTGTCCTTCACCTATAAGTACTCAGGAAATGCAAGCAGTACAGCAAAATGATACGCTGTTCCTCGATATTGACACATTAGGCGGCGAAGAATCGATACTTTCACCTCCAGACAGTTCTGCTGACCACCGGTTAACGCCCGACAACTCACCAGTAACAGAGATAACTGACGCCCTCATGCCGCCGCGAGAAATAGAGGAACAAGAGTCAGTGTCAACAGAGCCAACATCAGTGTTTACTCATTATGGGAGAGCCATAGCATCGCCGGTATGGTTAGCCCTCTTCCTCGTGGACAATTTTTTTGTCCACGGGGTGTATGTAACGCGCGGCTCCACATTGCAACCTAATCTTAATTTCGCCAGTTACCGTTTTTCTTAGGGTCACACGAATTCTGGTTTTACACAATCATTCTCTTAACTGGGATTTTAGAGCCAATTTCTGTAAGTTTCAAGCAGTTTAAATCTAGATTTCTTAAACGGCAATTTTATTTGTAATTAATATTGTTTTGTTTAATAATAATACACACCCTCGCATAATACGCCGGTAGCATGCATTGGATTTATGTTATTTAACGCTCAAAGCTAGAATTTATATTTTGTGTGTTTTTAATCATTCATCCATGAACAGAAACTTCATTGCCAAGACATTCTAGATTTATTTATTGTGTTTATTATGATTGCTTTTGTGCCTAGATATTAACTTTGTGTTAGCAATATTTCATTTTGTTGCCATTTAGAGCACGGTCAATATTGACTAACAGTGAATTTTAATTTACTTCGCAACCTTGTTCATAAAACACGTATGATAATTCGACTTAGCCTACTCACATTACCCAAGTGGAAAAAAAATTGAGACGGATCATAAGCATGGCCCACGAAACCCATTTCTTCCGATGCCAGCTGCCAGGCATATGTAGGAATAGCATAGCATCGCTAAATAAATAGCTACCCCGCAAAACCTCTTAAAATAACCACAATACATCCTACAATTTGATTAAATATATGATGCATATTAGAGAATAACAGGAGTTTATATGCACAGTTCTTTATAATAGGTGGAGTAATTGCACACAATTATGACTGCTTTTGTGCCTAGATATTAACTTTGTGTTAGCAATATTTTATTTTGTTGCCATTTAGAGCACGGTCAATTTTGTCTAACAGTGAATTTTAATTTACTTCGCAACCTTGTTCATAAAACACGTATGATAATTCGACTTAGCCTACTCACATTACCCAAGTGGAAAAAAAATTGAGACGGATCATAAGCCTGGCCCACGAAACCCATTTCTTCCGATGCCAGCTGCCAGGCATATGTAGGAATAGCATAGCATCGCTAAAAAAAATAGCTACCCCGCAAAACCTCTTAAAATAACCACAATACATCCTACAATTTGATTAAATATATGATGCATATTAGAGAATAACTGGAGTTTACATGCACAATTCTTTATAATAGGTGGAATAATTGCACACAATTTCGATCCTACCTATTTATCAAGACTGCTCGTAATTTTTGAAAGAAACATGTTGCACGACAGGCAAAAGATTAATTACCTGATCCTTGTTGTACCCAAAAATGTGTTTGCATCAATTTTCTTCAATTTGACCCCTAATATTTTGACTTCCTGGTTCGTTCGCATTTTTAAACGGAAAACACATCCCCCAAACATATTGACAATCACCAACCCCATTGTATTTAACCAGTCATCGAACAACATAACAAAACTACCACCAGTGACAGCGCACTTTGAGTGCGTTGCGACTGGCGGTAGCTTTGTTAATTGCATTGCGATTGGCGGTAGTTTTGTTAGTGCGTTGCAACTGGCGGTAGTTTTGTTAAGTGCGTTGCGACTGGCGGTAGTTTTGTTTTGTTTTTCGATGACTGATTAAATACAATGGGGTTGGTGTTTACTCCAAGCTCGCAAACTTGATTTAAAGAATTTTTAGCACCACTCGCGCAATCAATTATTTTTTAAATGTTAAATTGACAATCAATAAGAAAAGTGATAAATTTCGTTTAAACTGTTTCACTTATACTTATCTCTTAACCATAGTTGTCTTTTCACTAGGTAAGTATATGTGATGTGCGTGCGTGTATGTCTGCATGTGAACATTCATCGAAATGTAATTACTGTGTTTTAATAACACATCATGAAGAGTCATTAAATCAGCGTACGCAATGCTTGTGCGTCTGTATGTGTGTGGGCGTTTGTTTAAGATTGAGAGATAATCATTTACATATAATTTACGTTTTTCACTCATCCAATTGAACCTATAGTGATAAATTTCAATTCCTCTTTGCACACTTCAGACCTTTTTTTACACTTATTTTCAAAAGCGAAGTATTTACGTGTGGCATCAATGAAAGGAGAGGGCAAGATAATGTGAATACCCGAGCGCAAAATTTTCACGGTAAATAATTAAGAGTTAGTAAAATTATATAAAAATAATGATAAAATGTTTAACTCATATTGCAAAGAAAAGTTTACTCTTTTTCCTCAAACAGAAGTAAAGTTTTGTCAAAAGGCGCTACACTACCAAAATAATCTAAGTTACGATATACATTAAGATAAAATTTAATTAAGTAAAAAGTTATACGATAATCCTAAATTAAATTATGAGATATTGAATTACTCACTCTCCGGTCTCTGAAAGCTATTAGTATTTCAGTGTTCTTATACTTTTACTTGAGTACGCTCATGATTCTGATACGTACAACCTTCAATTCCTACCATTATTTAATGCTGTATTCCAAATAGGACATAGTGTAACACGCGGTTCCATGTTGCAACCCAACGATGTTCAATTTTGACAAATATGGTACTCTTTAAAGTCAAATAATCTAACTGTGTTTTTGCACAATATTTCTCTTAACTGTGATTTTAGAAACAATCTCTGTTAGTTTCGAGCAGTTTTAATTGAGAATTCTTGAACTGCAATTTTATTTGTAATCAATAGGGTTTTTTATTAAATAGACACACCCGCGCGCAAAACGCAGGGAACATGCGGTGGATTATAGTGTCATTGTGGATTTATTTCTCTTCGTTAGATTATTCGCAGTTTATACAAGTGATTTACTGTTTGGATCTAATTATACGTAGTCTAATTTCAGAGTACAGTGGATTATTATAATTAAATAAGTTAAAACCATAGCAAACAGTGGATTAACTATTTGTGAAGTATTTTTCATTGAAGTTTTTACACGATTTTAATCTATTTATCATCACTGACAACTTTTACCAGTGACTTTATTTATACCACCATATATTTTCAATCGGTTACATGTATTTAGCCCATTTCAGACATTTGTGAAAGAATAATTGCTTGTGTATAAGACTTTCAACTTTGTTAATAATGTTTCATTTTGCTTCCGTCTAGAGCACGGACAATTTTGCTTAACTGTGACTTGTGCATAAGACATTCAACTTTGTTAGCAGTGTTTCATTTTGCTTCCGTCAAGAGCACGGACAATTTTGTTTAATTGTGACTTGTGCATAAGACATTCAGCTTTGTTAACAATGTTTCATTTTGCTGCCGTCTACAGCACGGACAATTTTGTTTAACTGTGACTTCTGTATAAGACAGTCAATTGTGCTAAATGTATTTCGTATTATTACCGTCTAGAGCAGGGTCAATTTGGACTAACTATGAATTTTCCATGCAACATTGTGTACAATACATATGTGATCATTCGAATTAGACTTCTTACATCACCCATCGGGAAAAAGCTGGGGATTGAGCATAAGCACGCATCTCCACATCCGCTACCAATTATATGTAGGGAGAAAAGAACCCCGCGAAAGACCCCTACAGTAGTATTTTATTATCGGCTGTTTCATTCATGAAGTCATTTCTCGATTTAAATTCGTTGTAATCTCTAGCCAAGCTTGTCGATCTACTACGACCAGAAATTAATGTGTGTGCAACCATCCCAATTATTTGGGTGTCCTGTCTCTACTGTATGACGTGCAGAATCGGATCTATTAACATGGCTATGTTTGCATGTCGTTTTATATTCCCCTTTACTTACCTTAATTAGACGCATGGTTTCACCAACATACATGGAGTTACAGTGGTTAAATAGAATTTCATATACTCCTGATGTGTCTAACGGTTATATTTTTTCATTTGGTTAGGAAGTTTAGTACCTAGGTTATGGGTCTTTTTTAAAATAGTACGCATATTTTTTTTCAATGCTATCATTTTTATTTTCCTAATTAATTTGGTGCCAGATATTGCCATGGTCCTCCGATTCTCTTTTGTTTTATTTGACTTCCCGCACTTCAAACCCTCACTAAATTTATTTATGACACTCATCATAGTTGCTTCAATGAACATTAGAGTTTACCCATTAGCATTGAATATATCTCGCAGTCTACCTAATTCAATCCGTCTATGCTTTGTATCTGTTAAGCGTTAGCTTCTAATTGTCATCGATTTTAAGTTATCGTTTTGCATTCTATGTGGATGATATGAATTAAAATTACGAAGGATACCTGAGTAAGTATCCTACTTATAAATAACCTGTTCTAATGTTGTACCATTTCTAATTAACTTGACATTTAGTAATTGTAATTTGCCTCAAAATTCATTTTCACTCGTAAATTTCTGTTCGCACACCTGATTTGTTAAGTTTATGAAATTTATCAGTTGATCCTCCTTGTGATTTCAAACAACTAATATATCATCAAAAAATTGTACATACAGTTTTGGATTTATGAGTGTCATATCTAAGAGGTTTTTCTCTATGTAATGCGTGAAGATATATGGTATTGGAACTGACATTGGTTGTCCTATTGGAACAACTCCAATTTATTTATAAAATTCATTCATAAATTTAGAATAAGTAGAGGACATACGTATGTTCTTAATCTCATCGTCAGTTACTTCCGTCTAATATTACCGGAGGACAAACCAGAAAACGCTAGAAATAGTCCCGTGCTTTTGGTACTGGTATATTGGTGTACATTGACACTAAATTTATCCACAATCTCAACAAACTGGTATGAATTAATCAATGTATGGTCTAAGAAGTACGAATAATTCCCTTTTCTAATACACAGAAATCTAGAAATTCTATATGTTGGGAAGTGTTGGACGTTAACAATAATATTAAAAGGGTTTCCTCGATTATGTACCTTTACTATACCAAACACACTTAGCGCAACTGTATCTCTTCATATGAGGGGACTATCATGCACTTTCTCTAATACATCCTTGGCACTCATGTTATTGATTAATAATTGTTGTTAATACATCCAATAAATATAATTAGATTCATCAGAATCATCGTTTTTTCTTTGTCTGCTTTCAAACATATCACACTGTTTGCTATAAACCATTTCCAGAGTATTTATTAATTCATAATTAGTTCATATATTTCCTATTCGTGCATTAACACAGTTGTAGCTATGCCTAATTCAAATTTAGAATTAAACGAGATAATATAATTAAATTTAGTTTTACTAATAGTACTTAAAAATGAGATTAGATTTGATTGACAATGAAATTAATTCATCACTGCTAATGATACATCAAATATCAGAAAGAATCATATTTGGTAAACTAAAGAGCAATCCTAGATTAGGATACAAACTCCTAAAAGATTACTGCGAATATAAATAAAAATTAAAGCTCAGATTACCGGTGGATAAAACTGAGTAGGAATTTCTCAGAGAATTGGATGACATATTTGGTAATTTGATATGTAATCCACAGAATGAAAACAATATTATGGATCTAACTGATATTTCGGGTAACCAGGAATCAGGACTTGTTATTGACAGTGATGCATTGATAAAATTAATGTTAAATGTAAAATCAGAAAAACAAGAAGTTCACAGTGGTATATTAATTGATAACCTACTTCAAATACCATTATTTTTTATGTATGCGCTCAGCAATTTTATAAATTGAATTTTGAAAGATTGAAAAATAACAATCAATATTCTAACGATAATAGCTAAATCGCTGCCAAAGGTAAGTAAGACTACGTGCGCCAATAATTATAGTCTAATTTCTATTATCCCTTCATTTTTGAAGATACTAGAAGGACTAATAATAGATCATTTAGAATGTATGTTGCCGGTTGATTTTGATAAAAGCCAAAACGGCTTTACGAAAGATCCATCGACAATTAATTGCATGCTTTCTATGTGGAAACGTGTAATTACACTAAATGAGAAAGTGTTAGGGGAACTAATTGTCTTTATAGTTATATTTTGATGCTATTTTGAAGGCGATTAATTTATTGAATATTGATCCGAATATTTTTAGATTACTGAGATACTATTTATATAATAGAAGAATGAGTATTCAAGCAAAAGATTTGAAAGTTTTTCTCTTGAACCAGTGGACTGGTGCCCATACGAATCCAATACGAAAGATTCATGAAGTTGAAACTAGATCAGGACATTTGGCGGTCTCTCCTCCTTTGGTGGGATGTGTTGCGGCAAAGTTTTTTTTTTTTTCAAAAATTTACAAAACTTACAATAAATTGCCAAAAAGGCTTTGAGAAACGCCTCCATTTAAGATGTCTTTTACATTTTTATGTATTTCTACTATCTGTATTATTATACTGAAATTATCATTTTGCATAATGTTACACTCGAATTTTACCTTCATATTTCCTATTTTCAGGTCTGTAAATTTCGATGCTGAATCTATAATTGTTTTTATAATAATTTATAGGACAAATGCAGTTAGTTAAAAAGACCGTTTTCCGTTATCATAATATCTGTATCAAAATTGATATAACGTATGCATTGATATTATTGTTGGATTTTCAGATGTTAATAATTCGTGCATCATAACTAGTGAGATTGACATATATATATGAGACTAAATGGAAATATTTATAATATTGTTTTCTATTTGATGGAACATGTGTTTTGAATTCAAATAAAGATATTCCATCCTATACTTAATCTTGAACGTTTTCTGAGATGTATTCTGCTGTTATAACCGCCAAAGTAATTATCTCATTTATTATGATTTCTCAATTTTGATAGCGGTAATAAAACCACGATCAAACATTTCGAACTGATACACATATGTTTAAGACTGAGAACTAATGAGTTACATATAATTTATCACTCATTTAAATGAGACTAAAGTGATATACATCAATTCATCTTTGGACATGCTAGAACTATTTCTTATAATTATTTTCAAAAAATGAATTATTTACTAATGGCAACAGGATGAGGAGGGGCAAGATTTTGTGTATACTCGCGCACAAATCTTTTGCTGTAAATAATTAAGAGTAAGGAAAATTAAATAAAAATAAAGACAAATTGTTTCAATTGGATAGAAATTTAAATTAAACGGATGTCATAAAAGAAATTGAGAAATTGCCTACTAAAGAAAGATAATAAAAACGTGTAATAAAGTATATAAATAAATTATGTTAATATGTACAGTGGAAAACACGTAACCAAAGATGAAATTATAATATAATCCGAAAATAAATTTGGAGATATTTTGTAACACACGGCTCCACGTTACAACCCAACAAAGGTCAATTTTGGCAAATATAGTTCTCCTTAAGGTCAAGTAGTATAATTCTATTTTTACACATCATTTATCTTAACTGTGATTTTAGCAACAATCTCTGTTAGTTTCAAGCAGTTTTAATCGAGAATTCTTGACTGCAAATTTTATTGTAATTAATAGGATTTTGTTTAATAAAAATAGACACCCGCGCGCAATACGCAGGTAACATGCGTTGGATTTTTATACCTGTGTTCAAACAATGGATTTATTTACTTCACGTGCATTAGCCGCACTTTACACATCTACTAACAGTTCAGTCATGATTATAATCATCCAGAATTCAGGTGTCTTACAATCTTTTATCCGAACTCCATATTTTATCATTTAATACCTAGCAAACAGTGGAATTATTATTTGTGGTGTTTAATCATGACAGTTTTTACACGATCTCTATCCTTAAATTATCAGTGACAATATTTATTGCGTTTCTTTTCATCCATTTTCAGTGACTTTAAACTAAATTGCTAATCATTTACATGAATTCATCACGATTCAGCCGATTGTGTTTCTAGTGATTACTTGTGCATAAGACATTTACTTGTGTTGACCATATATTATCTTGCTACCGTCTAGAGCACGGACTTTTTGGATTAACTGTGAATTGATAACATGTATGAGTTTTCTTACTTCACCATTCGGGAAAAGGTCAGGGACTGATCATGGATCTGGTAGGGATAAGAACCACCATGAATAAGTATGAGAAGGAATGGGACAATTTTACGAAATAGACAGCTACCCCGAAAAACCTATTACAATAACTACAAAACCTCCTACAATTTAATTACTCACAACACTCCCCCCGCCCTCTGTAAGTGAATGGTAATCCAATGTATTTATCCTTAACTTGAGCGTGTTTCTGATTATGAATCATCGAACTTTCGCTTCCTACCATTATATTGTGCCGAATTCCAAATTAAACCTTGTGATTTTCCACGGCTGTTTCATTCCGAATGTCATTTCTCGATATAATTTTGATGGAATCTCTAATCAATATTGTCGATCTACTACGACCTCAAATTAATAAGCCTTTGCAACCATCCCAATTATTCGGGTGTCCTGTCTCTACTGTATGACGTGCAGATTCCGATCTATTAACATGGCTATGTTTGCATGTGGCTCTATGTTTCCCCGTTCTTTATCGAAGATTGCGGAAGCAAAAACCTTTTTGGGTACAAAGTGTATTGGGAGATTATTATTTTCCTTGTCGTGCAACATATTTCTTTAATATCAAATATAGGCAGCAAATACATTACCAAGAAGGAATTACTAAGGCAAGTGGAAATATTCGTTTTATTAAAATGTGTACAAAGCATGTCATAATTCCTAAATGTTTTAAACTTAAACTGCAATTTCATTTAAATGCTAAAGGCAGATCTCTTAAACATGAACTAACCATGAACTCAATGAATACCATTTAGAAAAATGCAAATATGAATTGATTTAAAGAAAGTATAAGATAATATCTGTTTTACTTACCTTTTAACAGGCGGATGATTTTAAATGTGTAGAGGAATTTATTGATAGCGCACGTAATAGAGAGATTAAATTGTTCCAGATCAATCTTTGTTATAATAATTGTATCAAAATTTGATAATGCGTACTCAGTGATATTACTAGAGGATGTTCAGGTGTTGGTAAATCCTAAAACAAAATTATCAAGACATACTTATTTATATGAGACTTAATGGACGTATTTATGTGATGTCATGACTTTTATCTATTTTATGTGTTCTGATATTGCTATCCATTAAATAAAACATGAGTTGTTTGAATCCAAATAAATATACTCGATTCTAAAATAAGGCTTTGAAACATGAAGTGATCTGGTTCGTGGAGTGATCTGTTTATGGGAAGATCCAAGGAAGTCTCTAGAATTAATACTGAAAAATTACTGTTTTGAATTTGTTCAAATACACAGCTTACTAATTTTGACAGGTGCGGATATGACCATAATGTGGTTAGATACGATGAAACTATATCGCCCCACATTTGATTATATACTAAGTTCTACTAAAATAGTCATATTTAAGTCAAGCACACTGACTTCCTATAGTGTATGTAGCAATAGTTAATTGATATTGAACAACATTAGGCTGGTTGTGTTTTCTCTTATAGATATGATGCCAAGACTAGAAGTTTTAGGTCTCAGTGCAATGGGTTCTGTTATTTGGAACTAGCATTACATTAATTCAGATGGACGGTGAATATTTAAATGACTTTATAGGTGAAGAAATAATCATTAGAATAATTGGCGATAAAACTGGTATCTTTGCATAGTTGCATTCTGCAATTTACCATGGTGCACGAGGACACCGAGAAACTAAACTAGTAATTGACTAAAATTCGGAGACTGAACCGGACTCGAAAATTCAGATTTTGGGATTGCTACTCGAAAAGAAAACATATGAAAAAAGTGCACCGGAAAGTGCAATATTGTTGTCAGAAAAAAATTAGCAAAAAAATTATCCATGACGTGCGAACGAAGTTTACGAATAAATGTAATCGTTTTCTAAAACGGGAAGGCGTATATGTGGGTGTCAATATCTATCCATATAATAATATATTAACTATTTAATCTTACGTTTGAATTATGTTCTGGTTGTTTATACCAATATTGTATGGAGGAAAATATATTTAAAATATGACAATATTTTCTGGAATAAAAATTGTATAAAAACTTTCATGTATTTTTATCACGGTAGTTTTCGAATTTTAGAATATTGTTACCGAATTTGGTCTTCTTTTTTGGTGGCAAGATTTAATCACCGGCCCGTAAATTTACTTTTGCATAATTTATCATAAGATATGGTTTTAATACACATATTATTTTGGAAATAATGTCTTTTAGTTTAATTTGTGAGTTAAGAAGCGAGGTATGACAGTTATTTCATTTGATACAGTTTTTACATTTGTATTATAAAATTATGAATCAAATGCGTATGCGCTTATTTGTTCCAATTTTACAATTAGGTCATATTTGGCAAAATGTGTTTTTTGTATTGACATGGATGCCAGTCTCAAATAGGGATAGAATACGAATAAGAGTAAGAAAGTTACATGTGGTTATATATAATCTTCTGCTCTGAGAGTATGTAACAAACAAGTTTATCATCTAATTAAAATTTGAAAATGTGTTTATGCTTTGTTTGAGGGAATTTTGTATCAATATACATTTTGTGTAAACAAAATAGCTCTTTGAAATAATAAATAAATTTTGAGATTTAAAAATAAAACAAAATTGTTCATAATGACTAGTATACCTTTTACTAAATGCTTAATTATCATAGTGGTTTCACGATGATCGTTGCCTCAATCAATTTATCAAATTGAGAAAGTTTGACTGGGTAGACCCACATTTATCTGTTGACTAACATACCATAACTTCATTCCGATTCGTAATAACGATTTAGGCATAAATTAGCCATTATGGATAACGCTTTATTGGCTTGCAGACTTCGGTGAACTCTCAATTTGTAATAGGAAATTTAGAAGCTCCGTTGCCGATTAAGACTATACAAGCATTTATTCTTCTGTTGATAATTCCCCAAATCTAGTGGGAGAATGAAATTAGATGGTGCAACAATATGCTCTAACAATTTAATTAATAAAAATCTTTAAATTTAATTATTATCATATATGATTTCAAAATGGGTTATTAATCTTTAAATTTTTGTGAAATTTGTGGGCTAGATCGATTAAGTTTTCATATAAAAAGCGTTTAAAGCTAAGTGGATGTCAGTTGCGTGTTTCAGTTGATTTTTGATTGTATAGTGGGATTGGTTTTGAGATTAAAAACATTATGAAATAAGTTGTGAAATCAAGAGATGTAATTTTTTAAAGCACTTATTCTAGTTTAACTGGAGATGCAAATATGATGAATGTTAAATGTATGTATGTCAAGTTGATTAATATATTTGTGTAATTAAATTAAAGATACTAATGCTCTTTTAAGCTATAGCGGCTGAATTTTATCCTGAGTGAGATTTGATTTATAGAACAAATTTGAAAATGTACTCCTTAGGAGGTATACTTAGAGTCCTATCAAATTGTCAGATAGTGCATTGCTTGTAGTATTCCCACTAATGATTCCTTAATGTCAAATTGATTAGACGCTTGGCTTTGAGACCAATGGCTGTAATATTTTTTTGGGAAATAACTTATTTAAAAAAATTACTCCTGAATGTTTCATTGTGTCTTCTTGAGGAATGGTCTCCCCAAATTATATAATGTAGTCAGTGATTGATACATTCTTACCGAATTTGAAGAAATTTGATTTAGATGCGTTTATTTGAAGACAGATCTTGGAGTATACAATAAGTGCTGTGTAAGTCCTCTTGGATACTTATCAGCGATTGACTTACATTTATTGGTTTGATTGAGTAAACTAGCATAGTGTCATGAGCGTATTTCATAATTTTACTATTTTTACTTGCGTTATTTATCAAACAAAATAAAATATTAAAGAAAATTGTCCTAATTTTTAACCCTGTAGAGCTCCAGCACAGATTAGTAACAGAAGAATTGGTATTCCGTTTAGTGTGAAGATGAATTGTATTATAACGCGTGGCTCCGCGTTACAACCCAACGAGACTCAATTTCAACAGATCTGGTCGACCTTCGGGTCACATGTGCTAATTCTAGTTTTAGGCAATCTTTCTTCCAACTTAGGCCTTAGAAACAATCTCTGTTAGTTTCAAGCAGTTTTAGTAGAGTTCTTGAGCTGCAATTTTTTTCGTAATTAATGGGGTTCTGTTTAAAATATCCAATTTGTAACGGCTAAAGAACAATTCTCCGACATATTGCCTAAATAAAATTCAAATTTAATTTACGCGGCACCAATTAAAATAAGCGAAATTTATTGTTAACCAATGGCGTGCGAGCTTTCGATTTCGGGCTATTCAAGCACGGTGATTTAACCATGCCAGTCAGTTATCACGTTTGCCTTCTGTACAAAACTGTACACCTTAGTAATCTCGTGTGCCAAACTGGAATGTGAACGGAGAATCTTTTTTTGATTTTGTAAAAGAACAGTTTTTGACTCTACAAAAGTGCAGAAATGTGACTTGTTATTTTGTGAAAGAGCTAATTTCATCTGTATTCTGGGCTTATCACGCGGATTTTTTTCAAGTTTGGAAGCAGATTTTGGTAAGCATTGCGTTTCACGTCTCTTTATACATTTCATCTTGCTTATAAATTTATGCTTTTAAGATCTCATAAGATTGTTAGAATGTCAGGTCCAATTTTACATATTGATGTTCGTGTTTGGGATCGAGATTGCAAACTGTTATGTATGTGCGTAGACTCTGATTTCTCTCTGTTTACAGATTATGGCAGTCATAAAAATCTGTCAATGGTTTTTGCTAAACTACCTTCAGAATTGCAGCGACGGGTTTATCCGAAGCTTGAAGCTATCAGAAAACTACCCAATCACATTTTGGTCCTCGAAAATGAAGTAAAATCTTTGCTGGGTGCCACTGAAACTGAGCAGATAATAAATAAATATACGTATTTATCCATGCCAGACCTTGGCCTCATTGAGATTTTAAGGGAATTGCGGAAACATTATTATAAAACCACTAATTCTAATAATGAGGCTAAGGCTGTTTTTATTAACAATCTTCCCCAGTCACTGAAATTTATCGCCGGACAGCTCCTAAACACTCTCTCAATAGATGACATATCTGAGAGATGCGAGTTAGAATTTAGTGTTTTGAAACCTAAATTAAATTCGTCATCCTCTTGTCATTCCCCACAGAGTGATAGGATCTCCTTTTTATAGAGGACAATAGTGAATATGGCTGAAGTTCTAGAAAGATTGGCTCCACCGTACTTGAGAAACGTTTTTGGACACTTGCCTCCGAGCGTTTGGAGATACAGATCATTCAACCAACCCCTGTACGTCATTCAGCAGAGATATCAGTAGCTCTCCGAGAACACAAGCCGCTTACGATCTCAGTAAGTCAAAGCTACGAGTCTCAAACACGATGCACGTTATCGTCAGAGAAAGACAACCTATTGCACTCGAAAAGCAACCACTGGCCCCTGATAAACTGTAAGCTGCACAAGAGGAATTTTCAACGCTGTTGGAAGAAGGAATCATCAGACCATTGAACAGTTCATGGGTGTCACCACTGCACTTAGTCTCCAAATAAAACGGATCGTACAGAGCCTGCGGAGATTATCGCAAGTTAAATTCAGTGACAAAATCGGATGCATATCCAACTCCCAATATTAACAGTTTACTTGAAAATCTCAACAGCAGCAAGTTCTTCTCAGTGATTGACCTCTGACAAGCCTACCACCACATCCCAGTAGCGCCAGAAGATATTGAAAGCACTGCAGTCATCACTTCATTTGGCCTTTTCAAATATCTTTACATGTCTTTTCGTTTTAGGTGTGCTACACAGACATTTCAAAGATTTATGGACAACATACTTTGCGATGACGCCGCTTACTGTACGTCATATCTCGATGACAAAATGGTATTTAGTCCAGACATAGTCTCTCATGCTAAGCATTTACGAAATGTCCTATCACATTTATCAACTACGGACTCAAGATCAACTGTGACAAAACACAGATTGCAACTACATCCTGTGAACTTCCTACGGGCATCGTATCGCGCCACATGGTATTCAATCTTTGCCATCGAATATCAAGTCACCGAAGATTGTTGCAGAAAATTTTGGGTGTTCTAAATTACTGTTGCAAATTCTTTCACCCCCAGAGTAGAAAGACAGCTGTCCCATCCGTGCAAATAGCAATTTGATATTTTTCAAATCAAAGGCGAACAGAACTTCATTGTAGAAGCCCTTTCTAGGCCAGACGTCTCGCTACAACCACCTTCGCCGTCGCCATTCACCGTCAACTCCGTGACACTCAGTGAATCTGCACTAACGCCATGCTTCCTGTAAACGGAACAATGCAGTAACACTCACATTCAAAGATCAGTAGCCAGCCACACCACCAAATTCATATGCCGTCTCTGGGACAGCTTACCTATTGTTTACTTTACGGGTACGCAGCCCACCAAGCCAGTTTTGCTTACCAGCCTCCAGAGAAAAGTTTTCGATTCAATTTACTCAATTTCTCACCCAGGAAGCAAAGAGACTGTCCGACTACTTACAGGCCGTTTCTAGGGTCAGAGGCTCAGGATGAACGCTAACCAATGTGTCTCCGAATGTGCCATTTGCCACAAAAACAAGATCACACGGCACATTTATTCTGAGTTGCAACATTTCCGAACTACTTCTCGCCTAGCCATCGTCCACATCGTTATTGTTCATGAGACAAAGTTTCATGGTTTCAGCTACCTTCTAATTATGATTGATAGCTTTACACGATGGCCTGCGGCATAACCTCTTGGCCCCATTTCTGCATAAGACGTAACTAAGGGTTTTATCTCTGCATGGATATCTCATTATGGTGTTCTCAATTTGGTCATCAATGACAGAGGATCTTGCTTCTCATCGGATCAATTCAAAACCACCTCGCGGTTCATGGGATGCACCTTACGCCAGATAACTGCCTACCATCCACAATCTAACAGTATGGTAGAGAGAAAGCATATGGAACTCAAAGTTGCTTCAGCATCCTCGTACATTAATGACAACTGCTTGGATGAACTAACTTAATTCTGCTTGCCATGCGTTTCCGCACTCGTGAATCCATTAAAACGTCTGCGTCACAACTCTTGTATGGCATGGATCTACGCCTGCCTAGTCAGCTTCCACATCTACAACCCGCAAAGGATGACCCACAAAACGAAGCCACCCACCTCCGTCTTCTTTTTGATAACAAGTTTGACAACAGTCGAGAAATACGCCTTGTCCAGTTTTTGTTCACCCGCAGCTCCACAGCTGCAAGAGAGTACTCGTTTGCAACGACACTGTTGTTGCACCGCTACGACCCAAGTATCGCGATCCTTACACAATTTTGCTCAGACAGCCAAAATACTTGATTATTAAGCAAGATGCAACACCTTCATCAGTAAGCATAGACTGGTTAAACCGTTTATCAAACCGTTCAATCCTGGGAGCATAAAACCTTCTAAACACGTCCCAGGCTCTAATGACCTACAATATCAACCTTGCATTGCATAACGCGTAACTCACAATATTTTTTAACATTAATTTTTTGTTATTTTGCGTATCAAATTTTAAATTTAAGCGCACTACCTGCGCCCTTTGTTACGCAACGTAACCTTTATGATTCCGCATGATTAATTTTTCTTCTCAAACCCATTTGTCTCAAGTGGTATAACCAGCTGTTCTCAGCTAACAATTGTGCAGCATTTTCTAACAGTTCTTTGGTATAATTCCATCTCTGCGACAATGTTTGAGTACACGTTTTTTCGTTACCTTATTATTTTTTGTATATATTTCTACATTGTAACGTATGGCTCACACCTGAGATCACACTGCCTATTTTGGTAGTTATCGGCCTCATATCAAGGTACAGGCCACTTTCAAAGCATATTTCAACTTTATCAGTTGCAGAGTGACCACTCTACGAATATCCTGACCACAACGTCGAGCAATCACTAGCTCATTTTTTCGTATTCAAACACATTGACGGCGATCCAGCCTGCCCAGGTTTCAAGTTAGACGTCACAAACTCAGTGGCAATCTACCTTGAAATCCTTACGCTGCGGCTCCCAAACCTTACACTGCTCTATTTTGCCTTACGCGGTATGACCGGCCACTACAGCTAACAATTAGTTTAGCAATTTGTAGTGGTTATTTGGCACCGTATCATTGTTAAAGCAACCAACAAGCATACATCAGCTTAGCGATTTTGCTATATATTTTTATAGCTATGGGCAAAATAATAACCAGTTGCCTAACGTGGTTCGAATTAAATTTCTTATCAAGCCTTGCTGAGAGGAATATTTTCTGTTTTTCAGAGAGAAAAGTGTTATAACGGCTCAAGAGCAATTCGCCGACATATTGTGTAAATGGAATTCAAATTTAATTTACGCGGCACCAATTAAACAAAGCGAAATTTTCCGTTAGCCAATGGCGTTCGAACTTTGATTTCAGGCTATTTAAGCACGGTGAATTTACCATGCCAGTCAGTTATCACGTTTACCTTCTACTGTGCAATACGTGTGCGTGCTTTCTCCTGTCATACTGGCTTTTTACCTACGCTGACTTCTGGATTTGCTTCAGGCACAATGTCAATTTCAGTCACGCCAATCTTGTTGCTTCACAAATAGTGAAACAGAGAAATATCTATTTTTAGACCTTCACGCGTGCCAGTTACCACGGTATTGTCCCAGATCTTCAACGAGACATTACTGAGCCTTCACACAGTCTCACGCCACTGATGTCAACACCAAAACAGAAAGAACAATATCCAGTCAACCAGAGCTGGTCTCAAGTGTCTAAGATTATTTCTAGACACTGCTACACTAACTAACTTTCTCAGTATTGGCCGGAGAACGCAATACCGGCCATAATAAGGGCCCTCATTAGTACTAATCTTAGCCATCTTGGTACTTAGCTGACTTTGTGACGTCATACGGTATTTATATTAATTACGTACAAAATTGCAGCTCAAGAAATCTCAAAAAAAACTTCTCGAAACTAATAGAGATTGTTTCTAAGACCAGAGTTGGAAGAAAAATTGCCTAAAGCTAGAATTAGCACATGTGATACTTAGGTGAACCGGATCTGTCGAAATTGAATTGTAGGAGGTTTTGTAGCTAATGTAAGAGGTTCTGCGAACTAATTGTCTATTTAGTGCAAAATTATCCTCCTATATAATATCTGGTAGCTGTTATTAGGATCCACGTTTAGGATTAATCCATGCCTCATTCCCGAAGGGTGATGTGAGAAAACGCATCCATTTTTATCCGTATATTGGAAATGGTGTAGCTAAGCATGAATCAATTCACAGTTAAACAAAAAGGACCGTGCTCAAGACGGCAACAAAACGATATATTGTCAACACAATTGAATGTCATATACACAAGTAATTATCAGGAACACAAACGTCTTAATCGTGATGAATACATGTAAATAATTGAAAATATATGATGATATAAATCCAGATTGATTAGCAATTTAGTTTAAAATCACTGGTTAATATTGTCACTGATAATTGATGGATAAAAATCGTGTAAAATCCGTCATAAAAAGCAGCACAAATAATAATTCCACCGTTTGCTAGGTTTTGAATGGTAAAATAAAATAATTCATTGAACTATAGTGTTACGGATAAAAGATTGAGAAACACCTGATGTCATGATAAGAGGAATCATAACTGAACTTTTCGCAGTCATATAAAAATTGTTTAAGGCCAGTAAACTAAGTAAATCCAATGTTTGAACACAAAGACAAATAAATCCATCGCATTTACATACCGTTTGTTGCGAAGAATTAATATATATGCAAGTATGTATTAGGTTTTGCGAACCTAGTAACAAATTAGTTCAGTTGTGACCAGAAGGATAAACCAAAGGCAGCATGAACGGTAAGTATAATCTCATGCACATTCGTTTCGTGCTTACTGGCGACTCATCAGTAGGAGCCGGTATTACGCCCTTTAACCACTATATATTTGGTAGAAGAATGTGGAATAATAGGACGGTACAATCTCCTAGACGAATGTGTAAACCTGTAATAGTGAAGCTAACATAATCTAAAGTCAACGACAATGCGACTTCAATGCTAACTCACACTATATAATATATATATCGAGTCTGTAAAGGATACTAACACTATGGCTATTGTGTTAGTAACTGATACCTTTTTTGAAATCGATGAGTACCGGATACTAACACTATGGTTTTCGAGTCGGTACATGATACCAACCTGATGGATATAAATTTATGCTAAAGTTCACCCAAATTGAGAATTACAACAATTTCCGAACGGCCTGTTACACCAGTAAATCCATACACTCTGGCCTTGATCGATATCAGTTATCGCATTTCGCGGTAAGCATGAAATCATTCAATTCAAAATATTACAGTTACATACTGTTTGTTGCGAAGAACTAATATATATGCAAGTATGTAATAGGTTTTGCGAACCAAGTAACAAATTAGTTCAGTTGTGACCAGAGGGATAAACCAAAGGCAGCATGAACGGAAAGTATAAACTCATGCACATTCTTTTCGTGCTTTCTGGCGACTCATCAGTAGGAGCCTGTGGTACGCCCTTTAACCACTATATATTTGGTAGAAGAATGTGGAAAAATAGGACGGTAAGCACGAAACGAATGTTCATGAGATTATACTTTCCGTTCATGCTGCCTTTGGTTCATCCTTCTGGTCACAACTGAACTAATTTATTAGTAGTTTTGCAAAGCCTAATACACACTTGCATATATATGTTATTCGCAACAAACAGTACGTAACTGTAATATATTGAATTAATTGATGTCATGCTTACCGCGACATGTGATAACTGCTACCGATCAAGGCCAGAGTGTATGGATTTACTGGAGTAACAGGTGTTCGGAAATTGTTGTAATTCTCAATTTGGGTGAAATTTAGCATACATTTATATCCATCAGGTTGGTATCATGTACCGACTTGGAAACCATAGTGTTGGTATCCGGTTCTCATCTATTTCAAAAAAAGTATCTGTTACTAACACAATAGTCATAGTGTTAGTATCCTTTACAGACTCGGTATATATATAATATAGTGTGAGTTAGCATTAAAGTCGCATTGTCGTTGACTTAAGATTATTTTAGCTTCACTATTACAGGTTTACACATTCGTCTAGGAGATTGTACCGTCCTATTATTCCACATTCTTCAACCAAGCATATAGTGGTTAAAGAGTGTAGTACCAGCTCCTATTGATGAGTCGCCAGTAAGCAAGAAACGAATGGGCATGAGATTACACTTTCCGTTCACGCTACCTTTAATTTATCCTTCTGGTCACAACTGAACTAATTTGTTACTAGGTTCTCAAAACCTAGTACATACTTGCATTTATATTAGTTCTTCGCAACAAACAGTACGTAACTGTAATATATTGAATTGAATGATTTCATGCTAACCGCGATTTTTGATAACTGATATCGATCAGGGCCAGAGGTTACGGATTTACTGGAGTAACAGTTGTTTGGAAATTATTGTTATTCTCAATTTAGGTGAACTTTAGCAGGAATTTATATCCATCAGGTTGGTATCATCTACCGACTCGGAAGCCATAGTGTTAGTATCCGGTACTCATCGATTACAAAAAAGGTATCAGTTACTAACACAATAGTCATAGTGTTAGTATCCTTTACAGACTCGGTATATATATATATTATATAGTGTGAGTTAGCATTGAATTCGCATTGTCGTTGACTTTAGATTATGTTAGCTTCACTAATAAAGGTTTACACATTCGTCTCGGAGATTGTACCGTCTTATTATTCCACATTCTTCTACCAATTATATAGTGGTTAGAGAGCGTAATAACGGCTCCAACTAATGAGTCGTCAGTAAGCAGGAAACGAATGTGCATGAGATTATACATTCCGTTCATGCTGCCTTTGTTTTATCCTTCTGGTCACAATTGAACTAATTTGTTACTAGGTTCGCAAAATCTAATACATAAATGTATATATATTAATTCTTCGCAACAAACAGTATGTAACTGTAATATATTGAATTGAATGATGTCATGCTTACCGCGAAATGTGATAACTGATATCGATGAAGGCCAGAGTGTATGGTTTAACTGGAGTAACAGGTGTTCGGAAATTGTTGTAATTCTCAATTTGGGTGAACTTTAGCATAAATTTATGTCCATCAGTTTGGTATCATGTACCGACTCGGAAACCATAGTGTTAGTATCCGGTACTCATCGATTTCAAAAAGGTATCAGTTACTAACACAATAGCCATAGTGTTAGTATCCTTTACAGACTCGGTATATATATTATATAGTGTGAGTTAGCATTGAAGTCGTATTGTCGTTGACTTTAGATTATGTTAGCTTCACTATTACAGGTTTACACATTCGTCTAGGAGATTGTACCGTCCTATTATTCCACATTCTTCTACCAAACATATAGTGGTTAAAGTGCGTAATACCGGCTCCTACTGATGAGTCGCCAGTAAGGACGAAACGAATGTGCATGAGATTAAACTTTCCGTTCATGCTACGTTTGGTTTATCCTTCTGGTCACAACTGAACTAATTTGTTACTAGGTTCGCAAAACCTAATACATACTTGCATATATATTAGTTCTTCGCAACAAACAGTATTTAACTGTAATATATTGAATTGAATGATGTCATGCTTACCGCGAAATGTGATAACTGATATCGATGAAGGCCAGAGTGTATGGTTTAACTGGAGTAACAGGTGTTCGGAAATTTTTGTAATTCTCAATTTGGGTGAACTTTAGCATAAATTTATATCCATCAGTTTGGTATCATGTACCGACTCGGAAACCATAGTGTTAGTATCCGGTACTCATCGATTTCAAAAAAGGTATCAGTTACTAACACAATAGCCATAGTGTTAGTATCCTTTACAGACTCGGTATATATATTATATACTGTGAGTTAGCATTGAAGTCGTATTGTCGTTGACTTTAGATTATGTTAGCTTCACTATTACAGGTTTACACATTCGTCTAGGAGATTGTACCGTCCTATTATTCCACATTCTTCTACCAAATATATAGTGGTTAAAGGGCGTAATACCGGCTCCTACTGATGAGTCGCCAGTAAGCACGAAACGAATGTGCATGAGATTATACTTTCCGTTCATGCTGCCTTTGGTTTATCCTTCTGGTCACAACTGAACTAATTTGTTACTAGGTTCGCAAAACCTAATACATACTTGCATATATATTAGTTCTTCGCAACAAACAATATGTAACTGTAATATATTGAATTGAATGATGTCATGCTTACCGCGAAATGTGATAACTGATATCGATCAAGGTCAGAGTGTATGGATTTACTGGAGTAACAGGTGTTCGGAAATTGTTGTAATTCTCAATTTGGGTGAACTTAAGCATAAATTTATATCCATCAGGTTGGTATCATGTACCGATTCGGAAACCATAGTGTTAGTATGCGCTACTCATCGATTTCAAAAAGGTATCAGTTACTAACACAATAGTCATAGTGTTAGTATCCTTTACAGACTCGGTATATATATTATATAGTGTGAGTTAGCATTGAAGTCGCATTGTCGTTGACTTTCGATTATGTTAGCTTAACTATTACAGGTTTACACATTCGTCTAGGAGATTCTACCGTCCTATTATTCCACATTCTTCTACCAAACATATAGTGGTTAAAGGGTGTAGTATCAGCTCCTACTGATGAGTCGCCAGTAAGGACGAAACGAATGTGCATGAGATTACACTTTCCGTTCATGCTACGTTTGGTTTATCCTTCTGGTCACAACTGAACTAATTTTTAACTAGGTTCGCAAAACCTAATACATACTTGCATTTATATTAGTTCTTCGCAACAAGCAGTATGTAACTGTAATATATTGAATTGAATGATGTCATGCTTACCGCAAATAGTGATAACTGATATCGATCAAGGCCAGAGTTTACGGATTTACTGGAGTAACAGGTGTTTGGAAATTGTTGTTTATCTCAATTTGGGTGAACTTTAGCAGGAATTTATATCCATCAGGTTGGTATCATGTACCGACTCGGAAGCCATAGTGTTAGTATCCGGTACTGATCGATTTCAAAAAAGGTATCAGTTACTAACACAATAGCCATAGTGTTAGTATCCTTTACAGACTCGGTATATATATTATATAGTGTGAGTTAGCATTGAAGTCGCATTGTCGTTGACTTTAGATTATGTTAGCTTCACTATTACAGGTTTACACATTCGTCTAGGAGATTGTACCGTCCTATTATTCCACATTCTTCTACCAAATATATAGTGGTTAAAGTGCGTAATACCGGCTCCTACTGATGAGTCGCCAGTAAGCACGAAACGAATGTGCATGAGATTATACTTTCCGTTCATGCTACGTTTGGTTTATCCTTCTGGTCACAACTGAACTAATTTGTTACTAGGTTCGCAAAACCTAATACATACTTGCATATATATTAGTTCTTCGCAACAAACAGTATTTAACTGTAATATATTGAATTGAATGATGTCATGCTTACCGCGAAATGTGATAACTGATATCGATGAAGGCCAGAGTGTATGGTTTAACTGGAGTAACAGGTGTTCGGAAATTGTTGTAATTCTCAATTTGGGTGAACTTTAGCATAAATTTATATCCATCAGGTTGGTATCATGTACCGACTCGGAAACCATAGTGTTAGTATCCGGTACTCATCGATTTCAAAAAAGGTATCAGTTACTAACACAATAGCCATAGTGTTAGTATCCTTTACAGACTCGGTATATATATTATATAGTGTGAGTTAGCATTGAAGTCGTATTGTCGTTGACTTCAGATTATGTTAGCTTCACTATTACAGGTTTACACATTCGTCTAGGAGATTGTACCGTCTATTATTCCCACATTCTTCTCCGAAATATATGGTGGTTAAATGGCGTAATACCGCCTTCGACTTATAAGTTGCTAGTAAGCACGAAAAGGATGTGCATGAGATTATTCTTTCCGTTCATTCACTCTGTGGTTTATCCTTCTGGTCACAACTGAACTAATTTGTTATTAGGTTCGCAAAACCTAATACATACTTGCATATATATTAGTTCTTCGCAACAAACAGTATTTAACTGTAATATATTGAATTGAATGATGTCATGCTTACCGCGAAATGTGACAACTGATATCGATGAAGGCCAGAGTGTATGGTTTAACTGGAGTAACATGTGTTCGGAAATTGTTTTAATTCTCAATTTTGGTGAATTTTAGCATAAATTTATATCCATCAGGTTGATATCATGTACCGACTCGGAAACCATAGTGTTAGTATCCGGTACATATCGATTTCAATAAAGTATCAGTTACTAACACAATAGCCATAGTGTTAGTATCCTTTACAGACTCGGTATATATATTATATAGTGTGAGTTAGCATTGAAGTCGCATTGTCGTTGAATTTAGATGATGTTAGCTTCACAATAACAGGTTTACACATTCGTCTAGGAGATTGTACCGTCCTATTATTCCACATTCTTCTAACAAATATATAGTGGTTGAAGGGCGTAATACCGGCTCCTACTGATGAGTCGCCAGTAAGCACGAAACGAATGTGCATGAGATTATACTTTCCGTTCATGCTGCCTTTGGTTTATCCATCTGGTCACAACTGAACTAGTTTGTTACTAGGTTCGCAACACCTAATACATACTTGCATATATATTTGTTCTTCGCAACAAACAGTATTTAACTGTAATATATTGAATTGAATGATGTCATGCTTACGGCGAAATGTGATAACTGATATCGATGAAGGCCAGAGTGTATGGTTTAACTGGAGTAACATGTGTTCGGAAATTGTTTTAATTCTCAATTTTGTTGAATTTTAGCATAAATTTATATCCATCAGGTTGATATCATGTACCAACTCGGAACCCATAGTGTTAGTATCCGGTACTCATCGATTTCGCAAAAGGTATCATTTACTAACACAATAGCCATAGTGTTAGTATCCTTTACGGACTCGGTATATATATTATATAGTGTGAGTTAGCATTGAAGTCGCATTGTCGTTGACTTTAGATTATATTAGCTTCACTATTACAGGTTTACACATTCGTCTAGGAGATTGTACCGTTCTATTATTCCACATTCTTCTACCAAATATATAGTGGTTAAAGGGCGTAATACCGGCTCCTACTGATGAGTCGCCAGTAAGTACGAAACGAATGTGCATGAGATTATACTTTCCGTTCATGCTGTCTTTGGTTTATCCTTCAGGTCACAACTGAACTAATTTGTTACTAGGTCTCGCAAAACCTAATACATACCTGCATATATATTAGTTCTTCGCAACAAACAGTATTTGACTGTAATATATTGAATTGAATGATGTCATGCTTACCGCGAAATGTGATAACTGGATATCGATGAAGGCCAGAGTGTATGGTTTAACTGGAGTAACAGGTGTTCGGAAATTGTTGTAATTCTCAATTTGGGTGAACTTTAGCATAAATTTATATCCATCAGGGTTGGTATCATGTACCGATCTCGGAAACCATAGTGTTAGTATCCGGTACTCATCGATTTCAAAAATAGGTATCAGTTACTAACACAATGGCCATAGTGTTAGTATCCTTTACAGACTCGGTATATATATTATATAGTGTGAGTTAGCATTGAAGTCGCATTGTCGTTGACTTCAGATTATGTTAGCTTCACTATTACAGGTTTACACATTCGTCTAGGAGATTGTACCGTCCTATTATTCCACATTCTTCTACCAAATATATAGTGGTTAAAGGGCGTAATACCGGCTCCTACTGATGAGTCGCCAGTAAGCACGAAACGAATGTGCATGAGATTATACTTTCCGTTCATGCTGCCTTTGGTTTATCCTTCTGGTCACAACTGAACTAATTTGTTACTAGGTTCGCAAAACCTAATACATACCTGCATATATATTAGTTCTTCGCAACAAACAGTATTTGACTGTAATATATTTTGAATTGAATGATGTCATGCTTACCGCGAAATGTGATAACTGATATCGATGAAGGCCAGAGTGTATGGTTTAACTGGAGTAACAGGTGTTCGGAAATTGTTGTAATTCTCAATTTGGGTGAACTTTAGCATAAATTTATATCCATCAGGTTGGTATCATGTACCGACTCGAAACCATAGTGTTAGTATCCGGTACTCATCGATTTCAAAAAAGGTATCAGTTACTAACACAATAGCCATAGTGTTAGTATCCTTTACAGACTCGGTATATATATTATATAGTGTGAGTTAGCATTGAAGTCGTATTGTCGTTGACTTTAGATTATGTTAGCTTCACTATTACAGGTTTACACATTCGTCTAGGAGATTGTACCGTCCTATTATTCCACATTCTTCTACCAAATATATAGTGGTTAAAGGGCGTAATACCGGCTCCTACTGATGAGTCGCCAGTAAGCACGAAACGAATGTGCATGAGATTATACTTTCCGTTCATGCTGCCTTTGGTTTATCCTTCTGGTCACAACTGAACTAATTTGTTACTAGGTTCGCAAAACCTAATACATACTTGCATATATATTAGTTCTTCGCAACAAACAGTATTTAACTGTAATATATTGAATTGAATGATGTCATGCTTACCGCGAAATGTGATAACTGATATCGATGAAGGCCAGAGTGTATGGTTTAACTGGGGTAACAGGTGTTCGGAAATTGTTGTAATTCTCAATTTGGGTGAACTTTAGCATAAATTTATATCCATCAGGTTGGTATCATGTACCGACTCGGAAACCATAGTGTTAGTATCCGGTACTCATCGATTTCAAAAAAGGTATCAGTTACTAACACAATAGCCATAGTGTTAGTATCCTTTACAGACTCGGTATATATATTATATAGTGTGAGTTAGCATTGAAGTCGTATTGTCGTTGACTTTAGATTATGTTAGCTTCACTTTTACAGGTTTACACATTCGTCTAGGAGATTGTACCGTCCTATTATTCCACATTCTTCTACCAAATATATAGTGGTTAAAGGGCGTAATACCGGCTCCTACTGATGAGTCGCCAGTAAGCACGAAACGAATGTGCATGAGATTATACTTTCCGTTCATGCTGCCTTTGGTTTATCCTTCTGGTCACAACTGAACTAATTTGTTACTAGGTTCGCAAAACCTAATACATACTTGCATATATATTAGTTCTTCGCAACAAGCAGTATTTAACTGTAATTATTGAATTGAATGATGTCATGCTTACCGCGAAATGTGATAACTGATATCGATGAAGGCCAGAGTGTATGGTTTAACTGGAGTAACAGGTGTTCGGAAATTGTTGTAATTCTCAATTTGGGTGAACTTTAGCATAAATTTATATCCATCAGGTTGGTATCATGTACCGACTCGGAAACCATAGTGTTAGTATCCGGTACTCATCGATTTCAAAAAAGGTATCAGTTACTAACACAATAGCCATAGTGTTAGTATCCTTTACAGACTCGGTATATATATTATATAGTGTGAGTTAGCATTGAAGTCGTATTGTCGTTGACTTTAGATTATGTTAGCTTCACTATTACAGGTTTACACATTCGTCTAGGAGATTGTACCGTCCTATTATTCCACATTCTTCTACCAAATATATAGTGGTTAAAGGGCGTAATACCGGCTCCTACTGATGAGTCGCCAGTAAGCACGAAACGAATGTGCATGAGATTATACTTTCCGTTCATGCTGCCTTTGGTTTATCCTTCTGGTCACAACTGAACTAATTTGTTACTAGGTTCGCAAAACCTAATACGTACTTGCATATATATTAGTTCTTCGCAACAAACAGTATTTAACTGTAATATATTGAATTGAATGATGTCATGCTTACCGCGAAATGTGATAACTGATATCGATGAAGGCCAGAGTGTATCGTTTAACTGGAGTAACAGGTGTTCGGAAATTGTTGTAATTCTCAATTTGGGTGAACCTTAGCATAAATTTATATCCATCAGGTTGGTATCATGTACCGACTCGGAAGCCATAGTGTTAGTATCCGGTACTCATCGATTTCAAAAAAGGTATCAGTTACTAACACAATAGCCATAGTGTTAGTATCCTTTACAGACTCAGTATATATATTATATAGTGTGAGTTAGCATTGAAGTCGTATTGTCGTTGACTTCAGATTATGTTAGCTTCACTATTACAGGTTTACACATTCGTCTAGGAGATTGTACCGTCCTATTATTCCACATTCTTCTACCAAATATATAGTGGTTAAAGGGCGTAATACCGGCTCCTACTGATGAGTCGCCAGTAAGCACGAAACGAATGTGCATGAGATTATACTTTCCGTTCATGCTGCCTTTGGTTTATCCTTCTGGTCACAACTGAACTAATTTGTTACTAGGTTCGCAAAACCTAATACATACTTGCATATATTAGTTCTTCGCAACAAACAGTATGTAACTGTAATATATTGAATTGAATGATGTCATGCTTACCGCGAAATGTGATAACTGATATCGATGAAGGCCAGAGTGTATGGTTTAACTGGAGTAACAGGTGTTCGGAAATTGTTGTAATTCTCAATTTGGGTGAACTTTAGCATAAATTTATATCCATCAGGTTGGTATCATGTACCGACTCGGAAACCATAGTGTTAGTATCCGGTACTCATCGATTTCAAAAAAGGTATCAGTTACTAACACAATAGCCATAGTGTTAGTATCCTTTACAGACTCGGTATATATATTATATAGTGTGAGTTAGCATTGAAGTCGTATTGTCGTTGACTTCAGATTATGTTAGCTTCACTATTACAGGTTTACACATTCGTCTAGGAGATTGTACCGTCCTATTATTCCACATTCTTCTACCAAATATATAGTGGTTAAAGGGCGTAATACCGGCTCCTACTGATGAGTCGCCAGTAAGCACGAAACGAATGTGCATGAGATTATACTTTCCGTTCATGCTGCCTTTGGTTTATCCTTCTGGTCACAACTGAACTAATTTGTTACTAGGTTCGCAAAACCTAATACATACTTGCATATATATTAGTTCTTCGCAACAAACAGTATGTAACTGTAATATATTGAATTGAATGTTGTCATGCTTACCGCGAAATGTGATAACTGATATCGATCAAGGCCAGAGTGTATGGTTTAACTGGAGTAACAGGTGTTCGGAAATTGTTGTAATTCTCAATTTGGGTGAACTTTAGCATAAATTTATATCCATCAGGTTGGTATCATGTACCGACTCGGAAACCATAGTGTTAGTATCCGGTACTCATCGATTTCAAAAAAGGTATCAGTTACTAACACAATAGCCATAGTGTTAGTATCCTTTACAGACTCGGTATATATATTATATAGTGTGAGTTAGCATTGAAGTCGCATTGTCGTTGACTTTAGATTATGTTAGCTTCACTATTACAGGTTTACACATTCGTCTAGGAGATTGTACCGTCCTATTATTCCACATTCTTCTACCAAATATATAGTGGTTAAAGGGCGTAATACCGGCTCCTACTGATGAGTCGCCAGTAAGCACGAAACGAATGTGCATGAGATTATACTTTCCGTTCATGCTGCCTTTGGTTTATCCTTCTGGTCACAACTGAACTAATTTGTTACTAGGTTCGCAAAACCTAATACATACCTGCATATATATTAGTTCTTCGCAACAAACAGTATGTAACTGTAATATATTGAATTGAATGATGTCATGCTTACCGCGAAATGTGATAACTGATATCGATGAAGGCCAGAGTGTATGGTTTAACTGGAGTAACAGGTGTTCGGAAATTGTTGTAATTCTCAATTTGGGTGAACTTTAGCATAAATTTATATCCATCAGGTTGGTATCATGTACCGACTCGGAAACCATAGTGTTAGTATCCGGTACTCATCGATTTCAAAAAAGTTATCAGTTACTAACACAATAGCCATAGTGTTAGTATCCTTTACAGACTCGGTATATATATTATATAGTGTGAGTTAGCATTGAAGTCGCATTGTCGTTGACTTTCAGATTATGTTAGCTTCACTATTACAGGTTTACACATTCGTCTAGGAGATTGTACCGTCCTATTATTCCACATTCTTCTACCAAATATATAGTGGTTAAAGGGCGTAATACCGGCTCCTACTGATGAGTCGCCAGTAAGCACGAAACGAATGTGCATGAGATTATACTTTCCGTTCATGCTGCCTTTGGTTTATCCTTCTGGTCACAACTGAACTAATTTGTTACTAGGTTCGCAAAACCTAATACATACTTGCATATATATTAGTTCTTCGCAACAAACAGTATGTAACTGTAATATATTGAATTGAATGATGTCATGCTTACCGCGAAATGTGATAACTGATATCGATGAAGGCCAGAGTGTATGGATTTACTGGAGTAACAGGTGTTCGGAAATTATTGTAATTCTCAATTTGGGTGAACTTTAGCATAAATTTATATCCATCAGGTTGGTATCATGTACCGACTCGGAAACCATAGTGTTAGTATCCGGTACTCATCGATTTCAAAAAAGGTATCAGTTACAAACACAATAGCCATAGTGTTAGTATCCTTTACAGACTCGGTATATATATTATATAGTGTGAGTTAGCATTGAAGTCGCATTGTCGTTGACTTTAGATTATGTTAGCTTCACTATTACAGGTTTACACATTCGTCTAGGAGATTGTACCGTCCTATTATTCCACATTCTTCGACCAAATATATAGTGGTTAAAGGGCGTAATACCGGCTCCTACTGATGAGTCGCCAGTAAGCACGAAACGAATGTGCATGAGATTATACTTTCCGTTCATGCTGCCTTTGGTTTATCCTTCTGGTCACAACTGAACTAATTTGTTACTAGGTTCGCAAAACCTAATACATACTTGCATATATATTAGTTCTTCGCAACAAACAGTATTTAACTGTAATATATTGAATTGAATGATGTCATGCTTACCACGAAATGTGATAACTGATATCGATGAAGGCCAGAGTGTATGGTTTAACTGGAGTAACAGGTGTTCGGAAATTGTTGTAATTCTCAATTTGGGTGAACTTTAGCATAAATTTATATCCATCAGGTTGGTATCATGTACCGACTCGGAAACCATAGTGTTAGTATCCGGTACTCATCGATTTCAAAAAGGTATCAGTTACTAAACAATAGCCATGTGTTAGTATCCTTTACAGACTCGGTATATATATTATATAGTGTGAGTTAGCATTGAAGTCGCATTGTCGTTGACTTCAGATTATGTTAGCTTCACTATTACAGGTTTACCATTCGTCTAGGAGATTGTACCGTCCTATTATTCCACATTCTTCTACCGAATATATTGTAGGGGTACTTTTCGCTGTTGCTATCTCGTTCCTCATTTTGTACCCCTACTACTTATCAATGGTTGCTATTATTACTACCCGAGCATTCAATCAGTCTGTTCCTTTTCAGATGGTTAATATTAGAAGGCCGAAGAAAGGTTTCATGTATATATTACACACAATGTAGCACATAAATATAATTCACTGTTAATCTGAATTGAAGGAGTTGGATGGTAATAATACAGATTTTTTAATATAAAATTATATCTTAAACACTATTCTCAGTTAGTCAAAATTGAATATATGTTAGTCAGCTGTAAAAATAGATTTTTATGCAAAAATAAGTCTTAAACACCATTCACAGTGAGAATAGTCAAACGATTAAAAATACATGACAATATGAACATAGTAAACTGATTTATGTTTATAGAGAAAATGTTTTGCACACAAGTGGTTATTGTTACACAAATGTCTGAACAGAATTGTATTTATACCATCGAATAAAACATATGATGACATGTAAAAATCATCGTTAAAAGTTATCATTAAAAATGAAGATGTAAATTGTTTAAAGACTTCAATGATAAAAACTAACAAAGCTTTAGCTTACTACTTGCAATATTTTCAGTTCATGTCAAACTATTAATCCATTCTTCTATGTGGACACTAAATTAAGTGAAATAAATCCGCAATGACACAACATTCCACCGCGTGATCCTCTCGGATCGCGCGCGGTTCTGTCTATTTTATAAAAACACTATTAATTACAAATAAAATTGCAGTTCAAGAAATATCGATTAAAACTGCTTGAGACTAAAAGAGATTGTTCCTAAAATCACAGCTAAGAGAAATATTGTTTAAGGACAGAGTTAGAATATTTGACCTTAAAGAGCACAGCGTTTGTAAAAATTGACCTTCGTTGGGTTGTAACACGGAGCCGCGTGTTACAATATAGTGGTTAAAGGGCGTAATACCGGCTCCTACTGATGAGTCGCCAGTAAGCACGAAACGAATGTGCATGAGATTATACTTTCCGTTCATGCTGCCTTTGGTTTATCCTTCTGGTCACAACTGAACTAATTTGTTACTAGGTTCGCAAAACCTAATACATACTTGCATATATATTAGTTCTTCGCAACAAACAGTATTTAACTGTAATATATTGAATTGAATGATGTCATGCTTACCGCGAAATGTGATAACTGATATCGATGAAGGCCAGAGTGTATGGTTTAACTGGAGTAACAGGTGTTCGGAAATTGTTGTAATTCTCAATTTGGGTGAACTTTAGCATAAATTTATATCCATCAGGTTGGTATCATGTACCGACTCGGAAACCATAGTGTTAGTATCCGGTACTCATCGATTTCAAAAAAGGTATCAGTTACTAACACAATAGCCATAGTGTTAGTATCCTTTACAGACTCGGTATATATATTATATAGTGTGAGTTAGCATTGAAGTCGCATTGTCGTTGACTTTAGATTATGTTAGCTTCACTATTACAGGTTTACACATTCGTCTAGGAGATTGTACCGTCCTATTATTCCACATTCTTCTACCAAATATATAGTGGTTAAAGGGCGTAATACCGGCTCCTACTGATGAGTCGCCAGTAAGCACGAAACGAATGTGCATGAGATTATACTTTCCGTTCATGCTGCCTTTGGTTCATCCTTCTGGTCACAACTGAACTAATTTGTTACTAGGTTCGCAAAACCTAATACATACTTGCATATATATTAGTTCTTCGCTATAAACAGTATGTAACTGTAATATATTGAACTGAATTATGTCATGCTTACCGCGAAATGTGATAACTGATATCGATCAAGGCCAGAGTGTATGGTTTAACTGGAGTAACAGGTGTTCGGGAATTGTTGTAATTCTCAATTTGGGTGAACTTTAGCATAAATTTATATCCATCAGTTTGGTACCATGTACCGACTCGGAAACCATAGATTTAGGATCCGGTACGCATCGATTTCAAAAAGGTATCAGTTACTAACACAATAGTCATAGTGTTAGTATCCTTTACAGATTCGGTATATATATTATATATAGTGTGAGTTAGCATTGAAGTCGCATTGTCGTTGACTTTAGATTATGTTAGCTTCACTATTACAGGTTTACACATTCGTCTAGGAGATTGTACCGTCCTATTATTCCACATTCTTCTACCAAATATATAGTGGTTAAAGGGCGTAATACCGGCTCCTACTGATGAGTCGCCAGTAAGCACGAAACGAATGTGCATGAGATTATACTTTCCGTTCATGCTGCCTTTGGTGTATCCTTCTGGTCACAACTGAACTAATTTGTTACTAGGTTCGCAAAACCTAATACATACTTGCATATATATCAGTTCTTCGCAACAAACAGTATTTAACTGTAATATATTGAATTGAATGATGTCATGCTTACTGCGAAATGTGATAACTGATATCGATGAAGGCCAGAGTGTATGGTTTAACTGGAGTAACAGGTGTTCGGAAATTGTTGTAATTCTTAATTTGGGTGAACTTTAGCATAAATTTATATCCATCAGGTTGGTATCATGTACCGACTCGGAAACCATAGTGTTTGTATCCGGTACTCATCGATTTCAAAAAAGGTATCAGTTACTAACACAATGGCCATAGTGTTAGTATCCTTTACAGACTCGGTATATATTTTATATAGTGTGAGTTAGCATTGAAGTCGCATTGTCGTTGACTTTAGATTATGTTAGTTTCACTACTACAGGTTTACACATTCGTCTAGGAGAATGTACCGTCATATTATTCCACATTCTTCTACCAAATATATAGTGGTTAAAGGGCGTAATACCGGCTCCTACTGATGAGTCGCCAGTAAGCACGAAACGAATGTGCATGGAATTATACTTTCCGTTCATGCTGCCTTTGGTTTATCCTTCTGGTCACAAGTGAACTAATTTATTACTAGGTTCGCAATACCTAATACATAATTGCATTTATATTAGTTCTTCGCAACAAACAGTATGTAACTGTAGTATATTGAATTGAATGTTGTCATGCTTACCGCGAAATGTGATAACTGAAATCGATCAAGGCCAAAATGTATGGATTAATTGGAGTAACAGGTGTTCGGAAATTTTCGTAAATCTCAATTTGGGTGAAATTAAGCATAAATTTATATCCATCAGTTTGGTACCATGTACCGATTCGGAAACCATAGTGTTAGTATGCGCTACTCATCGATTTCAAAAAAGGTATCAGTTACAAACACAATAGCCATAGTGTTAGTATCCTTTACAGACTCGGTATATATATTATATAGTGTGAGTTAGCATTGAAGTCGTATTGTCGTTGACTTTATGTTAGCTTCACTATTACAGGTTTACACATTCGTCTAGGAGATTGTACCGTCCTATTATTCCACATTCTTCTACCAAATATATAGTGGTTAAAGGGCGTAATACCGGCTCCTACTGATGAGTCGCCAGTAAGCACGAAACGAATGTGCATGAGATTATACTTTCCGTTCATGCTGCCTTTGGTTTATCCTTCTGGTCACAACTGAACTAATTTGTTACTAGGTTCGCAAAACCTAATACATACTTGCATATATATTAGTTCTTCGCAACAAACAGTATTTAACTGTAATATATTGAATTGAATGATGTCATGCTTACCGCGAAATGTGATAACTGATATCGATGAAGGCCAGAGTGTATGGTTTAACTGGAGTAACAGGTGTTCGGAAATTGTTGTAATTCTCAATTTGGGTGAACTTTAGCATAAATTTATATCCATCAGGTTGGTATCATGTACCGACTCGGAAACCATAGTGTTAGTATCCGGTACTCATCGATTTCAAAAAAGGTATCAGTTACTAACACAATGGCCATAGTGTTAGTATCCTTTACAGACTCGGTATATATATTATATAGTGTGAGTTAGCATTGAAGTCGTATTGTCGTTGACTTCAGATTATGTTAGCTTCACTATTACAGGTTTACACATTCGTCTAGGAGATTGTACCGTCCTATTATTCCACATTCTTCTACCAAATATATAGTGGTTAAAGGGCGTAATACCGGCTCCTACTGATGAGTCGCCAGTAAGCACGAAACGAATGTGCATGAGATTATACTTTCCGTTCATGCTGCCTTTGGTTTATCCTTCTGGTCACAACTGAACTAATTTGTTACTAGGTTCGCAAAACCTAATACATACTTGCATATATATTAGTTCTTCGCAACAAACAGTATTTAACTGTAATATATTGAATTGAATGATGTCATGCTTACCGCGAAATGTGATAACTGATATCGATGAAGGCCAGAGTGTATGGTTTAACTGGAGTAACAGGTGTTCGGAAATTGTTGTAATTCTCAATTTGGGTGAACTTTAGCATAAATTTATATCCATCAGGTTGGTATCATGTACCGACTCGGAAACCATAGTGTTAGTATCCGGTACTCATCGATTTCAAAAAAGGTATCAGTTACTAACACAATGGCCATAGTGTTAGTATCCTTTACAGACTCGGTATATATATTATATAGTGTGAGTTAGCATTGAAGTCGTATTGTCGTTGACTTCAGATTATGTTAGCTTCACTATTACAGGTTTACACATTCGTCTAGGAGATTGTACCGTCCTATTATTCCACATTCTTCTACCAAATATATAGTGGTTAAAGGGCGTAATACCGGCTCCTACTGATGAGTCGCCAGTAAGCACGAAACGAATGTGCATGAGATTATACTTTCCGTTCATGCTGCCTTTGGTTTATCCTTCTGGTCACAACTGAACTAATTTGTTACTAGGTTCGCAAAACCTAATACATACTTGCATATATATTAGTTCTTCGCAACAAACAGTATTTAACTGTAATATATTGAATTGAATGATGTCATGCTTACCGCGAAATGTGATAACTGATATCGATGAAGGCCAGAGTGTATGGTTTAACTGGAGTAACAGGTGTTCGGAAATTGTTGTAATTCTCAATTTGGGTGAACTTTAGCATAAATTTATATCCATCAGGTTGGTATCATGTACCGACTCGGAAACCATAGTGTTAGTATCCGGTACTCATCGATTTCAAAAAAGGTATCAGTTACTAACACAATAGCCATAGTGTTAGTATCCTTTACAGACTCGGTATATATATTATATAGTGTGAGTTAGCATTGAAGTCGTATTGTCGTTGACTTCAGATTATGTTAGCTTCACTATTACAGGTTTACACATTCGTCTAGGAGATTGTACCGTCCTATTATTCCACATTCTTCTACCAAATATATAGTGGTTAAAGGGCGTAATACCGGCTCCTACTGATGAGTCGCCAGTAAGCACGAAACGAATGTGCATGAGATTATACTTTCCGTTCATGCTGCCTTTGGTTTATCCTTCTGGTCACAACTGAACTAATTTGTTACTAGGTTCGCAAAACCTAATACATACTTGCATATATATTAGTTCTTCGCAACAAACAGTATTTAACTGTAATATATTGAATTGAATGATGTCATGCTTACCGCGAAATGTGATAACTGATATCGATGAAGGCCAGAGTGTATGGTTTAACTGGAGTAACAGGTGTTCGGAAATTGTTGTAATTCTCAATTTGGGTGAACTTTAGCATAAATTTATATCCATCAGGTTGGTATCATGTACCGACTCGGAAACCATAGTGTTAGTATCCGGTACTCATCGATTTCAAAAAAGGTATCAGTTACTAACACAATGGCCATAGTGTTAGTATCCTTTACAGACTCGGTATATATATTATATAGTGTGAGTTAGCATTGAAGTCGCATTGTCGTTGACTTTAGATTATGTTAGCTTCACTATTACAGGTTTACACATTCGTCTAGGAGATTGTACCGTCCTATTATTCCACATTCTTCTACCAAATATATAGTGGTTAAAGGGCGTAATACCGGCTCCTACTGATGAGTCGCCAGTAAGCACGAAACGAATGTGCATGAGATTATACTTTCCGTTCATGCTGCCTTTGGTTTATCCTTCTGGTCACAACTGAACTAATTTGTTACTAGGTTCGCAAAACCTAATACATACTTGCATATATATTAGTTCTTCGCAACAAACAGTATTTAACTGTAATATATTGAATTGAATGATGTCATGCTTACCGCGAAATGTGATAACTGATATCGATGAAGGCCAGAGTGTATGGTTTAACTGGAGTAACAGGTGTTCGGAAATTGTTGTAATTCTCAATTTGGGTGAACTTTAGCATAAATTTATATCCATCAGGTTGGTATCATGTACCGACTCGGAAACCATAGTGTTAGTATCCGGTACTCATCGATTTCAAAAAAGGTATCAGTTACTAACACAATAGCCATAGTGTTAGTATCCTTTACAGACTCGGTATATATATTATATAGTGTGAGTTAGCATTGAAGTCGTATTGTCGTTGACTTTAGATTATGTTAGCTTCACTATTACAGGTTTACACATTCGTCTAGGAGATTGTACCGTCCTATTATTCCACATTCTTCTACCAAATATATAGTGGTTAAAGGGCGTAATACCGGCTCCTACTGATGAGTCGCCAGTAAGCACGAAACGAATGTGCATGAGATTATACTTTCCGTTCATGCTGCCTTTGGTTTATCCTTCTGGTCACAACTGAACTAATTTGTTACTAGGTTCGCAAAACCTAATACATACTTGCATATATATTAGTTCTTCGCAACAAACAGTATTTAACTGTAATATATTGAATTGAATGATGTCATGCTTACCGCGAAATGTGATAACTGATATCGATGAAGGCCAGAGTGTATGGTTTAACTGGAGTAACAGGTGTTCGGAAATTGTTGTAATTCTCAATTTGGGTGAACTTTAGCATAAATTTATATCCATCAGGTTGGTATCATGTACCGACTCGGAAACCATAGTGTTAGTATCCGGTACTCATCGATTTCGAAAAGGTATCAGTTACTAACACAATAGGCCATAGTGTTAGTATCCTTTACAGATTCGGTATATATATTATATATAGTGTGATTTAGCATTGAAGTCGCATTGTCGTTGACTTTAGATTATGTTAGCTTCACTTTTACAGGTTTACACATTCGTCTAGGAGATTGTACCGTCCTATTATTCCATTCTTCTACCGAATATATAGTGGTTAAAGGGCGTAATACCGGCTCCTACTGATGAGTCGCCAGTAAGCACGAAACGAATGTGCATGAGATTATACTTTCCGTTCATGCTGCCTTTGGTTTATCCTTCTGGTCACAACTGAACTAATTTGTTACTAGGTTCGCAAAACCTAATACATACTTGCATATATATTAGTTCTTCGCAACAAACAGTATTTAACTGTAATATATTGAATTGAATGATGTCATGCTTACCGCGAAATGTGATAACTGATATCGATGAAGGCTGGAGTGTATGGTTTAACTGGAGTAACAGGTGTTCGCAAATTGTTGTAATTCTCAATTTGGGTGAACTTTAGCATAAATTTATATCCATCAGGTTGGTATCATGTACCGACTCGGAAACCATAGTGTTAGTATCCGGTACTCATCGATTTCAAAAGGTATCAGTTACTAACACAATAGCCATAGTGTTAGTATCCTTTACAGACTCGGTATATATATTATATAGTGTGAGTTAGCATTGAAGTCGTATTGTCGTTGACTTTAGATTATGTTAGCTTCACTATTACAGGTTTACACATTCGTCTAGGAGATTGTACCGTCCTATTATTCCACATTCTTCTACCAAATATATAGTGGTTAAAGGGCGTAATACCGGCTCCTACTGATGAGTCGCCAGTAAGCACGAAACGAATGTGCATGAGATTATACTTTCCGTTCATGCTGTCTTTGGTTTATCCTTCTGGTCACAACTGAACTAATTTGTTACTAGGTTCGCAAAACCTAATACATACTTGCATATATATTAGTTCTTCGCAACAAACAGTATTTAACTGTAATATATTGAATTGAATGATGGTAATATATTGAATTGAATGATGTCATGCTTACCGCGAAATGTGATAACTGATATCGATGAAGGCCAGAGTGTATGGTTTAACTGGAGTAACAGGTGTTCGAAAATTGTTGTAATTCTCAATTTGGGTGAACTTTAGCATAAATTTATATCCATGAGGTTGGTATCATGTACCGACTCGGAAACCATAGTGTTAGTATCCGGTACTCATTGATTTCAAAAAAGGTATCAGTTACTAACACAATAGCCATAGTGTTAGTATCCTTTACAGACTCGGTATATATATTATATAGTGTGAGTTAGCATTGAAGTCGTATTGTCGTTGACTTTAGATTATGTTAGCTTCACTATTACAGGTTTACACATTCGTCTAGGAGATTGTACCGTCCTATTATTCCACATTCTTCTACCAAATATATAGTGGTTAAAGGGCGTAATACCGGCTCCTACTGATGAGTCGCCAGTAAGCACGAAACGAATGTGCATGAGAGATTATACTTTCCGTTCATGCTGCCTTTGGTTTATCCTTCTGGTCACAACTGAACTAATTTGTTACTAGGTTCGCAAAACCTAATACATACTTGCATATATATTAGTTCTTCGCAACAAACAGTATTTCACTGTAATATATTGAATTGAATGATGTCATGCTTACCGCGAAATGTGATAACGGATATCGATCAAGGCCAGAGTGTATGGTTTAACTGGAGTAACAGGTGTTCGGAAATTGGTGTAATTCTCAATTTGGGTGAACTTTAGCATAAATTTATATCCATCAGGTTGGTATCATGTACCGACTCGGAAACCATAGTGTTAGTATCCAGTACTCATCGATTTCAAAAAAGTTATCAGTTACTAACACAATAGCCATAGTGTTAGTATCCTTTACAGACTCGGTATATATATTATATAGTGTGAGATAGCGTTGAAGTCGCATTGTCGTTAACTTTAGATTATGTTAGCTTCACTATTACAGGTTTACACATTCGTCTAGGAGATTGTACCGTCCTATTATTCCACATTATTCTACCAAATATATAGTGGTTAAAGGGCGTAATACCGGCTCCTACTGATGAGTCGCCAGTAAGCACGAAACGAATGTGCATGAGAGTATACTTTCCGTTCATGCTGCCTTTGGTTTATCCTTCTGGTCACAACTGAACTAATTTGTTACTAGGTTCGCAAAACCTAATACATACTTGCATATATATTAGTTCTTCGCAACAAACAGTATTTAACTGTAATATATTGAATTGAATGATGTCATGCTTACCGCGAAATGTGATAACTGATATCGATGAAGGCCAGAGTGTATGGTTTAACTGGAGTAACAGGTGTTCGGAAATTGTTGTAATTCTCAATTTGGGTGAACTTTAGCATAAATTTATATCCATCAGGTTGGTATCATGTACCGACTCGGAAACCATAGTGTTAGTATCCGGTACTCATCGATTTCAAAAAAGGTATCAGTTACTAACACAATAGCCATAGTGTTAGTATCCTTTACAGACTCGGTATATATATTATATAGTGTGAGTTAGCATTGAAGTCGTATTGTCGTTGACTTCAGATTATGTTAGCTTCACTATTACAGGTTTACACATTCGTCTAGGAGATTGTACCGTCCTATTATTCCACATTCTTCTACCAAATATATAGTGGTTAAAGGGCGTAATACCGGCTCCTACTGATGAGTCGCCAGTAAGCACGAAACGAATGTGCATGAGATTATACTTTCCGTTCATGCTGCCTTTGGTTTATCCTTCTGGTCACAACTGAACTAACTTGTTACTAGGTTCGCAAAACCTAATACATACTTGCATATATATTAGTTCTTCGCAACAACAGTATTTAACTGTATTATATTGAATTGAATGATGTCATGCTTACCGCGAAATGTGATAACTGATATCGATGAAGGCAAGATTTTTTGGTTTAACTGGAGTAACAGGTGTTCGGAAATTGTTGTAATTCTCAATTTAGGTGAACTTTAGCATAAATTTATATCCATCAGGTTGGTATCATGTACCGACTCGGAAACCATAGTGTTAGTATCCGGTACTCATCGATTTCAAAACAGAAATCAGTTACTAACACAATAGCCATAGTGTTAGTATCCTTTACAGACTCGGTATATATATTATATAGTGTGAGTTAGCATTGAAGTCGCATTGTCGTTGACTTTAGATTATATTAGCTTCACTATTACAGGTTTACACATTCGTCTAGGAGATTGTACCGTCCTATTATTCCACATTCTTCCACCAAATATATAGTGGTTAAAGGGCGTAATACCGGCTCCTACTGATGAGTCGCCAGTAAGCACGAAACGAATGTGCATGAGATTATACTTTCCGTTCATGCTGCCTTGGTTTATCCTTCTGGTCACAACTGAACTAATTTGTTACTAGGTTCGCAAAACCTAATACAATACATACTTGCATATATATTAGCTCTTGGCAACAAACAGTATTTAACTGTAATATATTGAATTGAATGATGTCATGCTTACCGCGAAATGTGATAACTGATATCGATGAAGGCCAGAGTGTATGGTTTAACTGGAGTAACAGGTGTTCGGAAATTGTTGTAATTCTCAATTTGGGTGAACTTTAGCATAAATTTATATCCATCAGGTTGGTATCATGTACCGACTCGGAAACCATTGTGTTAGTATCCGGTACTCATCGATTTCAAAAAATGGTATCAGTTACTAACACAATAGCCATAGTGTTAGTATCCTTTACAGACTCGGTATATATATTGTATAGTGTGAGTTAGCATTGAAGTCGCATTGTCGTTGACTTTAGATTATGTTAGCTTCACTATTACAGGTTTACACATTCGTCTAGGAGATTGTATCGTTCTATTATTCCACATTCTTCTACCAAATATACAGTGGTTAAAGGGTGTAATACCGGCTCCTACTGATGAGTCGCCAGTAAGCACGAAACGAATGTGCATGAGATTATACTTTCCGTTCATGCTGGCCTTTGGTTTATCCTTCTGGTCACAAGTGAACTAATTTATTACTAGGTTCGCAATACCTAATACATAATTGCATTTATATTAGTTCTTCGCAACAAACAGTATGTAACTGTAGTATATTGAATTGAATGTTGTCATGCTTACCGCGAAATGTGATAACTGATATCGATCAAGGCCAGAGTGTATGGATTAACTGGAGTAACAGGTGTTCGGGAATTGTTGTAATTCTCAATTTGGGTGAACTTTAGCATAAATTTATATCCATCAGTTTGGTACCATGTACCGACTCGGAAACCATAGATTTAGGATCCGGTACGCATCGATTTCAAAAAGGTATCAGTTACTAACACAATAGTCATAGTGTTAGTATCCTTTACAGATTCGGTATATATATTATATATAGTGTGAGTTAGCATTGAAGTCGCATTGTCGTTGACTTTAGATTATGTTAGCTTCACTTTTACAGGTTTACACATTCGTCTAGGAGATTGTACCGTCCTATTATTCCATATTTTTCTACCAAATATAGTGGTTAAAGGGCGTAATACCGGCTCCTACTGATGAGTCGCCAGTAAGCACGAAACGAATGTGCATGAGATTATACTTTCCGTTCATGCTGCCTTTGGTTTATCCTTCTGGTCACAACTGAACTAATTTGTTACTAGGTTCGCAAAACCTAATACATACTTGCATATATATTAGTTCTTCGCAACAAACAGTATTTAACTGTAATATATTGAATTGAATGATGTCATGCTTACCGCGAAATGTGATAACTGATATCGATGAAGGCCAGAGTGTATGGTTTAACTGGAGTAACAGGTGTTCGGAAATTGTTGTAATTCTCAATTTGGGTGAACTTTAGCATAAATTTATATCCATCAGGTTGGTATCATGTACCGACTCGGAAACCATAGTGTTAGTATCCGGTACTCATCGATTTCAAAAAAGGTATCAGTTACTAACACAATAGCCATAGTGTTAGTATCCTTTACAGACTCGGTATATATATTATATAGTGTGAGTTAGCATTGAAGTCGTATTGTCGTTGACTTTAGATTATGTTAGCTTCACTATTACAGGTTTACACATTCGTCTAGGAGATTGTACCGTCCTATTATTCCACATTCTTCTACCAAATATATAGTGGTTAAAGGGCGTAATACCGGCTCCTACTGATGAGTCGCCAGTAAGCACGAAACGAATGTGCATGAGATTATACTTTCCGTTCATGCTGCCTTTGGTTTATCCTTCTGGTCACAACTGAACTAATTTGTTACTAGGTTCGCAAAACCTAATACATACTTGCATATATATTAGTTCTTCGCAACAAACAGTATTTAACTGTAATATATTGAATTGAATGATGTCATGCTTACCGCGAAATGTGATAACTGATATCGATGAAGGCCAGAGTGTATGGTTTAACTGGAGTAACAGGTGTTCGGAAATTGTTGTAATTCTCAATTTGGGTGAACTTTAGCATAAATTTATATCCATCAGGTTGGTATCATGTACCGACTCGGAAACCATAGTGTTAGTATCCGGTACTCATCGATTTCAAAAAAGGTATCAGTTACTAACACAATAGCCATAGTGTTAGTATCCTTTACAGACTCGGTATATATATTATATAGTGTGAGTTAGCATTGAAGTCGCATTGTCGTTGACTTTAGATTATGTTAGCTTCACTATTACAGGTTTACACATTCGTCTAGGAGATTGTACCGTCCTATTATTCCACATTCTTCTACCAAATATATAGTGGTTAAAGGGCGTAATACCGGCTCCTACTGATGAGTCGCCAGTAAGCACGAAACGAATGTGCATGAGATTATACTTTCCGTTCATGCTGCCTTTGGTTTATCCTTCTGGTCACAACTGAACTAATTTGTTACTAGGTTCGCAAAACCTAATACATACTTGCATATATATTAGTTCTTCGCAACAAACAGTATTTAACTGTAATATATTGAATTGAATGATGTCATGCTTACCGCGAAATGTGATAACTGATATCGATGAAGGCCAGAGTGTATGGTTTAACTGGAGTAACAGGTGTTCGGAAATTGTTGTAATTCTCAATTTGGGTGAACTTTAGCATAAATTTATATCCATCAGGTTGGTATCATGTACCGACTCGGAAACCATAGTGTTAGTATCCGGTACTCATCGATTTCAAAAAAGGTATCAGTTACTAACACAATAGCCATAGTGTTAGTATCCTTTACAGACTCGGTATAATAAATATATATATAGTGTGAGTTAGCATTGAAGTCGTATTGTCGTTGACTTTAGATTATGTTAGCTTCACTATTACAGGTTTACACATTCGTCTAGGAGATTGTACCGTCCTATTATTCCACATTCTTCTACCGAATATATAGTGGTTAAATGGCGTAATACCGGCTCCTACTGATGAGTCGCCAGGAAGCACGAAACGAATGTGCATGAGATTATACTTTCCGTTCATGCTGCCTTTGGTTTATCCTTCTGGTCACAACTGAACTAATTTGTTACTAGGTTCGCAAAACCTAATACATACTTGCATATATATTAGTTCTTCGCAACAAACAGTATTTAACTGTAATATATTGAATTGAATGATGTCATACTTACCGCGAAATGTGATAACTGATATCGATGAAGGCCAGAGTGTATGGTTTAACTGGAGTAACAGGTGTTCGGAAATTGTTGTAATTCTCAATTTGGGTGAACTTTAGCATAAATTTATATCCATCAGGTTGGTATCATGTACCGACTCGGAAACCATAGTGTTAGTATCCGGTACTCATCGATTTCAAAAAGGTATCAGTTACTAACACAATAGCCATAGTGTTAGTATCCTTTACAGACTCAGTATATATATTATATAGTGTGAGTTAGCATTGAAGTCGCATTGTCGTTGACTTTAGATTATGTTAGCTTCACTATTACAGGTTTACACATTCGTCTAGGAGATTGTACCGTCCTATTATTCCACATTCTTCTACCAAATATATAGTGGTTAAAGGGCGTAATACCGGCTCCTACTGATGAGTCGCCAGTAAGCACGAAACGAATGTGCATGAGATTATACTTTCCGTTCATGCTGCCTTTGGTTTATCCTTCTGGTCACAACTGAACTAATTTGTTACTAGGTTCGCAAAACCTAATACATACTTTGCATATATATTAGTTCTTCGCAACAAACAGTATTTAACTGTAATATATTGAATTGAATGATGTCATGCTTACCGCGAAATGTGATAACTGATATCGATGAAGGCCAGAGTGTATGGTTTAACTGGAGTAACAGGTGTTCGGAAATTGTTGTAATTCTCAATTTGGGTGAACTTTAGCATAAATTTATATCCATCAGGTTGGTATCATGTACCGACTCGAAACCATAGTGTTAGTATCCGGTACTCATCGATTTCAAAAAAGGTATCAGTTACTAACACAATAGCCATAGTGTTAGTATCCTTTACAGACTCGGTATATATATTATATAGTGTGAGTTAGCATTGAAGTCGTATTGTCGTTGACTTTAGATTATGTTAGCTTCACTATTACAGGTTTACACATTCGTCTAGGAGATTGTACCGTCCTATTATTCCACATTCTTCTACCAAATATATAGTGGTTAAAGGGCGTAATACCGGCTCCTACTGATGAGTCGCCAGTAAGCACGAAACGAATGTGCATGAGATTATACTTTCCGTTCATGCTGCCTTTGGTTTATCCTTCTGGTCACAACTGAACTAATTTGTTACTAGGTTCGCAAAACCTAATACATACTTGCATATATATTAGTTCTTCGCAACAAACAGTATTTAACTGTAATATATTGAATTGAATGATGTCATGCTTACCGCGAAATGTGATAACTGATATCGATGAAGGCCAGAGTGTATGGTTTAACTGGGGTAACAGGTGTTCGGAAATTGTTGTAATTCTCAATTTGGGTGAACTTTAGCATAAATTTATATCCATCAGGTTGGTATCATGTACCGACTCGGAAACCATAGTGTTAGTATCCGGTACTCATCGATTTCAAAAAAGGTATCAGTTACTAACACAATAGCCATAGTGTTAGTATCCTTTACAGACTCGGTATATATATTATATAGTGTGAGTTAGCATTGAAGTCGTATTGTCGTTGACTTTAGATTATGTTAGCTTCACTTTTACAGGTTTACACATTCGTCTAGGAGATTGTACCGTCCTATTATTCCACATTCTTCTACCAAATATATAGTGGTTAAAGGGCGTAATACCGGCTCCTACTGATGAGTCGCCAGTAAGCACGAAACGAATGTGCATGAGATTATACTTTCCGTTCATGCTGCCTTTGGTTTATCCTTCTGGTCACAACTGAACTAATTTGTTACTAGGTTCGCAAAACCTAATACATACTTGCATATATATTAGTTCTTCGCAACAAGCAGTATTTAACTGTAATAATATATTGAATTGAATGATGTCATGCTTACCGCGAAATGTGATAACTGATATCGATGAAGGCCAGAGTGTATGGTTTAACTGGAGTAACAGGTGTTCGGAAATTGTTGTAATTCTCAATTTGGGTGAACTTTAGCATAAATTTATATCCATCAGGTTGGTATCATGTACCGACTCGGAAACCATAGTGTTAGTATCCGGTACTCATCGATTTCAAAAAAGGTATCAGTTACTAACACAATAGCCATAGTGTTAGTATCCTTTACAGACTCGGTATATATATTATATAGTGTGAGTTAGCATTGAAGTCGCATTGTCGTTGACTTTAGATTATGTTAGTTTCACTATTACAGGTTTACACATTCGTCTAGGAGATTGTACCGTCCTATTATCCCATATTCTTCTACCAAATATATAGTGGTTAAAGGGCGTAATACCGGCTCCTACTGATGAGTCGCCAGTAAGCACGAAACGAATGTGCATGAGATTATACTTTCCGTTCATGCTGCCTTTGGTTTATCCTTCTGGTCACAACTGAACTAATTTGTTACTAGGTTCGCAAAACCTAATACATACTTCTCCATATATATTAGCTCTTCGCAACAAACAGTATTTAACTGTAATATATTGAATTGAATGATGTCATGCTTACCGCGAAATGTGATAACTGATATCGATGAAGGCCAGAGTGTATGGTTTAACTGGAGTTACAGGTGTTCGGAAATTGTTGTAATTCTCAATTTGGGTGAACTTTAGCATAATTTTATATCCATCAGGTTGGCATCATGTACCGACTCGGAAACCATAGTGTTAGTATCGGGTACTCATCGATTTCAAAATAGGTATCAGTCACTAACACAATAGCCATAGTGTTAGTATCCTTTACAGACTCGGTATATATATTATATAGTGTGAGTTAGCATTGAAGTCGCATTGTCGTTGACTTTAGATTATGTTAGCTTCACTAATACAGGTTTACACATTCGTCTAGGAGATTGTACCGTCCTATTATTCCACATTCTTCTACCAAATATATAGTGGTTAAAAGACGTAATACCGGCTCCTACTGATGAGTCGCCAGTAAGCACGAAACGAATGTGCATGAGATTATACTTTCCGTTCATGCTGCCTTTGGTTTATCCCTCTGGTCACAACTGAACTAATTTGTTACTAGGTTCGCAAAACCTAATACATACTTGCATATTGCATATATACTAGTTCTTCGCAACAAACAGTATGTAACTGTAATATATTGAATTGAATGTTGTCATGCCTACCGCGAAATGTGATAACTGATATCGATGAAGGCCAGAGAGTGTGGATTTACTGTAGTAACAGGTGTACGGAAATTGTTGTAATTCTCAATTTGGGTGAACTTTAGCGAAAATTTATATCCATCAGGTTGGTATCATGTACCGACTCGGAAACCATATTGTTTGTATCTGGTACTCATCGATTTCAAAAAAGGTATCAGTTACTAACTCAATAGCCATAGTGTTAGTATCCTTTACAGACTCGGTATATATATTATATAGTGTGAGTTAGCATTGAAGTCGTATTGTCATTGACTTTAGATTATGTTAGCTTCACTATTACAGGTTTACACATTCGTCTAGGAGATTGTACCGTCCTAATATTCCACATTCTTCTACCAAATATATAGTGGTTAAAGGGCGTAATACCGGCTCCAACTGATGAGTCGCCGGTAAGCACGAAACGAATGTGCATGAGATTATACTTTCCGTTCATGCTGCCTTTTGGTTTATCCTTCTGGTCACAACTGAACTAATTTGTTACTAGGTTCGCAAAACCTAATACATACTTCCATATATATTAGTTCTTCGCAACAAACAGTATTTAACTGTAATATATTGAATTGAATGATGTCATGCTTACGAGGAAATGTGATAATTGATATCGATCAAGGCCAGAGTGTATGGATTTACTGGAGTAACAGGTGTTCGGATATTGTTGTAATTCTCAATTTGGCTGAACTTTAGCATAAATTTATGTCTTTCAGGTTGGTATCATGTACCGACTCGGAAACTATAGTGTTAGTATCCGGTACTCATCGATTTCAAAAAAAGTTATCAGTTACTAACACAATAGCCATAGTGTTAGTATCCTTTACAGACTCGGTATATATATTATATAGTGTGAGTTAGCATTGAAGTCGTATTGTCGTTGACTTTAGATTATGGTAGCTTCACTATTACAGGTTTACACATTCGTCTAGGAGATTGTACCGTCCTATTATTCCACATTCTTCTACCAAATATATAGTGGTTATAGGGCGTAATACCGGCTCCTACTGATGAGTCGCCAGTAAGCACGAAACGAATGTGCATGAGATTATACTTTTCCGTTCATGCTGCCTTTGGTTTATCCTTCTGGTCACAACTGAACTAATTTGTTACTAGGTTCGCAAAACCTAATACATACTTGCATATATATTAGTTCTTCGCAGCAAACAGTATTTAACTGCAATATATTGAATTGAATGATGTCATGCTTACCGCGAAATGTGATAACTGATATCGATGAAGGCCAGAGTGTATGGTTTAACTGGAGTAACATGTGTTCGGAAATTGTTGTAAATCTCAATTTGGGTGAACTTTAGCATAAATTTATATCCATCAGGTTGGTATCATGTACCGACTCGGAAACCATAGTGTTAATATCCGGTACCCATCGATTTTAAAAAAAGGTATCAGTTACTAACACAATAGCCATAGTGTTAGTATCCTTTACAGACTCGGTATATATATTATATAGTGTGAACTGGCATTGGAGTCGCATTGTCGTTGACTTTAGATTAAGTTAGCTTCACTATTACAGGGTTACACCTTCGTCTAGGTGAATATACCGTACTATTATTCCACATTCTTCTACCAAATGTATAGTGGTTAAAGGGCGTAATACCGGCTCCTACTGATGAGTCGCCAGTAAGCACGAAACGAATGTGCATGAGATTATACTTTCCGTTCATGCTGCCTTTGATTTATCCTTCTGGTCACAACTGAACTAATTTGTTACTAGGTTCGCAAAACCTAATACATACTTGCATATATATTAGTTCTTCGCAACAAACAGTATTTAACTGTAATATATTGAATTGAATGATGTCATGCCTACCGCGAAATGTGATAACTGATATCGATGAAGGCCAGAGTGTATGGTTTAACTGGAGTAACAGGTGTTCGGAAATTGTTGTAATTCTCAATTTGGGTGAACTTTAGCATAAATTTATATCCATCAGGTTGGTATCATGTACCGACTCGGAAACCATAGTGTTAGTATCCGGTACTCATCGATTTCAAAAAAGTTATCAGTTACTAACACAATAGCCATAGTGTTAGTATCCTTTACAGACTCGGTATATATATTATATAGTGTGAGCTGGCATTGGAGTCGCATTGTCGTTGACTTTAGATTATGTTAGATTCACTATTACAAGTTTACACATTCGTCTAGGAGAATGTACCGTCATAATATTCCACATTCTTCTACCAAATATATAGTGGTTATTGGGCGTAATGCCGTCTCCTTCTGATTAGTCGCCAGTAAGCACGAAACGAATGTGCATGACATTATACTTTCCGTTCATGCTGCCATTGGTTTATCCTTCTGGTCACAACTGAACTAATTTGTTACTAGGTTCGTAAAACCTAATACATACTTCCATGTATAATAGTTCTTCGCAACAAACAGTATGTAACTATAATATATTGAATGAAATGTTGTCATGCTTATCTCAAAATGTGATAACTGATATCGATCAAGGCCAGAGTGTATGGATTTACTGGAGCAACAGGTGTTCGGATATTGTTGTAATTCTCAATTTAGGTGAACTTCAGCATAAATTTTAATCCGTCAGGTTGGTATCATGTACCGACTCGGAAACCATAGTGTTAATATCCGGTACCCATCGATTTTAAAAATAGGTATCAGTAACTAACACAATAGCCATAGTGTTAGTATCCTTAACAGACTCGGTATATATATTATATAGTGTGAGCTGGCATTAGAGTCGCAATGTCATGGACTTATAATTAAGTTAGCTTCACTGTTACAGGGTTACACCTTAGTCTAGGTGTATATACCGTCCTATTATTCCACATTCTTCTACCAAATATATAGTGGTTAAAGGGCGTAATACCGGCTCCTACTGATGAGTCGCCAGTAAGCACGAAACGAATGTGCATGAGATTCTACTTTCCGTTCATGCTGCCTTTGGTTTATCCTTCTGGTCACAACTGAACTAATTTGTTACTAGGTTCGCAAAACCTAATACATACTTACATATATATTAGTTCTTCGCAACAAACAGTATTTAACTGTAATATATTGAATTGAATGATGTCATGCTTACCGAGAAATGTGATAACTGATATCGATGAAGGCCAGAGTGTATGGTTATCTGGAGTAACAGGTGTTCGGAAATTGTTGTAATTCTCAATTTGAGTGAACTTTAGCATAAATTTATATCCATCAGGTTGGTATCAGGTACCGACTCGGAAACCATAGTGTTAGTATCCGGTACTCATCGATTTCAAAAAGGTATCAGTTACTAACACAATGGCCATAGTGTTAGTATCCTTTACAGACTCGGTATATATATTATATAGTGTGAGCTGTCATTGAAGTCGTATTGTCGTTGACTTTAGATTATGTTAGCTTCACTATTACAGGTTTACACATTCGTCTAGGAGATTATACCGTCCTATTATTCCACATTCTTCTACCAAATATATAGTGGTTAAAGGGCGTAATATTGGCTCCTACTGATTAGTCGCCAGTAAGCACAGATATTGCGTAGGGGAATTACTTCCGTTCGTACTGCCATTGGTTTTATCCTTCTGGTCACCAACTGAACTAATTGTACTAGGTTCGCAAAACATCCTAATACATACTTCCGTAATATAATAGTTCTTCGCAACAAACAGTATGTAACTATAATATATTGAATGAAATGTTGTCATGCTTATCTCAAATGTGATAACTTGTTGATATCGATCAAGGCCAGAGAGTGTATGGATTTGCACAACGGAGCAACGAATTGTTCGGATATTGTTGTAATTCTCAATTTGGGTGAACTTCAGCATAAATTTTAATCCATCAGTTGGTATATCATGCCGACTCCGGAAACCATAGTGTATCGGTGCCATCGATTTTTAAAAAGGTATCGGCAACTAACACAATAGCCATAGTGTTAGTATCCTTAACAGACTCGGTATATATATTATATAGTGTGAGCTGGCATTGAAGTCGCATTGTCGTTGACTTTAAATTTAGTTAGCTTCACTGTTACAGGGTTACACCTTAGTCTAGGTGTATATACCGTCCTATTATTCCACATTCTTCTACCAAATGTATAGTGGTTAAAGGGCGTAATACCGGCTCCTACTGATGAGTCGCCAGTAAGCACGAAACGAATGTGCATGAGATTATACTTACCGTTCATGCTGCCTTTGGTTTATCCTTCTGGTCACAACTGAACTAATTTGTTACTAGGTTCGCAAACCTAATACATACTTGCATATATATTAGTTCTTCGCAACAAACAGTATTTAACTGTAATATGTTGAATTGAATGATGTCATGCTTACCGCGAAATGTGATAACTGATATCGATGAAGGCCAGAGTGTATGGTTTAACTGGAGTAACAGATGTTCGGAAATTGTTGTAATTCTCAATTTGGGTGAACTTTAGCATAAATTTATATCCATCAGGTTGGTATCATGTACCGACTCGGAAACCATAGTGTTAGTAACCGGTACTCATCGATTTCAAAAAAGGTATCAGTTACTAACACAATAGCCATAGTGTTAGTATCATTTACAGACTCCGCATATATATTATATAGTGTGAGTTAGCATTGAAGTCGTATTGTCGTTGACTTAAGATTATGTTAACTTCACTATTACAGGATTACACATTCGTCTAGGAGATTGTACCGTCCTATTATTCCACATTCTTCTACCAAATATATAGTGGTTGAAGGGCGTAATACCGGCTCCTACTGATGAGTCGCCAGTAAGCACGAAACGAATATGCATGAGATTATACTTTCCGTTCATGCTGCCTTTGGTTTATCCTTCTGGTCACAACTGAACTAATTTGTTACTAGTTTCGCAAAACCTAATACATACTTGCATATATATTAGTTCTTTGCAACAAAACAGTATTTAACTATAATATATTGAATTGAATGTTGTCATGCTTACCGCGAAATGTGATAACTGATATCGATGAAGGCCAGAGTGTATGGTTTAACTGGAGTAACAGGTGTTCGGAAATTTTTGTAATACTCAATTTGGGTGAACTTTAGCATAAATTTATATCCATCAGGTTGGTATCATGTACCGACTCGGAAACCATAGTGTTAGTACCCGGTACTCATCGATTTCAAAAAAGGTATCAGTTACTAACACAATAGCCATAGTGTTAGTATCCTTTACAGACTGGGTATATATATTATATAGTGTGAGTTAGCATTGAAGTCGCATTGTCGTTGACTTTAGATTATGTTAGCTTCACTATTACAGGTTTAGACATTCGTCTATGAGATTGTACCGTCCTATTATTCCACATTCTTCTACCAAATATATAGTGGTTAAAAGGCGTAATACCGGCTCCTACTGATGAGTCGCCAGTAAGCACGAAACGAATGTGCATGAGATTATAATTTCCGTTCATGCTGCATTTGGTTTATCCTTCTGGTCACAACTGAACTAATTTTTTACTAGGTTCGCAAAACCTAATAAATACTTTCATATATATTAGTTCTTCGCAACAAACAGCATGTAACTGTAATATATTGAATTGCATGTTGTCATGCTTATCGCAAAATGTGATAAATGATATCGATCAAGGCCAGAGTGTATGGATTTAATGGAGTAACAGGTGTTCGGATATTTTTGTAATTCTCAATTTGGGTGAACTTTAGCATAAATTTAAATCCATCAGGTTGGTATCATGTACCGACTCGGAAACCATAGTGTTAGTATCCGGTACTCATCGATTTCAAAAAAGGTATCAGTTACTAACACAATGGCCATAGTGTTAGTATCATTTACAGACTCGGTATATATATTATATAGTGTGAGTTAGCGTTGAAGTCGCATTTTCGTTGATTTTAGATGATGTTAGCTTCACTATTGCAGGTTTACACATTCGTCTAGGAGATTGTACCATCCTATTATCCCACATTCTTCACCCAAATATATAGTGGTTAAGGGCGTAATACCGGCTCCTACTGATGAGTCGCCAGTAAGCACGAAATGAATGTGTATGAGATTATACTTTCCGTTCATGCTGCCTTTGGTTTATCCTTCTGGTCACAACTGAACTAATTTGTTACTAGGTTCGCAAAACCTAATACATACTTGCATATATATTAGCTCTTCGCAACAAACAGTATTTAACTTTTATATATTGAATTGAATGATGTCATGCTTACCGCGAAATGTGATAACTGATATCGATGAAGGCCAGAGTGTATGGTTTAACTGTATTAACAGGTGTTCGGAAATTGTTGTAATTCTGAATTTGGGTGAACTTTAGCATAAATTTTTATCCATCAGGTTGGTATCATGAACCGACTCGGAAACCATAGTGTTAGTATCCAGTACTCATCGATTTCAAAAAGGTATCAGTTACTAACACAATAGCCATAGTGTTAGTATCCTTTACAGACTCGGTATATATATTATATAGTGTGAGTTAGCATTGAAGTCGTATTGTCGTTGACTTCAGATTATGTTAGCTTCACTACTACAGGAGTACACATTCGTCTAGGAGATTGTACCGTCCTATTATTCCACATTCTTCTACCGAATATATAGTGGTTAAAGGGCGTAATACCGGCTCCTACTGGTGAGTCGCCAGTAAGCACGAAACGAATGTGCATGAGATTATACTTTCCGTTCATGCTGCCTTTGGTTTATCCTTCTGGTCACAACTGAAATAATTTGTTACTTGGTTCGCAAAACCTAATACATACTTCCATATATATTAGTTCTTCGCAACAAACAGTATGTAACTGTAATATATTGAATTGAAAGATGTCATGCTTAACGCGAAATGTGATAACTGATATCGATCAAGGCCAGAGTGTATGGATTCACTGGAGTAACATGTGTACGGAAATTGTTGTAATTCTCAATTTGGGTGAACTTTAGCATAAATTTATATCCATCAGGTTGGTATCATGTTCCGACTCGGAAACCATAGTGTTAGTATCTGGTACACATCGATTTCAAAAAAGGTATCAGTTACAAACACAATAGCCATAGTGTTAGTATCCTTTACAGACTCGGTATATATATCACATAGTGTGAGCTGGCATTGGAGTCGCATTGTCGTTGACTTTAGATTATGTTAGCTTCACTACTACAGGTTTACACATTCGTCTAGGAGAATGTACCGTCATATTATTCCACATACTTCTACCAAATATATAGTGGTTAAAAGGCGTAATACCGGCTCCTACTGATGAGTTGCCGGTAAGCACGAAACGAATGTGCATGAGATTTAACTTTCCGTTCATGCTGCCTTTGGTTTATCCTTTTGGTCACAACTAAAATAATTTGTTACTAAGTTCGAAAACATAATACATACTTCCATATATATTATTTCTTCGCAACATACAGTATGTAACCGTAATGAATTGAATTGAATGTTGTCATGCTTATCGCAAAATGTGATAACTGATATCGATCAAGGCCAGAGTGTATGGATTTACTGGAGTAACAGGTGTTCGGAAAATGTTGCAATTCTCAATTTGGGTGAACTTTGGCATAAATTTATATCTATCAGGTTGGTATCATGTACCGACTCGGAAACCATAGTGTTAGTATCTGGTACTGATCGATTTCAAAAAAGGTATCAGTTACTAACAGAAAAGCCATAGTGTTAGTATCCTTTACATACTCGGTATATATATTATATAGTGTGAGCTGGCATTGGAGTCGCATTGTCGTTGACTTTAGATTATGTTAGCTTCACTATTACAGGTTACATTCGTCTAAGAGATTGTACCGTCCTATTATCCCACATTCTTCACCAAAATATATAGTGGTTAAAGGGCGTAATACCGGCTCCTACTGATGAGTCGCCAGTAAGCAGGAAACGAATGTGCATGAAATTATACTTTCCGTTCATGCTGCCTTTGGTTTATCCTTCTGGTCACAACTGAACTAATTTGTTACTAGGTTCGCAAAACCTAATACATACTTGCATATATATAAGTTCTTCGCAACAAACAGTATTTAACTGTAATATATTAAATTGAATGATGTCATGCTTACTGCGAAATGTGATAACTGATATTGATGAAGGCCAGAGTGTATGGTTTAACTGGAGTAACAGGTGTTCGGAAATTGTTGTAATTTTCAATTTTGGTGAACTTTAGCATAAATTGATATCCCTCAGGTTGGTATCATGTACCGACTCGGAAACCATAGTGTTAGTATCCGGTACTCATCGATTTTAAAAAGGTATCAGTTAATAACACAATAGCCATAGAGTTAGTATCCTTTACAGACTCGGTATATATATTATATAGTGTGAGATAGCATTGAAGTCGCATTGTCGTTGACTTTAGATTATGTTAGCTTATCTATTACAGGTTTTCACATTCGTCTAGGAGAATGTACCGTCATAATATTCCACATTCTTCTACCAAATATATAGTGGTTATAGGGCGTAATACCGTCTCCTACTGATTAGTCGCCAGTAAGCACGAAACGAATGTGCATGAGATTATACTTTCCGTTCATGCTGCCTTTGGTTTATCCTTCTGGTCACAACTGAACTAATATGTTACAAGGTTCGCAAAACCTAATACATACTTGCATATATATTAGTTCTTCGCAACAAACAGTATGTAACTGTAATATATTGAATTGAATGAAGTCATGCTTACCGCGAAATGTGATAACTGATATCGATGAAGGCCAGAGTGTATGGTTTAACTGGAGTAACAGGTGTTCGGAAACTGTTGTAATTCTCAATTTGGGTAAACTTTAGCATAAATTTATATCCATCAGGTTGGTATCATGTACCGACTCGGAAACCATAGTGTTAGTATCCGGTACTCATCGATTTCAAAAAAGGTATCAGTTACTAACACAATGGCCATAGTGTTAGTATCCTTACAGACTCGGTATATATATTATATAGTGTGAGTTAGCATTGAAGTCGTATTGTCGTTGACTTTAGATTATGTTAGCTTCACTATTACAGGTTCACACATTCGTCTAGGAGATTGTACCGTCCTATTATTCCACATTCTTCTACCCAATATATAGTGGTTAAAGGGCGTAATACCGGCTCCTACTGATGAGTCGCCAGTAAGCACGAAACAAATGTGCATGAGATTATTATTTCCGTTCATGCTGCCTTTGGTTTATCCTTCTAGTCACAACTGAACTAATTTGTTACTAGGTTCGCAAAACCTAATACATACTTCCATATATAATAGTTCTTCGCAACAAACAGTATGTAACTATAATATATTGAATTGAATGTTGTCATGCTTATCGCAAAATGTGATAACTGATATCGATCAAGGCCAGAGTGTATGGATTTACTGGAGTAACAGGTGTTCGGATATTGTTGTAATTCTCAATTTGGGTGAACTTTAGCATAAATTTAAATCCATCAGGTTGGTATCATGTACCGACTCGGAAACCATAGTGTTAGTATCCGGTACTCAACTATTTCAAAAAAGGTATCAGTTACTAACACAATGGCCATAGTGTTAGTATCCTTTACAGACTCGGTATATATATTATATAGTGTGAGCTGGCATTGAAGTCGTATTGTCGTTGACTTCAGATTATGTTAGCTTCACTATTACAGGTTTACACATTCGTCTAGGAGATTGTACCGTCCTATTATTCCACATTCTCCTACCAAATATATAGTGGTTAAAGGGCGTAATACCGGCTCCTACTGATGAGTCGCCAGTAAGCACGAAACGAATGTGTATGAGATTATACTTTCCGTTCATGCTACCTTTGGTTTATCCTTCTGGTCACAACTGAACTAATTTGTTACTAGGTTCGCAAAACCTAATACATACTTGCATATATATTAGTTCTTCGCAACAAGCAGTATGTAACTGTAATATATTGAATTGAAAGATGTCATGCTTAACGCGAAATGTGATAACTGATATCGATCAAGGCCAGAGTGTATGGATTCACTGGAGTAACAGGTGTTCAGAAATTGTTTTAATTCTCAATTTCGGTGAACTTTAACATAAATTGATATCCATCAGGTTGGTATCATGTACCGACTCAGGGAAGAACCATAGTGTTGGTATCTGGTACATCGATTTCCAGGTATCAGTTACCAAGCCCACAATAGCCATACGAGTATCCTTTACAGACTCGATATATATATCGCATAGTGTGTGAGGCTGGCATTGAGTCGCATTGTCGTTGACTTTAGATTATGTTGCTTCACTACTACGGATTTACATTCGTCTAGCAGATTGTACCGTCCTATTATTCCACATTCTTCTACCAAATATATAGTGCTTAAAGGGTCTAATACCGGCTCCTACTGATGAGTCGCCAGTAAGCACGAAATGAATGTGCATGAGATTATACTTTCCGTCTATGCTGCCTTTGGTTTATCCTTCTGGTCACAACTGAACTAATTTGTTACTAGGTTCGCAAAACCTAATACATACTTGCATATATATTAATTCTTCGCAACAAACAGTATGTAACTGTAATATATTGAATTGAATGATGTCATGCTTACCGCGAAATGTTATAACTGATATCGATGAAGGCCAGAATGTATGGTTTAACTGGAGTAACAGGTGTTCGGAAATTGTTGTAATTCTCAATTTGGGTGAAGATTTTACAGCATAAATTTATATCCATCGGGTTAATCGTATACCGACTCGAAACCATAGTGTTAGTATCTGAATTTTACATCGATTTTAAAAAGGTATCGATTAAAACACAATAGCCGTAAATGTTAGTATCCTTTAGACTCGGTATATATATCGCATAGTGTGAGCTGGCATTGGAGTCGCATTGTCGTTGACTTTAGATTATGTTAGCTTCACTACTACAGGTTTACACATTCGTCTAGGAGAATGTACCGTTATATTATTCCACATACTTCTACCAAATATATAGTGGTTAAAGGGCGTAATACCGGCTCCTACTGATGAGTCGCCAGTAAGCACGAAACGAATGTGCATGAGATTATACTTTCCGTTCATGCTGCATTTGGTTTATCCTTCTTGTCACAACTGAACTAATTTGTTACTAGGTTCGCAAAACCTAATACATACTTGCATATATATTAGTTCTTGCAACAAACAGTATTTAACTTTCTTGTAATATATTGAATGAATGATGATAAATAGCAGCGCGAAAATGTGATAACTGATATCGATCAAAGGCCAGAGTGTGTGGATTCTGGAGTAACAGGTGTTCGTAAATTGTTGTAATTCTCAATTTGGGTGAACTGTAGCATAAATTTATATCCATCAGGTTGGTATCATGTACCGACTCGGAAACCATAGTGTTAGTATCCGGTACTCATCGATTTCAAAAAGGGTATCAGTTGCTAACACAATAGCCATAATGTTAGTATCCTTTATATACTCGGTATATATATTATATAGTGTGAGTTAGCATTGAAGTCGCATTGTCGTTGACTTTAGATTATGTTAGCTTCACTATTACAGGTTTACACACATTCTGCGTCTAGGAGAATGTACCGTCCTATTATCCCACATTCATGACCCAAATATATAGTCGTTAAAGGGCGTAATACCGGCTCCTAGTTATGAGTCATCAGTAAGCACGAAAAGAATGTGCATTTGATTATACTTTCCTTCTGGTCAAAGCTGAACAAATTTGTTACTAGGTTTGCAACACCTAAAACATACTTGTGTATATATTAGGTCTTCGCAACAAACAGTATTTAACTGTTATATATTAGATTCATCTAGATCACAGAAGAATCCGCTTTTTCAAAACTAGCCATACAAAATATATCTTTATTAGAAACAAAGCATATCAACTAGAAAAATTATTCCAAATTAAAGGCTAAACGCTTGATAATAATTTGGTTGAGAGAACCAACAAATAGTACAAGATTAATAATAACCGTTTTCGCCCCATAATGTTTTTGTTCTGCAAAGAAAGTCAGTATTAAAAGTAAAAATTTCTGGCGACATCTAAATCATAAAATAATAATCCAAATTTTGGCAACTCATCCTAAATGACATCAAATTCGCATATCACTTCTAATTGACGACCTTACACTGACTTATTTATTTTCTGGTAAACGTATTCAATACGTGGATGCTTGTAAATATAACAATTAACCTGAGATTTCAACTAGCCACCGCCTGTTTCCCTTAATAGAACAGAAGCAATAATAACTAGTGGTTTAATTCGGAATTATAGATGAACGGCTCTGCTTTGATATATATAGGATCAGTATAAATAAAGCATTGTTTAAGATAAGAAATATAATTTATCGTATTTACTGGTCTCTTCCTAATTGCGTAGTCATGATTAGTAACTAGAACCACCTCAACGGGAAATCGAGCTCGAGAAAATTCGCCTCAGAGACGACTATTTACCGCATGCCAACGAAGCTGTGCAAGGCATCAAATTTTCTGATTCGCAGCAACTTCTGTTTTCCAGTCAGTATTTTATTCAAGTGGATACTCGTCGTTAAATGCTTCGACACAAAGTTCTTCCTTTCAATAAAATACGCGAGCACCATCATCTTGAGGAAGTAAATTACTTTTATGTATAACAGCTTAACTTCGGCAGTGAAAGCGATACCTTTCAGTTTGAAATTTCACTTTTATTGGTTAACACGAATATTTAACCTAAATTTTAAGGTATGACATGTGTTAGAATCGCATAATTTTATAGAAAATTTTAATATTTCGACATATGGTGATCCAAAATTCAAAAGTATTTATGGGATAAGAAAATTAAGCCAAGATACTTGTGCAATATATAATGCTATATACACATACCTAAATTATTTTTATATTTAGGCATTGCTTTCCTGCGGGATATTACATTTAACGCTTTGACGTTTATATATCTCAATTTTTCAAATCTTGATATGCAAATAAGTTTGCCTAAACGTCATTTATTTGTAACGCGTTGTTAGGGTCAAACATTTGCTTAGTTAAAATTTCATACGCAAAATGACCGAATGGGCATCTAAGAGATAATTTTAACCTTTTTAAGCACAACATTTATTCTATTCGCGGATTAAGGTTTTTATGAATATTCATGTTTAAACGAGAATATTTTGCATAACTGCTGTTATTCAAAATAAAATGTATATACATAGGTTTTTTGAAAGTCTGCCTTTCCAACATGAGGTTAATGATAAGGAAAAGCCGTTTTGGCTAAACCAAAATTATATTTCATGTTTTAGTATATTAAAAATATCTGGAAAATATATCTTTCATTGGTTCTATTTAATGAATAAATTTATTAAAGCGATCTGCCTTTCAGTTATGTATCCTTATGTACTAGTTGCGATTAATTTATTTTTATTATGCAAATAATTTAATAATAATACATGAAGTAAATAATGAGATCAGAAGTCTATATAGGCACTTATAAAGCTGAACTTTTAAATTTACTTATAAGTTGAAAATATATTTTTAATAAAATTTAGAACTTAGGTGCCTAAATTGCTTTTAAGTATAACCTTTATTTTATGATTAATCTATAAATTTGATTTATTCCGGTTCAAAATATGGGTCTATTGAAATATAAATATAGTATACCAATAATGAAATGACTAAGAAGTTTTCTTAGAGAAAATAATTTTAGTTAAATATAACGATTAGATTCGACCAAGCTTAAAAGAAAATTGATTAATAGGGATTACAAATACTTTGAAAAACACGGTAAAAGCTGTTTCAAAATTTCATGGTATGCTGAATGGAACTTGATGCACAGTCACAAGTCTTTTATTAATCAAATTCAAACAAACCGTCATTCCTGACTGCATAGAAATTGTGCAGCCGACATTTCCAGTCAAGTTCAATGTATGCAAGACTGCTAGAGGTGAAAGACGCATATCTAAATTTGATTTCCATATATATTCAATGCGGTTTGATCCTCGATAGTCAGTTTGCCGTCGTACTCTGATGATGATCATGGAAGGTCGAAACGCGTCAATGCGTTGCGGCTGGCGGTGTTTCATATGTTGTTCGACGACTGGTTAAATACAATGGGATTGGTGTTTGCTTCAAGCTCGCAAACTTGATTTAAAGAATTGTTACCACCAACCGCGCAATCAATTATCGTTAAACCGTCATTTGTCGCATGTTGTCAAAAAGGCATGTGAATCAACTTGAGGGTAAGCAGCATCTCACTTTTTCAAAAATATACATTCATTGGGGTCTTTTTGACGTTAATGAAATTTACAGCGTGTTCCAATGATGAATAAAGAATGTTAACAGAAATCAATTAGTTTAACTGAGGGTAGTTTTCAGTTGTGTGACAGAAAAAGAATGAAATTTTCACAGGTAATTTTGCTAAATAAACAACTACATAGTGCATTATTCGAATAAAAAAATGCATTATTATAAATTTAACTGTAATGTAATTTTAGCGAATAAAAAGTCTACATTTCTAATAATTATTCACTTAATTTATAAAAGAACAGCATGACTGAAATAATAATTATATCATGTCTGTATAAATATTGCCATTTGGCAAGACTTCTTTATAATAATTGAAGTTATTCATTTTAATTTTTTTCATATTTTGCGTTTTACAACTCAAAAACGTAAGCAGATATATATATATATATATATATATATATATATATATATGTATATAAATGTAGTCTGTATCAATTAAATTGATAAAAAACTTTTAACATTACTAATTAATATTCCAATCCACGAAATACTTCTACTGAAATACTTTACAAATATAAAATGAAGCAGCTAAGTATGTATTTATTTGCGCATATCATGACTTACAGTATTTGTTTTTAATTAATTCTTATAAAATTATTATTATTAATCAATTTGAGATGTTTAAAATAAAGTGATAAATAAAATTGATAAATATGTTTGAGCCGGAAATAATGGCTAATATAATTCAGCAAGTATACAGTTCTCAAGATTATTGGTCTCTAATCAAGTAATTGACAGAATTTTTTCACTAGTCTTTACTCCGAGGCTTATTAGCTTCAGAGTTTTGCAACTCATCCACAAGCATATGCAAGTCAAAACAATTCACATAAAATGCTACAGTATGTTTAATTATGATTTTTGGTAAAACGTTCTTCCAGGTGGATCCTACATATATATATATATATATATATATATATATATATACATATATATATATATATTGCACAGAATTTTTTAAATTATGAAGCAAAATCTCAATTAATAAAAAAATTATAAAATACCTTTTTAGTTCGAGAATTCTAATCTGCACTTTACAATATTTCGTTTATTTATATACAAATTTTTCTTTTGACTATGTGCACAAAAATTAGTCTGATTTTCCATTTTAATTCTATTTCTTGTTTGAGTTGACTCATAAGTGTAACGCAAATGTGTCTGTTTGCGCATCTGTGTCGGTATTAGTGTCATTGTTGTTGTATTCCAGAGCGATGTTTGAAATCTGGTCATACTTAACAAATATTTGCTTTGTTGGCTATTACGTGTACGAATGCTTTTCACCCGAATGTCGTGTTTCCTTTTGCTTTTCTATTCAATTTAATTCTGTTCCCACGGTAACATAGCAGGGCGCGCGGATTTCAGTGTTCATCGCCCATATTGTTGTGAAATTTTCTGTCACTGTTGACGGTGGTAATATAACGTCTGTGCAGCTGGTTTTTATTCTTAATGTTGTTGCCAATCCGATAAAATGTTGGCTGAGACTGGACTAATGGATGTTCTGGCTTTATATATATATATTTGATGTATTTACATTAGAATGTTTCGGCTTATGTATTAAAACACTAATAGCAATTAAATGAACCTTAAAATACGACAAATTATAAAACCAAACGTGGCCAAAATGTAGGAATTATAGTATTTTTACGGCGACTTAATGTGAATTTCGACTTGAGATATTTTATGGGGCAAATGATTAAGAAACACTAGTCATAATTTGTAAATAATAATTTACCAAGCATTTGTTGATCACTTATTGAGATGAATAAATTTTAATTTAAATTATAATATAATCTGTAGATGAGGAAATAAGACACACGCAAATGAATGTTTGGCGGAATATTAGGTAGCAAATTTCCCGAAATTATGAAGAAACTTTTTTCGTTGGGAGTATATTATATTTTCATTAACTGCATATTAATAGCTGTGCAATTTTTTAACTGCAAAGCAGTTTACAGTTGTAAAAAATCACGGTTTCTTTAACCTCCAACTTTCATGAATAACTTGAATTCTGTTAATTCAATACAGAATTATTTTACATTTAGCTGATATAAGAATTTAAAGCGTCCATAAAAAACGTTTATATTAATCTTATAGCATGACGTACTGTTTCCTAATTAAACACCTGTATTGTCAGGCAAACTGAATCTATAAAGAATTGCTTTTCATCAAGTTTGAATATCTAAAACACAAACGCATATGTGAATATATCAGTCGCACACCCGAGCTAATCTTATGTCAATGACACTTTCCGATGCATTTTAAACTATGTAATCAATTATGTATTGGTTACTGCGTGCCTAGTAACAAATTATTTCAATCACAACCACAATGATGTTTGATAGTCTATGGTTAATAATTTGATGCACATGCTATAAACAAATTGAGAATCTATATCAAGATGAGAAGATGCGAGCAAAAAACTCGTAAAACGCATATTCTTCATTAAGACGAACTAATATATATATATATATATATATATATATAATAAATATATATAATCATGTATTAGGTATTGCGAAACATGTAACAAAACTCAAATAGGACCAGAAGGATAGACAAATTTCAGCAATAAAAAATGGTATAATCTCATTCACACATGCCTTTCGTGCTTACTGACGACTATTCAGAAAGAGCGTAAAACACACCTAAATTTGGTCAGTAAATGATACCAATATACCGATCTATACGCATGTGTATTCAAGCAGTAGTAGAGACAGCTTTACATGAATTCTTCGGTAGAGAAACTACGCGCTATATATATATATATATATATATATATATATATATATATATATAAAATGTTCCAAGCTTGTAAATGTTACTAATAATATGGCTCCGGAAGCCAAATTTTACCAAAATTGACAACAAAAACCAATTCTGTACTACTGCTACTATCGCGAATCCTCATAATCTGGCCTCAATCGACAACATAGAATATATTTCGTGGAAAAAATGAAATAATTAAAAAATATAATACCTATATGTTCTTGGTTAAGCATAGTTAATACATATGCATATATGGACTAGATAACGCATATTTGATAACGAGGTAGTTCCAAACTCTGAATGAAATTGAGAAATATCGCATGCGCACAAGCTTCTCGTACACAACAAATACGCAATACCTTTTACGTAATACCAAATATGAATGTATAAATAAGATATCACAATAAATCCAACATGTGAACACTGATGTCGGTCGAAACCCACGTGCAAAGCTTTACTAGTGTAACAAGTGTTCAGATTCGGTTTTTATTATCAAATTTGGTTCAATTTACCCTATCTCAAATTCCATGTTTTTGGAACCCCTTGCAAGTATAGCACATATATAAGGTAAGTTGGCTTTGTAGTCGTATTACCAAAGGTTTTATATAAAATTGATTTTGCTGCTGCTTGAATACACATAAATCTAGTAGATTGCAAATTTCAACCATTCTTCATTACCGTATAAAATAAATAATGGGTATACGGCATAATATGTGTTGTTGATTATGAGTCGCCACTGAAATTCATGTGTATATAATATTAAAAATGTCTGTCAATGCTGAATTTGATTTTTCCATATAATAAAATATTTATTAAATACTCAATTTTGCATTAAATACATACTAGCTCACTTTAAGCAAGAATATATACCATGGCAAACGCCATATCGCAACAGCTTTGTGACTAACAGGGATAAATCTGGAAATAATTATACAAAGTATAAGAAATGTTTTTAAATGCGTTTCATTCCACTTTTACCCAAAGGAATTTTTTATACTTCCTTACGCTTCAATTAAAAACTTTGCTCATCAAACGCGCGAGCAATGTTATCATGGTTAGGTTGATTGTAAACGCATAGTTGTTTTTCAGTCATCGTTATATTCAAACAAGTTAGCGGTCAGAGAACCGAAGGCAGAATCGGAATTTTGGCCGATTGAAAATTTATTTCAATGTGGCCCACTTCATAACTATTAGTTGGTATTCTGCTGAGTATTGGTGAAGATGAAGGAAATTTGAAACACTCACGTGCGCGTAATTTGAACGATTTCATAATTTCGCGCGATCTTTTGATCAAAATATGGTGTTGGTGATTTTTTCAATTAGAAATATATTTTAACACTCAAGGATTCAAGTTAAGAATTATTCAGCTAAGCTGTTGAGGTATTGTTATTAATGCGGATCTTGTTTAAACAACAGCTCGTATGCTTAACATTGATATTCTGCTAAATATACGGACAAATATTACCTATATTAAATTTAGTTCAATTTAAATATAACCTACTTATCTAATTCTTAATATTTGTCTGAATTTTTCTGTTAAATTAAATATGATATCATCAGTTTTGTATTTAATATTATTTTGTGCAAAACTATTGCGTTATTCCTTTATATTTGAAAATTAGTATTATTTTATAAATTCACGAGTTTGTGTACAAAATTCACAAATTTAATATTCTGCAGAACATCTCTTTGCGATAATGCCTAATACGCTGCACAGACGAATTGGCCTTAAACTTTGGCAACCAGATTTATGTATACACCAATTGCAGCGATCAATTTAATTGTTGTTTCGAGATTAAATTGCCGGATGTTTGCAATTGAGGAAATTTTATGATACGTTCGATATGCAATTATGCCGTTAGAGTTTCATATCTTATTCAACAACGTCATCTGCAAACAGCAGCCTTTTTATCAACTAATGTACGCAGATTTTAAATTGCTAGACTGTAATAATAAAAGAAGTGGACATTTTGAAAATTTAACCTGAAAATACAACATTTTTTCTATAAATATTTTTGAATAATTATGAATGAGTATTTGCTTCTATACGGATCGTTATACGTTTGCCTTTCCTTGAAGCAAATTTCTTATTTAACAATTGATAAAAGAAATATATTTGCTACTAAGCCATGTTAAATAAAATATTTTTTATTTTTTTCTTGCGTTACCCTTTTATTGAAAGCAAACTCTTAATCAGAATAAATTTTTCGAAATTTCTAAATGTAGGAATGAATATGCATTGTAAATAATACATTTTCTGTTATTTTACAGCAAATCGATAAAATTTTGATTTTCATAATTATCAGGAGCATTCATTTAAAACTAGGAAACTGCTCAAACTCTATTTTGTTTGATGTTAAATGAAGTATACTTTTACAAAATCAGCAGTGTTGATTAATCTATCGAATTCGACAGATTTTTGTTCATCAAAACGTGTTTTCTTTCTACTGTTGTACACTAAATATGCTCTACTCTGTATTCTATACAAAAGCTACCAGATAACTAAATTTATAAGCTTAAAAGAAACCCATAGAACACACAAAGCTTGAACTAGAATTCTTAGGGAGATGCAGATCTAGCAATTAATAGTTACTTCGCTTAACAAAACCGAGCAGCGAATAGATAGTTTTTAAAGTAGGAAGCGAATCGTGTACTCATGTTCATTGCATGTCGTATGGAAATGTCATTACGTCTTATCGTAGTTCTAATGTCATGCGTACTGGAAATAGCAACACATAAAGCTAATTAATGAAGGAAGAATAAAGTCAACCTAAAGGAGTTAACATTCTATAATTAATACAATAAAATATTTATTTTTTCCAGATTTTGTTAAATTCTTACATAACTAAAAACTAGAAAAAAGAAACTGCACATAAACTGCAAAACAGAATTTGGCATTACATAGAAAATTTTTATAATTGTACATACATTTAGATGAGCAGGGATAAGGCTTTTAGACTAACTAACCATAATAAGATATTAAGTGACATGAGGATTTGCGGAAAATTGTACATGAATATATATTTCTTCTTCGTCAACGATAAGTAATATTTCAAACTAAATTTCTGGAGGTAAAAAAACTTATGCACAAAATATCATAGTTAATGACTTTTAAACGTTTAAATACAGCTTTTAGACACATTAATAATACTCAGGGAGATTTATTTAGAATTCAAACGTTATTACTGTCGCTATCATGAAGATTTTGTCTCTTGATTGGTTTTCGTTTTGAATCGTATTAGTGAAGCTTTCGGATTTGAAATGAATACTAAATCCATATGTTTTTAGAATAGTCCTGCAGCATAATAAGATTAAGAAGCGTTGCATATAATAGCACCTATCAATCTTTCTTGCTTAATAGCAGAGAACGAAAATAAACTGATTCTTTAAATTAAGTTTACGAGCTTGAAATACACATCAAGACAATTGTATTCAACTTAGCACAACTACCGTCAGTAACACGTACTGACGCGTTTCGACCTTCCGTGATCATCATCAGAATATGATGGAAAACTGACTAACGAGGATCTAACCCTGATGCATATATATGGTATGCAAAATTAGATATTCGGCTCTCACTTCTAGTAGTCTTGCATACATCGTACTTGACTAGGAAATGTCGGCAACACAATTTCTAATTAGTCACGAATATTAAAGTTAGGCAGATTTCGCCACTTACATATAGGCAATATAATTAAACAATCATTGATTGCGAAGATAATGGTGACAATTCTTCAAATCAAGTTTGCGAGCTTGAAGTAAGCACCCAACGCGTCAGTACGTGTGTCCAACTATATTGTGGTTAAGTTGTTCAACGACTGGTTAAATATAATTGGATTGGTGTTTACTTCAAACTCGCAAACTTGAATTAAAAAATTGTTACCATCACCTGCACAATCAATGATCGCATAATAAACTGATTGGCATGAATCAAATCCTTTGTTAATTGTAATATTTTTAACGATTAAATGTGGCTTTCTAAGTCAATGCAATTGGATTTTACGTTTTGTTCTTTTCCTAGTTCATAAACGTTTCGCGATTCACCAAACAATACTTTTATGAATACGATTGTATAAATTCAATGTAAACCCTTTTCTTGAACAATCATATGCTCATCATTGTAATGCACCAACAATGCGTAACATTTCATGCAATATTTTAGTTAAACGCTCAAAATCATTTGGTGTGTTACACGGAGTATTGTAGCAGTAACTAAAGATATTCAAATTTTCGTATTTTAATATTATCTGAAAACTACGATTGATAAAAAATTATCATGGCACTTCAATTAAAACTGTAGTAGTTTCTTTTATATGTATCATTCAAGAATGTTTAATTGAGTATTCCTATTTTTATAGGCATACATGTATGGAAGACTTAGACTTGCACAAAGTTACGCATAATAATTGTGATCTTCTTAGACCATCTATTGTAATAGAATATAGTAGTGAGACCTAGTGACTTCTAACCAACATACTATATCTGATAGCTAACGAGAAAACTTATCGTGCCTACGCTAGACATATGATGCAAATGATGTCATTAATAGTATATCTCATAAAATGAAATTTATAAATTGTCTCGATTTGCCCTTTTTGGACATATGTTTATTTTAAAAACAATTTAACCTTTACAAATAACTAAATCGGATGTTTTCAATCTCAACAAATTTGTTTGTGAATATTCTATATAGTTTTAAGTCAAAATTATCTGCGTGATTCACCGTTGGATGTCAAGCGTACAAAAAATTATTCAACTGATAGGCTTTCTGCAATATGTAAAAGAAGTTTGTTAAACAACTGAAACAAACACAAAATTTTTACAGAAATGCCTTAAAAGATTTTTTTTTAATTTTGCTTATAAATGCAATTATACACTGTTTTTAAACGAATAGCCGGTAAATTTTCAAGTTGAAAATAGCTTGAAACATTTGTTTTATCCACAGTCTGACATTATATACAAACTTAAAAAATTACAAAAATTAAATTAAATATTTTTTAGAAAGTAAATTAAATACTATGTACTATGGGAGTGTTTTAATCTTTCTGAAATTTTAGAAGTTCTATATCTTGCCTTCGATAGAAGTATAGGTAAAGTGCCGCTTGTTCCCGAGAATTTATTTCTAAATTTATTGTACTTACATTTTAACGTTATCTACAATTACATATTTACAGAAGTCTCAGATATATGTGGTAATTATTTCGCTGTTTGAGTCGGATTAATGCGTTAGCATTATGTATGAGGAGGTATATATATATATATATATATATATATATATATATATATATATATATATATATATATATATAATTTGTTCTTCATACTCACGTGGCATTATTGCTCTGGTTATGTCAATGTAGCATTCCGTGTATTAATTAAATAGTTGCCCCTGTTATTAATTAAGAAATGAATCGTTTTTTGTTCCAACTTTAGTGATATGGAAAAAGTAGTTTCTGAAGAAATTAAAAGTGTAGAAAAAGTCTAAACCAATACAATGGTATCCAAAAAATCATCTGACTTTATTGCGCAATACAAACGAGAACATTTGATTGTTGTTAGATATAAGTCTGTAAGCACTTTTGTTGAATTTCAAATTCATTTTAATAGAAGAGCATTGGCTATTTTAAATCTTATGCAATTGTAAAACTGTTTCCATAGATCGATTGCTCTGTTTAAAATATGAAATTTTAAATTAAGGCCGTTTGCGAAGTTAATTTTCTGTAAATCCAAACATATTACAACTAAATTAATTGAACTTTATATAATTAATGATTTGTTAATATTTATATGCCTTTCGATGCGGAAAACTAACACAACGCTTAAATCTAAGACCAAAGTTTTGACACCCAGTTCAGACTTAGTATTTGAAAAACCGTTGTGATATTCCAGAAAACAGGCTCAATATATATATATATATATATATAACACATAATAAGACTTAACATAATGTTAGCTACATTACTGCTTGAATTCATGTTCGTAAACAAAATTGTATTGCCAAATTCTCCTACATTTTTTGGCCAAATATGTAGCGGGTACATGGCGTATAACTGGCTTCTAATGATGAGTCGCCTGCAAGCAGACTACCCATATGTATATGACTTCATACCTCGCATATAGTCTAAATTTCGTATAGACCTCATTTCTATTTAAAAACTTTTACCGGGTACGCTTGACCGAACACACATCTGCGAATGTACTTGCTGGATTAACAGTTGGTCGTGAATAGTTGAATACTCACTTTTGGTTAAATTTAGCATATTCATGAATCCATTGTGTAAGTACCATGTACCGACTCGGCAACCATAGTGTTGGTATAGTTTACAGTTTCGGTATATATTATAAAGTGTAAGGTAGCTTTTAAGTCGCAATGTGGAAGTCTTTATATGAAGTTAGTTCCATTACTGCTTGAATATACATGTGTATAAAAGATTTTACCAGCCAATTTCCCAACAATTTTTAACCAAATCTATAACTTGTATAGGGCGTAGTTCCAGCTCCTAAGGATGAGTTGCTAGTAAGCACAAAACGAACGTGAACATGAGATTATACCTTTTGTTCAAGCTTATTATGTTTTGACTTTCTGTTCCTATTTGAATTAATTTGTTACTGGTTTCGCAATACCTAATAAACAAATGAAAATGGATGATTAGCTTGAAACAATATAATTAAAATATTTCATGAAAAATAAATTATATTTACAATCCTACTATTTAGACTCTCCACGATTTGCGTTCGTGAGTTGTTGCTTTAATCAATCAGATTCGTAATGATCCGATTGATTCCCATTTCCAAGTACGCATCGATTTTGTCTTAGATTTGGCTGGGGACGGATTTGTCTCATTCTTTCAAAGGCTTCGTCATCGTTCATAATAACCGCTGGCAATGAGTCACTATCTAATCTTCGTTGACTTGCGACGTTTCGGTTTATTCTTTCTCAAACTAACCTCAGGTCTCTAGTTACACGTACACAGGAAGATTCTCGCAATAGCAGATTTAAAAAAAGTGTAGTCAACAAAGATTATTTCGCATCTCAATTACAATGGTTACTATGAACAGTGTTGAAGCCTTCGAAAGAAAAGGACGAATCTGCACCCAGCCTAGACGAAGACAAATTCGTTATGTCCGCAGAATTGGGGATCAATCGGAATTTTGCCAAACTGATAGTGCAAAGCGACAACCCGCGAACCCAATTCGCGGAGAGTCAACAAATGAAGCAAAAAAATTATCGAATATGTTTGGTGCCAAAAATGGCAATTGAACGATATCCACATCGCAATTTTAGTCAAGTGCAATGCATGTTATCCTCAAATTAACTTTATTTTGGAAAAAAACAAATGAACACATACGAATTATTTTTAAATTTTAACGTAGTGCTCTTTTGATAAAATTTTATCGAGTTATTTGAATTGAGGAATAAATAATGTATTGAAGAAGTAATTTATGATAATACAGGAATAAGACACTTAATTTAAAAATGGACATTTTATTTTCGCCAGAAGACAACTCAACTCTAACATATGTTACTGCATGTAGTCCATTTAAGAAAGCAACAGGGATTACGTTGGATTAGATACACATAGTAAAACGACCAACTGGAAGCGCAAAATCAAAAGCTGAGATGCACACACACTTATACACACACACACAAAACAAATTCACCGATTTTTATTTAAATCATGTACGAACTAATGTTCACGTAACTGAGGATTAACAATTTGACATGCAACATCTTTAGCTGTGCATAATTATGTTTAAGCTACTCGCTTTGAGGAACACCCTGAAATCTTTCTAATTTGGAGGTCGATTCATACGGACAATGTATTCAGTTATTGTGTTAATTCTCAAAAACTCTAGAATACATTTCTTTATAATTCCGTCGTTTCGGCCTACGTAATTTACTGAACAGATGTGGTATTGGTCTAAATAAACTATGCTAGACTGCTCGATTTTCAGAGAGTCTAGAACATTTATTCAAGTTAAGCCGACGTCTTGTTGTACAAGCGAACTTAACTTTTGTTGTAGGCACCGAGAACTTTCTTCTTTCCAACACTTCGAGTATACAAGTCTTGATAGAGCGTCCCTTTTGAAAGGCAAACTGGTACATAATATCTTTTGTTTTAGGGAAGCTTTAGTGAAATTTGTCGTTGTTTATAAATCATTCTTTTAATCAAGTGTGCGTGTTTAAAGTAAACACCAATACAATTTTATTTAACCAGTCATCGAACAACTTAGCAAAACTAACGTCAGTACTATGTCGTTCGACGATTGGTTAAATACAATGGGATTGGTGTTTACTTAAATTTCGCAAACTTGATTAAAATGATTGTTACCATTACCCGCGCATTCAATGATTGTTAAATTTTTTATAACAAATCAGTTGATTTGTAATAAGGTTGTTTTGGTCGTTATCAGTTGTTGGTAATTAATTTCGTTAGAACAGATTTTCTTTACTCTGTAAGATAAACTGTGTATTACATTCCTATTTTAGGAAATTTGAACAGCGCTGTGGCAGAGAATGTATTGTCCAGTCAACGTCTACTTTCGATAAATTTTCCTTCTCAGAATACCATCTATCTGACTCCATAGCAATGCGTTGGACTGGAAGTTTTCGCCCTCGCAAATAAATCGCATATGATGTTCAACGTTAGTAAATTCTTTAGAAACGCCATCAATTTCAGCATCTTCATTTACGATCATGAAATTGTGATGAACACACCTCAGATATATGTGACAGTATTTTTTAATTACTGGTTGTAATAGTGATGGTGTCAAATAGAACGTGTAAATATCAACTAGTAGACTTATTAATGAACCGCCATCGTCACTCCGTCTACTTGTGTCAAATATGGACCACTCAAAGTTAATTTGGCATCTAAAGTGCACATATTTAGAAGGATTTTTAGATACATTTTAGGTATTGGAAATAATGGTTGGTTACTGTCGATGCACCTACAGAGTAAATAAATGATTTTGTCAAATGAGATGCATTTTAATAGATATTTGACATTGAAAAAAATCACTTGTTAATATTTCACGTCAGACAATTTTACACTATTAACAAAGTTAAAAGTATCGACAACGTAATTGTTTGACATTTAAATTTGAACTCGTTCTAGAATAGATTTATTCCTCAATCATGTTATTGCTGTAATACGTCGATCATAAACAGTATTTATATTAATCGCGACAGGTTGCTCATTCTAACTACTTTCTTCATATTCGGCATGCGTTTTATTCAGGATGTGCGTGTGCTGGCATTTCTTCCATGTTCAAAAGGACGTATGCTATTAACGATCTCACCAGATGTCACATCGCTAATTATTTAATGAATTGCTCAACAAGCGATTTGAATCGCAAACAGTATTTTTAACTCGATATTATCAAATCAATCTCTTTTTTACTTGAAATGGTGTTCACCATTAAAGAAGTTGCAAATTTGATAAATATAATCATAGTTAATCAAAAGAAAAGCCATTGTCTGGATTCATTTCGTATAGTTAAAAAAGGCATAAGGATTCTCTAGAAATGCATTATTCTTGCTCAAATTTTCATAAATCTTTTTGCATTTTCTTATTTCTTCTCTCGACGACGTTCATAAAAAGGCGATTTGCATCATCTTTAAACTCGGCAAGCTAACGCGAATGAATCATACTAAAAGAAGTTTCCCAAACCGAGATCTAGTTATACAAAATAGTAAATTAGGAAGTTCTGTATTAAATTTGCATAGTCTAGTTGCCTGTGTTGAAGGAGAACCGTATCATTTTTCTTATATTAAGGAATTTGGCCTCTTTTAAGACTCCACAAATAAATAGATTCATTTCACAGACCTCAACATATCTGCAAAGCA
>JAQBSW010000569.1:0-189740 GCA_029291075.1 Eudiplozoon nipponicum
TCAGTTATCATATTTCGCGGTAAGCATGACATTATTCAATTCAATATTTAACAGTTAAATACTGTTTGTTGCGGAGAACCAATATATATATGCATGTATGTATTAGGTGTTGCTAACCTAGTAACAAATTAGTTCAGTTGTGACCAGAGGGATAAACTAAAGACAGCATGAACGGAAAGTGTAATCTCGTGCACATTCGTTTCGTGCTTACTGGCGACTCATCACCAACTATATATTTCGTTCCGGAATTTTGGATAATAGGACGGTACAATCTACTTGTATATTGTCTTTAAACAGGTGCAAACACCTCTTTTGATGTATTCGTTTGACGGCAATGCTAATTTTGCAGAAAAAGCGATAACTCCGGTCGCCAAGGTCTGTATCATCTGATTTATAGACAATTATTATTATTTCGGATTAGGCGGTGCGTTATGAATTGACTTATTAATAATTATATTTGTCAGAAGCAAACATTTTGAAGAAAAATTGTTTACCTGTCTTTGATATTACGATTGTGACTGGTTGTCTCAGAGAGCATTCTGAAGTTCGCCACACCTTCCTCTATACCCCCAACTCCACGCATACCACTGCCATCGCTAGATTTGCGATTCGCATGCAACATCTCCAACTTGTTTTCAGACTCACTTTGAAAACTATGTCGTTTTCGATTATTCCCAGAACCACCGGAGGGAGAGAGGAGACTTTGATTCTTTCCAGTAAATTTATTTACAGGTTCTTCTTGTCTAATAGACTATAAGAAGAAAATAAAATAAGAGGAATCGATTGAAATAAAATTACAAAGATTTGTTTTTTTGCATAATTACTTGCTGCATTGTAAAATAAATTATGAACGTTTACATTCCATTTTAAATTAAAATTAAAATTACCATATTCTATTATTATTCAGAATATTTTTGCAATTTTGCAGAAGCGTTGTAACCACCGCACAATACAGCTCTATACCTGGGTTAGTTTTTTTGTAGGATAAATTAGAGAAGGCATCCCTAACCGTCTTTATTCGTGAGAACAATATTAAAGCAATGTGTTAATCAGAATCAGCTTGAACTTTACTTGCATCTCTTTTTATTGAGGTCTAATTCCGAAGTTAACAATGCAAATCTATAACACTTAGAAGAAGGCAATTACGAAGATGGAATCACAGGTTTAATCAGAGGATGGCTCGAGAGACTATTTGAGATAATAGACAGGTTTTTATGGAGATATTGCTATATACATATATTCATAGTGACTTTTATTGTATAAAAATTCATAAATTGCACACATTTTGCCTAATCATCCATAAAAAATGCCTCAGGCTGAAACCGCATAAATAGATTTCTGTTTCAAAATTTTTTTCAAAATTAAGACGTTTCAAGACGATAAAATTTTATTATATAAATTAGGAATTAACAACAGGGTTCTGTTTAATTTTCATGAACACATACGAAAAACCAAATTGGATTTAAATCTTTGCAGCGAAAAACTAAGTTGCTTAAATAAGCTTGAGATAAGAATTGCTTCACATAGTTGATCCACAAAGTCAAACGTTTCATTGTTTCATCGGAAAATGTTTTTCCATTATATTCATGCTGTAGAAGATTTATCAGTAGATAATTTTTCTAGATTCACATGCTTTTGTTCTGCAGCGTTATGAAAATTAAAGTAATATAAGGTAAAACGTGCCATCGTGAACCATGAAAATAAAAAGGTTTGAAATAAAAACTTTACTTAATTTTACCTGATTATCGAGTTGCGATCCGATTTGTTTGCATCCGCTGTCTTCCTGATTTATCCAAAATTTCTGATGTCCGGGTATGGAGATCTTTATCAATCTCCATACCCGGAGATCGAAAATTTTGGATAAATCGGGAAGACAGCGGATACAAACAAATCGGATCAAAACCCGATAATCAGGTAAATGATCTATTCCCTGTCGCGCAACATCTTACTTTTAAATCTTTATTTAAGCTCTTAATCTTCAAAGACATGCATTGTCAAAGCGCTCTTTCTGCCCACATTAGTGTATAAAGTTAATAATTTAATATTTTATAGTATTATTTTGTACTTGACAGAAGAGATAGTTTAAAAATAGTCATTAAATCTCCAGCAAAATAAATGCAAGCTTGAGTTACCAGTTAAAAAAGTGGTCAAACTGATCTGTAAATTAAGGAATATATAAGGAAATGACATTTTTTTATTCACCGACAGAAACTACTTAGATATGAGACTAAAAATATCACGATTTAAAACATAAATTGGATTATGCCGATGTATGCCCCAATAATTAGCAATTAATAATTTTTGATAAGACCAATGAAGCTTAAAAATAACATGTAAGCATAGGTAAAGCATATGCTTAACTCTTATCCTACGTTTGTCTGCAAGAAAATGGGATAATACGAGGAGGGAGAACCGATAACGATTGGCAAAGATAACACGTCTCACTTTAAAAGTCAATTTGTATTAAAATAACAAACATTTACACGTTATTTAAATGGAGGATGAAATCATCATATAAGCACCAATCTCATTAAATAAACATTTATCACTATTAACTGAGCATAGTAAACTGTGTAGAAAAAGGTAATCCATCTAGTAGACTGGTTTCATACTTATGGGAAACTCTTCACGTACTGTCCAGAACCTACCAAGGACCGAGTTCGAATATGAGCACGTCTGCTTTGCTGTTTGTGAATTTTGCCAGTGAGCAAACTACCGCACACTACACTAAGTTTTCATTCATATACCAACTCCTATTTATTTGTTTTGCCTTTCCTTAAGATGGAGCATATACGGTATCTGTTGAGACCTAAAATTCTAACTAGCCAAACCAAATCTGTCATTATAGAACAGACACCACACGACCTGGAGAAGTGGTATTCAGATGAGCATTTACATAATTTATCGGTCACTTATCTTGCAGGCAGTAAAAGCAATAAGCGAAATAAGGTTGCGAGCTTGATATAAACATCAATCCCACTAAGGAAACATTAGTCGTATTGTGTAAACAAGGAAATTCATCCAGTAGACATATTCGTCCTTATTGGGAACTCTTCACTATGACGTACGGGGCTTAAATCTTTGCACTTAGGCTTCAGATTCTGTGACTCTAACCAGTGAGCCACGCTACAGTACACCACACAATATTTTCAGTCATATACAAACTCGTGTTTCTTGTTTAGCCCTTCCTTCAGTTAGAGCCTATATGGCATCTCACATATTTGAATGTGGTAATATAGGAAGAGCAACATAATTTAAAAAAATAGAGGTATTGCTTCAACTACAACACTTTAAAAATGGGCATATGCGGACAATATTTCAATCAATGATTCGAAGACATCGTGATGTTTTATCATCTGAAAACGCACGGCCTGTGCAACACAAAACTAAGTGACTAAATTGTTTGACAATGTCAACACGACAAATCCATGGCAGTGGACATAACCTATAAAATTTCAAAAATAAGTTTCTTGCCTCCATGAAGCCACGCAAACGCAGTTTTTGATCAAACACATATGGAAATCTGAGATCATTTCGGGAAGCCTGACTGCAGAACAATAATATATAATTAATAGCAGTATCTTGCATATATCATTGTTTATATAACGATTTCTATATTCGCTCCGGAATGCTTGCATAAAAAATCACAGTATGAAAAGACATGAGATAACAAAATTTCATTAAATGGAATCCGTATTTGAAATTCTAATATTTATAAAGTACCATTATTCCGTCAAATCACGCTTTCCAGAAGCCTGAAGTAGTTTTCTATAATCGAGAAAGCAATGTTAAATAAAATAATTTCAAATGACATCTGATAAAAAAACTTGTTCAGGATTAAAATCATCTATTTTTGTTTTGCCTAAGAAGGATGTTATTCACATTTTAAATTTACGTCATTCATTTGCATGAATCTTTATCAGTCGATATCTCATTACAACAAATAAGCACAGATTAATAAGGCCAATGCGATATTTCGTTTGATCGGCTTCATTTATATGTTTATATATTAACTAATTTGTTTTACAATCACTGTGGTTTACTAGAGAGGCGTGAGTTACATTTACATGTATTATAATATGAGCATTAATATTCTTACCTCACTGTGGATACATACAGAAAAAAGAAAATATTCGTGAGTCCTAGCCATCAGTTACACGTATCTCCATGTGGGGGTCAGTTTGAAAATTATAATTAGGTGTGTGTGTGTGTATAATGCCTACACAACTACTAATTTGTCAATATATAGTTATGTAATGCCAAGTGAATTAAACAATAAAATACGCAATGTTTAGGGAGCGGACAAAGTAGTTCCTAAATTTACATGTTTGGATAAACTAATGAAATGTGGAAGTTTATATATTAATTCAAATTAACCTTTCAAGACAAAACAGAAAATAAGTTAAACATTAAATTACAATTTGAAATATACCAATTTTAAAGAGGAAAAGATGATAAATTGCATAACATAATTTGCAAATAAAATTTGCAAAAAGTAAAGTAACTAACTTAATAGGAATAATGAGTTAACAAAAATGAAAGATGGCAATTTAGAAGATGATCGACCATTATAAAGTAACTTTATAATGTCACACATTTACTAATCTTATTTTTATAAATGTCAGTTTACGACAGAACACGTTTATCTCTAAAATTCAAAAAATTGTAAACGGTCATAATTTTATTTTGTTTAACATATGGAAATAAACCCTTATTGGCATTTACGTCAAGTCTGCGAACTTGATTAAATTGATGAAAATCCACGGAAAAAACTATAAATTTAATAATTAAATAAAGGTGAGATATGTATGAATATCAAACGAAAGAATGCACACTAAGAGAACAATTCAGCAAACTGAGCAGATGACTACACAAAACTTCGATCGCAACAAAATACGATAAAACGACATATCGCAAATTTCTATTTATAACTATATTGGGAATAAACATAAATTGACTGAATTTGTAGCAAGTCAGATAATACAGATAGAGTGAATAAATCGTCAATATTCTTTATTTGTGTTTTATACCATAATATTTTTCAATAAAATAGAATGGTTTGACAAGTCAAACATAGACAGAGCAAAAATCCATGGCTGTCTGGAGTGTTCGTACCTTGTATAAATGTAATTTTAGGAAACTGGCTGCCTTTGGAGAATAACCAAAATGACAACCAAATGTCTTGTTTAGTCCGATATATTATACTAACTGCTTTTGATAACAAAGTTGCGAAATTGTAGTTCAATTGGTAATAATATGGCGGATTCCTGTAACTTGTTTACATCCGCTAAATATCATAAGTTCGTAGTACAATGATGTTGTTATATTATTTTGCTTATAGCAGAAGATAATTTCTAATTATTTGAAGAATTAGTTTATGTTCTTTCGTTTTAATAAAACGAACTTTCTTGAAATCTATCTACTTTTAGAAAAATAAAAGTTTCAAATTTGAAAAAAAATAAACGAACGTGTTCTGAAAAGTTAAGAGTGAAGAAAAATGAAATAATTTAATTAATGAGTATTGCACTTCAAGAAAATAAAAAAAATCCTGTAAAATAATGATAATTTCAATTATGTATCTAGAACTGAAGCAGATAGATATTGTATGAAAACAAATTGAATGAATTTCCAAAGATTTGTGAGAAAATGCAAATCATCTATTACAAAATGAACAAAAATAAAATATAGATTTGTCATTGTTTATTTGCTCTAAATATGTAGACCTTTGTATTTGATAAAATGCGGCTGTAATTAGCGACCGCACATTAAATTCTTGCAACTTTACAGCTGAAAATTAAAGTTTAAACAGAATCCTGTAGGAATTATTGCGCATAAAAATCATAAAAAACTGTGCTTTCATTAAGAAATTATATATATATATATATACTGCAAAACATTTTACTTTTTAAATTATGGGTTATCTCATTGCGGATCAACAGGCGAAACAATGAGCTAACATTATGTTTTTATTTGTATTTGATGACAATACAGCTGAAGATAACTTCCAAAAGTGAAAATTTACATGTGCTATTCCCCTATTATTCGACATATAGTTGCGTCTGTCGAAATTTTTATAACGCAGTTTGAATTTAATTGCTTTACCTTGGCAAAATAACATAAAACGCTATGTCTAGTGAACTAAATTGACGTCCATTGATTCACATATTTTCTCGAACTTCATTAAGAGAAAATATTTCTGTAGTCAAAAAGTATATATGCTTGTATTGGAAACATAATATAAATAATGAGTAAAAACAGGCGCTTAAATTCTAATCTTCTTTCATTCGAAAAAATAACCATCTGGTCGATCAGCTAAGTTAAGTTGATCGACAACTTGCGCATTTACATATATAAATAATATATGATGTCGACACTAACGGCTGTTTCTCTTGGATTTCTGTTAAAGGCAAGTATGTTACCTTAACACTGAATTACATGTATGTCAATGCCGCTTCAACTTTCTTTTGTGCTATTTAGGAAACGGAATTCCCCCTAAAAGGGATGTTCAGGTAGACTGCTTTCTTTTCTGGTACATTTACGTCTGTTTCTGTTGACTTCCTCTTTTAATAATGGATCCAATTACTTGTCTAGAGTAGCCATTAGGCATTAAATTCTTAATTGATTCATTATATTCTTTTTCTTTTGAATCTTGATTAATCGACCAGTCAATTCTTGAAAAGCAGCCAAGAACTGTTAATAATTTTTATTGAAAGGCACAAATATTGCGCAGACGTGGTTGGTTGGTGGTATTTTTTCTATTGAATTTAATATTAGTTTCTTTCTTTAGTAGTACATCTAAGAAAGGCCGACAATCATCTTTCAGGTGTTCTGATATAAAACCGATATTCTTATGCTCTTTTTTGAAATTTTGAAGCAATGTACGTGATTGCATACTGTTCTTGAGGATAAAGAAAACATTTACGTACGTATATATGGAGCACATATAATTATGTCATATCTTAATGATATGTTCTCTAGATGCCATAGAAAAATATCAGCCAACACTGGAGATAAAGGGCTCCCCATTGTCACACCACCAGTCTGTTTATACATACTTTGATTAAAATGAAACCATACATCTTTCGTTCATAATATGTCTTGTTCTACCGCTTGCACTATTATGTCAATGGTTTCGTCAATTGGAACATTTGTAAATAAAGACGTAACATCAAAGGATACCATAATCAAATATCATTAAACGAACATTTGTTGCGCAGGCGGTGATAACAATTACTTTTAATCAAAAAAGCGATTTTGATTTAAATATCCGGCCCATTATAGACAAAAATTTGTCAATGTACACTAAGTATTCTATAATGTGCTTAAGGCAAATCATCCAGTAGACCGGTTTCGTTCTTATTGGGAGCTCATCACGTACTGCCTGCGGCAATTTCTGGACAGTATGTGATGAGTTCCCAATAAGGACAAAACCGGTCTACTGGACGAATTGTCTTTAGCACACTATATAATACTTAGTTTACACTGACAAATGTATGGACATAATGGGTCAAGTTTATTTCAAGATCGCAACCTTGACTAAAAGTAATACCATAATCTTGTCTTTTACATTTATATCTTGATTTTTATATAAAAGCTCAAAAGAATCGTCAATCGAATAATTACCTAGTAGTTTGCGCAATGGTTCCAGTATACGAACTAACCATTTAGCTAGTGCATGAAACGGAGAATTGACCTTTGATGAAATTGGACTCATAGACCAACCGTTCTTTTTTTTGGTAATCAGTACATTGTTGGCGTAGATGATCTAAATAGCTTGACACTCTAAGCAGCAGCCTAATCAAATTTATCCAATATTATTTTTTGTTTTTCGTCATAACAGCTGGAAAATGATAAGAAATCTCATTCTTGCAAAAATGACTTTGGTCATTCAATATACAAAATACACATCGGATTTATGCCCGTAACACTGTTTTATCTACCTCTAACTGCTCAATTTTGAAATATGCCAACTTTGTAAGATTTCATCGATTAATTCGTAGTTTGAACTGAAGTAAACGACGCACAAAATCTCCTAGGAACCATAATTGCTTAATCAACTGATAATAGTATTCTTTCCAAAATAACGTACTTGGCGTTCTATATTTTAACATCACTAGTTAATCCAGTTTTCTAAAAGTTTCTTTTGGAAGGAGAACCAAAGTAAAATTCTTAGTATCCTTTCCATTCGTAAAATAAAAAGAAATTTCAATAGTTACAAGAACCGCTTCTTTCTCATAATTTTATCAAGTATCTACAAATGAACATTTCTTTATATATATTGAAAGACAAAAAAAGATAGGAAAATTTGAACAAGGAGAGAGTGTAAAATACGGAGACAACAAATCGAATGCGTAGATAACCTTTATTTCAAGCTCAATATCTGAACATGCTTCTTCTGTTTGCAAAAATCTGGTCATTATTTTATTGATTGGTTGAGAATTAACCATTTGTTCGCTGTTACGTGTACGAGTGTTATTTTCCCGAGTGTAGTCTTTCGTTTCACATTTTGCGAAAATTTGTGCTCTTCACTTGGTTTTAGGGCAAGTGTGGATTACAGTGCTGAACGCTAATATTGTTTGGACATTTCTGCCATCGTATGTGCATCTGTTTTTTCCTCTTCAGTTTGTTGCCAATCCGATTGTATGTTTGTTGATTCTAGTCGAGGGCCTCTTCGGTCTTGCCTGGCTGCTAGTAAATTGTTGTTAAATTTTGTTATTCTTCGCCCGTCGATTAGAATATCATTTTGAGAAAACTTTTGAATATTCAGGTCAGGTGTTTGTTGTTTTAAATAATGGGCTTCATAAATAAATAATAATTTTTTTTCTGATTTTACTTTATGTAGAATTAAGAAATTGGTTGAATTGACTGCGTGCCCCGTTTCCAATATATTATCGGAAATAGCTGATATTCCTGACGTTGCCAAGCCTTTGTTAATCAATTTCTGTGGTACATGTTGCTGGAATCTGTTTATCAATTTTTATTTCGTACGTCCGATATATGTGCTACCGCACATACATAAGAATTTATAGACTATGAATGATTTGGAAAGAATTGGAAATGACCTTTGCCGTCCAACCTCATGTTTCTCTGTGTACTACATGTGATATTTACTTTAATACTGGGAAAGTTTCCTTGGTAATTCTATTCAGCCGCCGGAATGAAAGCTGAGAAAGTAAGCGCACTAGAACAATACGAGAAGGAATTCAAATGTAGCCAAATCATCACAAAAAAGAATATAGACGTACTCCGAAAACTACAATCAGATAAATCTGTACGGCTTGCCACACCCTACAAAGAATCAGGAGTTGTTATACTTGAAGCCGACGCTTATAGAAAGTCCATGAACGATATTATAAATGATCAATCTAAATTCAAACAAGACATCAAACAGAAAGATGATTCAACAAATATCGAATCAAGAATTAATGCAATTCTGAAAAAGATGGAAAAACACGTTTTATCATCGATGGCTGATTCCGATATTAGATCAAAACTCATAGAAGACATCCAAAAGGCAAAACCCGTCGGAACAAACACCGCAAGATTGTACGGCAAACCAAAAACTCATAAAGCCGTGACAGCCTCAGGAGCTCCCTCGATGCGGCCTATTATGTCAATGATCAACGCCCCGCAACATAAACCAGCTAAGTTTCTCTGCAAAATACTTCAACCAATACGAAACATCATAAACGCAAACACTATCAAGGACTCCTTCGAGCTAGCAGATGAACTGAAGGGGAAGAACATTCTACAGAATAAAATGGTCTCGCTTGACGTCTCATCCTTATTTACAAACATACCACTGGATAAGACAACGGAGATCTTGTGTGACCTTATTAAAAATGAGTTTTATGATTTCCCTATAGACACCAATGACATCAAAGACCTCATATTAGCATGTACAAAAAACGTGCAATTTACATTTGAAGGGATATACTACCGCCAGATCAATGGTGTAGCTATGGGAAGCTGCATTGCACCCCTCCTGGCAGATGTATACATGTATCATCTTGAAAAAACGAGCCTAAAATGTATAATTGACCAGTGCGCACTCTACAAAAGATATGTAGATGATATATTGTTGTTCATCTCAGAAGCAGCAGACCCTTCCGAAATCCTCAAACAAGCAAATGCAGCCGATCCAAATATCAAATTTGCTCTTTTGAGGTAAAGAAAGACAACAGTTTCCCCTTCCTTGACATCAAACTCACTCGAGAAGAAAACGGGGATTTGACACTGGCCATATATAGAAAATCCACTTTCACCGGGCAATACATTCACTACAACAGCAGTGTGCCAAAATCCCACAAAAGAAACTTAGTAAACAACCTAGCAAACAGAATCAGGAAGATCTGCTCTGAACACAAGATCGAGGAAGAACTGGGCTACCTCAGGAAAATTTTGCTAATGAACAACTACCCAGAGCGATTCATTGATGTCAACATCAGACCACGGCAGATTCGCACTAGAGAGGATACCGTCAAGCAGGTTTTCCTAAACTTACCATTTAGAGGCGACGTACCAACCTCAATAATTGCACGGCGGCTGAATAGAATAACTAAGGAGAATTTTCCCAGTGTTAAAGTTAATATGACATTTAGTACACAGAGAATCATGAGGTTGGATGCCAAAGATCAATTGCCAATTCTCTTGCAAACAGGCACACACACAGACACAAACGCATACACACTTACCAATCAGCTAAAACAAGAAATAGAAAACGGAGTCATATTTGTCGCCACCCACTTATTCAAACTAAAACCGAGAATGTAAATAATTGAAAGATTGTAGAGCGAAGTTTAGTGTTCTCGAAATAAACGACCATTATCCACTTTGTTAATAATGTGTTTTTCCTTCTAATTGGATATATATATATATATATATATATATATATATATATATATATATATATATATATATATATATATATAATGTACATTGCTTTCGAATATTACACAATATATTTCTCATTAGGAAAACACATTAATAACGAAGAGGATAATGACCATTTATTTCGAGAATACTAAAATTCGCTCTACAATCTTTCATTTATTTACATTCTGGGTTTTCATTTGATTAAGTGCGGGTGGCAACAGATATGACTCGGTTAAATACTGTTTGTTGCAGAGAACTAATATATATGCAAGTATGTATTAGATGTTGCGAACCTAGTAACAAATTAGTTCATGACCAGAAGGATAATCCAAAAGCAGCATGAACGGAGTATAATCTCATGCACATTCGTTTCGTGCTTACTGGCGACTCATCAGTATACATATTTGGGTGACTCGGTTTTCTATTTTTTGTTTTGGCTGATTGTTAAATGTGTATGCGCTTGTGTTCAAAATGTGCGGTAGCACGTTATCGGACGTACGAAGAATCAATTTATAAACAGAATCTAGCAATATTCATATTATAAATATGTTGTATACACGTATATATATGCATATATTTATACAGATATTTACAAAAGATGTGGGAACAACCCACATGGGTGCTTATGTGCTTTTCTATAAATGCATAAGATGTAGCGTGTAGACGTATATATGAATGGATATTTTTATAAGATGTGGATGGTCCACGTACATATATGTCGTCTGTGTTTATTATAAGCGTATCGTCCAGACGAGACTTAATTATGCCTAATTGTAGTTAAATTATTCATTTGAGAATTTTAAATCAAGCTTGCGTGCTTGAAGTAAACACCGTCTCCATTGTATTTAACCAGTCATCGAACAACATACATTAGCTGCAACGCACTGACGCTTCATGATCATCATCAGAGGTATGACGGCAACTGATATCGAGGATCAAACCGCATTACAGGATGGAAACAAATGATGTGGCCTTCCCAGCAGCCCTGGCACATATTGAACTTGACCTCGGAAATGCCGGCTGCACAATTTCATGCAGCCGCATATCTAAATTTCTGATTTCCATATATATAAATGTTCGTGACTGCATAGAAATTGTGCAGCCGGCATTTCCAGTCAAGTTCAATGTATGCAAGACTGCTAGAGGTGAGAGCCGCATATCTAAATTTGATTTCCATAAATATTCAATGCGGTTTGATCCTCGATAGTCAGTTTGCTGTCGTACTCTGATGATGATCATGGAAGGTCGAAACGCGTCAGTGCGTTGCAGCTGGCGGTTTTGTTATGTTGTTCGATGACTGAAGTTAAATACAATGGGATTGGGTGTTTACTTCAAGCACGCAAACTTGATTTAAAGAATTTGTTACTACCACCCGCGCAATCAATTATTGTTTAAATTGTATTGCTCATTCATTTGAGAAGTCGTCCCTGAATCAACGTTTCCAACCTATCAGAAGCTATATTAAATGTACCACGCATGCTTTATTTTTACTCAATTATATAGAATTTTGTTCGCACAACGAGTATCGATTTAATAAAACAAATTTAAACATATTAATTAATTTTATGTTCACTTCGGCTCGAAGTTTTCTTTTATCATTGGTTTGACTGCTTAATTTATACGGGCGCTTCTGCGAGGAATTTCTTTTGAAATAATGTCTGCCCTAGATAAGACCCTTTGTTCATTATTTGTCTTAAAGGTGGCTATTGCCACAGTGGGTATATGTAAGTATAAATAATTAAATATGAATATTCAAATAAAAAGAAAAATATGCTTATATATATATATATATATATATATATATATATACGCCATATCATATATACATGGTTTTGACACAAATATATAAATGGAAATATAAAATTATACAGGATATGCGTTTAAATGTGTATTTGGTCGAGACACGATTCGTTAGTGTAGGCTCTGTATTCGGACTCTTTCTTAAACCCTTTGCACACATGATGGGAATAGGTAAACTGGGGTATTTGACGATTACTGCAGTATTGAAATCAAAAATTTTGTTGACCCTTGTACGCTTCTGGTACAGCAATTAAAAATAGAGACATCATGGATAGGCGTGTATGTTAATCCATAAGGTTTGCTTATAGTTATTCTAGAAATGTCACTTTAGTGGAGTACACATATGTGTATATAGGTTGTTGTGTGCGGGGAGGGTGACATGGATAAGTTTGCGTATACATTTGAGTATTAGAGATTAGGCATGAAGACCGGATATTAGGGCAGACAATAAAAAATACTTTAGGAATTAAAATAAATATAAATAGATCTGTCTTGAATGAGGATACCACATTTGCCACAAGTTGTTTTTCCCTGTGCGTATTGTGTCAACCCTGAAGATGAGACTAGAAATAAGGTCTCGAAATATCGGAACAAAAAGAGTGGAAAATCTTGCTCCAACGTCATTTTCAGACAAGCAGCTGATGGAAGGCTTAAAAAGAAGGGACAAATGAGAACCCATCAATCAAGGCCAATAATCGGAGAACCTGAAAATGTACAGTATTCAAGATTTTACCGACCTACGAGTGCTATCAATTGTCCCGCACAAGAAAAATGCGGTCAAATCCACAAATATCTAATTTGCCCATTTTTGAAAAATCTAACTGTTCTCCTCTGTTGGTTGCATGTTTGATCAACCTTGTGAGCATCGGTTTTCCGTGTTCGCATTCATTATAAACATCGAGAAAAAATATACTTCCACAAACTGACACATTGCCTAAATGACGATTCGTTTATGAATTTAAAAGAAATTAATATTTCCTAATGTAAACCAGAATTGCCGCTTTATTATTTTTTGTGTACAATTGTAGCAAATTGCATTTATTAGTTTTAAAATACGAAGCTGGAAACACCAATTATGTGTTAAAGAAGAAAAGACTATGAATTGAGTTTTCACGTTAGAAAATAGCGATGCCAACTCATTTGCAATTTTTCCAAATAAATGTGAAATAGGAATAAAATAAGCAGAGCAAACTGACAAGAAAACTCCTCCATTAAGCTAAAGAATTTGCTTATATGTAAGGGAAAACGCGCTAAACAATCTATTGAAGACCGATAACTAATTGCGAATAACAATTGAATTATTGAGCCATACAGACATAAATCAAACTTAATTTCCAATATCATCAATAAAAATGCTACGTATCTAATTTATATTTAAAATGTTTAAATGAGGAAATTAAATATTGAAAAAGTATTGCCGAAACTAAATTAATATTATTAGTTAGTTCGTTTTGGTAGAGGATGAAATATAAAAACAGTTTTAAGTTGAAATTTGGAAAAATGTGTTTAATCAGGCTTCTATTAAGGCACCAAAGAAAGAATCCTTTAGTTGTGTGCAGTCTATCAAATTCAATAGACCACTAAAGTAAGCATCTTTTAGTTAAAATTAAAAAAAAATATTTTGTTCGTCAATTATTAGCGTAGATGGCCGTAGATTGAAATGCAGAAAATTTTGATTACTCAGGCAAATCAAATGTAAGTATAATTTTATTTCGTAAATGCTTTTTCATATTATTTGCATTTAGTATTTTAAATTACAGAAATGATGCGTTTTCAATTTTCGTCACGTTTTGACAATTGCAAAGAAGAGGGTCTTTTTCCAGATAACACGCATTTTAAAAGAAAATTTGCTGACGTTTATTTCAACTACCTTGTTTCCGAGATTCAAATCGAACGAATTCCTGGACTTAATGTTTAATGTAATATAACAGTGTCGAAATATAACCAATAAGTTGTAGTCTAGTAAATGCAATAGTCCTACGACATACCAAGACTTTGGCCACGTTTTAGAGATTAAGCATTAGCACTTTCAATTGGAGTTATTTGATGATTTTCTTCCAGTTAAATTTTGAATTTCTATAAACTAATTTTGTAAAAATATCTTCTCGTATGATTTGTAAAACTATTATTTGTTAGATTTCTGAAAAATCGAGTTCGGAATTGTATTTATCTAATAAGCAAAACATTGTATATAATATTAAATACTGTTTGTTGCGGAGACATAATATATATGCAAGTATGTATTAGGTGTAGCGAACATAGTAGCAAATTAGTTCAGTTGTGACCAGAACGATAAGCCAAATGCAGCCTGAACGGAAAGTATAATCTCATGCCCATTCGTTTCGTGCTTACTGGCGACTCATCAGTAGGAGCTGGTATTACGTCCTTTAACTACTATATATTTGGTCGAAGAATGTGAAATAATAGGATGGTACAATCTCCTAGACGAATGTGTAAACCTGCAATAGTGAAGCTAACATCATATAAAGTCTACGACAATGCGACTTCAACGCTAACTCACACTATATAATATATATACCGAGTCGGTAATGGATACTAACACTAGGGCTATTGTGTTAGTAACTGATACCAACATTATTTTACCGAAAAAGTACATGGTACTAACACTATGGCTTCCGAGTCGGAACATGGTACCAGCATGATGGATATCAATTTATGCTATAGTTCACCAAAATTGAGAATTACAACAATTTCTGAATACCTGTTACTCCAGTAAATCCATACACTCTGGCCATGATCGATATCAGTTATCACATTGTATCACATTATATATAATTAGCACAAATTTTAGATATAAGTGAAATGATAGTGAAAGAATATTTCTCAATTTAAATACTGGTGTGTTCTCCTTTTTTAAAATCAAGCAATAAAGTCAATTTATGTAGAAAATAAGCGTGACCACGAAGTGTACTCTTGTTTACGCAGTTTTTTTTAATTTACTAAAGGCTCTTCGAGAGAATGATGTGCCAAATTCAGCAAAAACAAAAGCTAAAATGCCCTGTGCGTGTGTATTTCATTTCCGTCGTATACAAATCGGGAGTTGGTTTGGCAACTATCGTATCAAGTACGTAGGCTGAAGCGCTAATGTAATTAAATTTTAATTAATTGTACTCCGCTAGTCTTTGAATATTCAACGTGAAAAGTCTCCAATTACTATATATATATATATATATATATATATATATATATATATATATATATATATATATATATATATATATATATATAAAGCGTAACGCCTCCCTATTGATAATACGCCAGTAATCCTGAAACGAATGTGCGTATGAATATACGCACGATAACTCCGGCATGTAGTCTAACTAAATTGTTTATAATCGTTAAATCAAGTTTGCGAGCTTGAAATAAACACCAATCTCATTGTATTTAACCAGACATCGAACAACAAAACAAAACTACCGCCAGTCGCAATACATTTTTTCAACTTTTGGCATTGTTAATCAAAGAATAAATAACTGTTAGATGAATTTGTTTTTGTACGTATTCCATATGTAATATATTTCTGACCAAATACAATAAATAAATTCAGTTTTTCAAGGAAATAATATGTTTAAATAGTTGTAAAGCTGATCCATCTTCTTACCATTTATAATTAAATACGTGGATTTTGTCAGTGAAAATTCTCCCAAGCAAGCTAACAAAATAGGACTATTAATGATGTGGAAGGAAACCACCAGGCATATATAAGGTTTAAAAAGTCAGATTTGCAGCTGTCACTGGACAATTTCTTAAGCATTTTTCTGACCATTCTTTAAAAAATCCAGGTTTTAAGGTCAAAGGCTGATTGAATTAAAGAATTCTAGCCATCGACTTCACACTTTAAGGAAACTCTTTCTTCGCCGTTTGGATACAGTCGGTTTGGCTGATATTTGCTTTATATACATTTCTTTTTGTCAATATTTGTCAAATATATACTGATAAACATCATTATGCCAATTCGGTTCGCATCTTGTATGGCTCACTTGCTGCCAGATTTGCATTCTAATAGAAGAGCATTTTAACAATAGCCTATTATTCAATTTAGGAGTATATTTTGTTATTAAGCCAAGGGAAAACAGTGCTGTTTAGCTGATAATGTATTTTGGCACAGAACCATGATCAAAATATTCGCATATTTGTATCAAAAGTTATTCCAATTTTTGCTGTACCGGTTGTTTTTGTCCGGAAAAGATTATTACGTGGAATAAGGTTGACGTCTCTAATCAATTGCGGACACACGTTTCTGTTCAAAAGCTCATATTATTTAAAATCAGTCAGCAAGAACTTTAGTGCTTTAATTTATGTAATTTGTTTGAGTATAAAATATCCGAAGAAAGTATGTTAGATTTGTAAAATAAAACAACTTTTGCTTTTCGCATTATTTAATAAAATATTTACTTGCAGAACGTATCAATTTGCTCCAATGTTATCCATTTTTAAAGTTTCAAAATAGTTAACCATCTAAATATTCGTTCAATATAACCTTCCGTAACATCATCCAGCACCTTTTGATATGTATATAGAAATTATTTAAAATCTATAGAACTGGTGACACAAAACTGTATAATAGTATGGCATACCGTTTGAAAAATTAATGTTTAGATATTTAATCATGTGAAAGCGGGTTTAATATTTGCTGAAATGCATTGTGCCGGTGTTTTCAGACACCGCCGCTGATTAGCAAAATAATTGGCTCTACAACTCAGTCGCAAACAAATTCAGAAATCTTATATATATTTGGCTTTTATTTCAACGAAATTATAGGAACAATTTGTCAATTAAAACTAACATCAATTTGTGCACTCGTTTCTGGTAACAAAAATAATTTTTCTGTGGATATCAGAGAAGAATTAAATTTTATTAATAAACAGCATTGTGGGTAGAATATTTTCTGTAAATTAGAATAGATTCCCAAAAAAGAGCAGGTTTTATTCAATTATGAAATGTGTTTATTTACAGAATTATATTTTATAATATTTTACGATGCAAATTTGGGAATGCGTAGTTGTGGCATATATATATATAGTGTGTGTGTGTGTGTGTGAGAGAGAGAGAGAGTTCATATATTTGTGTAACTGACAGAGTTGTTTGATAAAATCAACTTTGCCAAAAGTTACATCATCCTTTTTCACAAATTATTTATTCAATTATTTTCAAAAGACGTCATTCTAATTATTATTTCAAGCAAGAAAAGAATTTACAAAACATTGTAACTCTTACTTCACGGATAAAATTGTACGCATATGATTAAAATGATGAAGATTAAATGCAAATGTGAGTTGTGTGGACAAAGCTACCCATTAATAACCGTAATGCATATTGGAAATTTAAGACAATACAAGTGACGCTTTCCTTTTTAAAGAAGAACAGAAACTGAAAAAAGCTGCTTACTCAAAAATGAAATTTGTCAACTAAAATGTTCAAATTTCTAACAGTACAACGAGGTTTCATTAGAGATGATTTGTCACTGTGCCTCCGAATCTGAAAAAGATTTCTGACATTTTTCAAATCACCATCATTTACCAAACAACAGGCGATGTTTAAAACAAATTTAACAAAAAATAACAAAACTGCGAGATTTCATAAAACAAATTTTTGGTGGGAAAGATACAAAAAATATCCTGAAATATACAGCTAACTAACTAACTAGTTAACTAACGAGCTTACTAACTCAACAGTATTTATCCTCGTTTCCAAGTTAACGTCGTGTGATTCTCCGAGGTGACTGGATACTGATTGGTCTCGTCAATTCAATGGCTTGCACGCCATTAGTATTATCCACTGAAAATGTTGGATTATCCAATATTGCTAATTGGTTTTCTTTTTCCGTTTCTTGTTGCACCTTCATCAGAAATGTAATAACACTTGGCAAAATAATCACATGTCCGGATTTAAGCAGACGGACAACGTCTGAAGACGTTTAGAAGAAATTTTAAAAATTGACTCCTAAATTTCAATTATTAATATAGCAAAAATGATCCCGGAATGGTCACCAAAATATTATAAGAAAAATGAGGACATTGAATATAAAACCCTGTCTGGCAAAACAAGGACGAAGTAATGATTCAAGTATTTTTATATAGAATAAAATCTAATTAATCACATTCCGTTATAATAAATAAATATACAGAGTATATATATATATATATATATATATATATATATATATATATATATACGCATACACTCACGCTGGTTTGGTCAACCAACTTGCGGAAGGTCTCGAACGACGACGATGCTTATAGAGTGTCTATGAATGAGATCATAAATAACTAATCGAAATTTAAACTAAAAAACTAAAGGGAAGGTGATTCAAGAAATATTGAATCAAGAAATAATGCAACCCTGAAAAAGATGGAAAGCAAGTTTTATCTAAAATGGCTAATTACGAAATCAGATCAGGACTCATAGAAGAAATCCGGAAGGAAAACCTGCCCAAGAAAACTCTGCCAGACTCTATGACTAACCTAAAGCATGTAAAACCTTGATAGCCTCAGGAGTTTCTCCATAGCTACCTATTATGTCATTGATCAAGGCACCGCAACGTAAAGTAGCAACGTTTCTCTGCAAACTATTTCATTATTTATTAAGTATCATAAACAAGAACACCATCATAAATTCATATAAAATAGCAGATTAACTGAAAGGAAAACAAATCCTAGAATACAAACACAAATTCCCCTAGAAATAAATGTCATTCGTGAGTGACCTGATTGAGAGTAATTTTCAGGATTTTCCCATAGATACCAATGATCTCAATGACATCATTTTAGCATATACAAACTCATGCAATTCACATTTGCGTATAAAGAGTAGCGCCAGTTCAATAATGAGAAGCTGCATTAAACCTATTCTGGCCGATGTTTACATGCCCCACCTTTTTGTAAACTGGCTCCATATCATTGTTGATCAGTATGTAACCTACAGGATGCATGTGGATGATCCGCTACTTTTAATTAAAGATGTAGCAAACCAAAAATTAATTCGCGAATAAGATAATGAAGTCGATCTGGACATCAAATTCAAACTCGAGGTAGAGTATGACAGCATACTTCCATTCTTGGACACCCAACAAACTCGAGAAAAAAATGTTTATTAGTCACTAATAGCACATAAAAATTCTACTTTTATTGAGCAATACAGTCATTATAGCAACATCGTATCAATATTTCACAAAAGAAACCTATTTAAGAAGCTAGAAAACCGAATACGGAGGATCTGCTTTAAATACAAGATTGTGGAAGAGCATGGACTATATAGGGAAACATTTTCCAATGAACAACTACCCGAAGAGGTTCATAAATATCAACATCATGTTACCTCCGATTCATACTACAGAGGATACTGCGAGAAATATTTTCCGATGCTAATTATTTAGAGGCAACCTACCAGTCTGAATAATGGCACGACGATTAAAACGAATCATGAAGGAAAAATTTTCGAGTGCAAAAGTTAATATCACATTCAGCACACAGAGAAACATATGGTTGAATGCCATGGATCAAAGGCTAATTCTCGCCAAATCATTTTATAGACTACACATGTTCATGTCGGTACAATATCATATAAATTGGATGTACAAAAAACGAATTGATAAGGCGAAAAGAAAGAGGACACACGTGAAAAAATTCGTACACGTAACAGCGAACAAAGCGAACATTTGGTGAAAATTCAATCCATTATTAGAAGAATGACGAGATCGCAAACATCACTCTGTAATAAGATGAGAATGAACCTTACACACAAACAGACACGTACACATATGGACATAAATATCTGCCCAAACAAAATATAGAATTTCATGGGACAATCAGACTAGTTGCTATTCACATAATCAAATAAAATCCTATGATGCATATTAATGAAAGATTTAAAACGTAGCTGAGTATTCTAGAAATATAACAGCCACTTAGTTATTAAATATTTTTTTCCTAATAAAAAATATTATATATATATATATATATTATATATATATATATATATATATATATATCTAGTTGTATTAAATCAGCTACTGACATGAATGTCTCCCTAAACTTACCGGCATTGACTACCTACTCTATTCAAAATTTGCTGGCTAACGAAACAGAATCACAAAAGAATATATTCACTATTTTCAGATTAACACCACATCATGTTGTGCCGAATTGAACAATCAGAAAGCACGGATTATTTAACTTATATTCAAATAATATATCTACATATATCAAAATCAAATCATCAACGAAGTTCCTTAAATATTTTTAAATAAATTTGTTCAGTTCTATGTAGCATCGACTGAAAAATGTCTTATTTCCTAACATATTTTTCATTCGCAACACACAGTTAACTGAAGTTATAGTATCATACGACTTAATGCAATATTAAAAAATGGATTTTACGCATACAAAGCTCATTACAAAATAAATCGAACACACAACGTGAATGTACACACATTTAACGAGAACGATATTGTGGTATTCCAGTGTTGGATATGACCCCATCATTCATATATTCAGCATCCTCAAATTTTTTGAACTCAAACAATGTATGTTGACTAAGGAGCGATATAAACGACACCATTATTATGATAAATAATTGATGTTTCATAAAAGTATTATCCGATAAATTGTTTAGCCAGAAATTGAAAAGCACTATAAGAATATCTTAAGTCAATGCATGCACTTAACGATAAATAAGTTGAAGTAGAAACATAAGGATATGAAAGGCACATAGAAATTGTCTTCTTATGTTAAAAAGTGTTTTTTTTTCTTACAGACAGCTCAACAGTAGGAGCCAGCACTTCGCTACAATCCTACTTTATATTTTACAAAATAACGTCGGAGAGCAAGATGGAATAATTACTTCTACACAAAATTGTTCATATATGTGAATTGATAACCAATTTGCAGTCAGCCTCATGTAGGAAATCTGTAAGAGTAAAGCAGTCTAATACGGTTTTCTATTAATGAATCAACATTTGTACATGATATTATAAATTTTCGTATTACACATTGCAAAATTATTCGAATCCCATTTTGATTAATTGGTAATATGTACGCTGTACATAATACCTTAATATATATATATATATATATATATATATATATATATATATATATATATATATATAAGGTATAGATTAAGTAAATTGAATATATATATATATATATATAAGGTACAAGCATTGACATTGGCAACCCAGTCCTATTATACACGACAGTAGTTTTTCTTTAATTTTCCTCATTTCAATTAGATATATTTGTTATTTGATAAATTATTTTCATACCCACACATGTTGTATCTACTTTTGCCATTCAAACGATTTACAGGTACAATAGCGATGCATCTGATGGTTAGAATTGAGCTAATGCGAAACATTAACTGATGAATCGTATTTTAGAAGTTATATTCGTTAAAAGGCTCCAACGGTGGCGCATGCGATTCTGTGTTAGAAAACAAAAACCTGTCAGCAAAGTGTGGTCTAAAGATGGGCAAAAATTTCTTCGAAGTAAGCGGGAACTACCAGGTGCTCCAATTATTATGGCAAGCATCAGATGATGTTGATTTGCGACTCACCACTTGGAGGAATATAGACTAGATTTTTTCTATTATTGTTTGCTTGATGTTTCAGAATGTCTCTAACGTTGTTTTTGCTACAAAGTACTCCGGCAGATAATTATTTTGCAAGTGTCTTCTCTTTATCTTCAAATGCATCATCTTGGAGAGAGAAAATAAGACTAGCAGTAACATTAGCGCGGCAGTGACGAGCAAGTCATTCAACTGAGCGATTTTCCATATTGCTTTCTCTACCTAGTCTCTCAGTCTGTCTCTAAGTGAATTTGATGAACCACAAGCTATAACATAGTTTAAATTAATTCACAGAGATTGCGTTTGACTCACTGCGTCATAAAATATTTGAGGGCAAATGGTGTGAAATCAGTAAGAAAAACTACTAGAATGATTAATTGGACTTAATGACAATTAATTGACATCAAGTAAAATGATTTCGGTGATACATTTTTAATGATTAGTTTGTTGGTTCTTTTGAATGCATTGGTTAAATTTACAAATGTTCAGATGTCCTGCTGGTAATTGAGAATATTTAAAAAAAAATTAAAATAAAATGGATTATTGTAAGAAATTGGCAGTATTAACCCACCTTGCATTGTTTGTCAACTGATTCGATTAAACTGAATGCGTTCTCTGGGTTAAATTGAAGCTGTTCATTTCCTTGAAGCAGAGATTCACTGGAAGTTTGTGACGCGAATGCCTTGCTATTTTGTGCGTTCTGAACTGTAGAGTATCCAAATCTTTTCAGAGCACCTGCATTTTCTATTGCCGAGCAATCTGAAACAACGTCGCTCTGAGGTAGACGCATTTCTGAAAACTCACCGAGTGATACGGGGCGAGCACCCGTTGGCAGCGAAGATGACTGGCGGTCTGAAATAAGGCATGGTTCTGCCGATGGAGAAGAATGGATCTAAAAGTAAAAATTTTGAAATATTGGGGGAAAATGACACACTATTATAGAAAATGATTGCGTGAAATTGACATACTAGAGGGCAGATATAAAGCAATTTACACATTCTTTAAATCAAGTTTTCGAGCTGGAAGTAAACACAAATCCCATTGTTTTTAACCAGTCGTCGAACAACATAACAAAAGTACCGCCAGTCGCAACGCACTGACACGTTTCGAGCTTCCTTGATCATCATCAGAGTACGACGTGACTGCATAGAAATTGTGCAGCCGATATTTCCAGTCATGTTCAATGTATGCGAGACTACTAGAGATGAGAGCCGCATATCTAATTTTGCTTTCCATATATATATGCAATGTGGTTTGATCCTTGCTAGTCAGTTTGTCGTCGTAATCTGATAATAATCAAGGAAGGTCGAAGGATGTCAGTGCGATGCGACTGGCAGTAGTTTCTTTATGTTGTTCGACAACTGGTTAAATACAATAGAATTGGTATTTACTAAAAGCTGGAAAGAATTGTTATCACCACCAGCTTAATCAATTATTGTTTATTTGTATTGTCTATATATACGTGTGTGGCGAAAGCAACAAACAGCTAATTTTCTTGACTGCATCGAGATTGAGCAGCCGACATTTCCAGTCACGTAAAATGTATGCAAGACTAGTAGAGGGGAGAGCTGCATATCTAATTTAGCTTTCCATATATATTCAATGCGGTTTGATCCTCGATAGTGAGTTTGCGGTCGTACTCTGATGATGATTATGAAAGGTCGAAACGCGTCAGTGTGTGAGACTGGCGGTAGTTTTGCTATATTGTTCGGGGTCTGGATAAATACAATGGGATTGGTGTTAACTTGAAGCTCGCAAACTTGATTTAAAGAATTGTTACCACCACCGGCGCAACCTATTAGTGTTAAACTTACACATTATTGGCGGTTTATGAGATTAACTTCAACGTTTGCTCTCCGAGATAAGTAAATTATTACCTGAGATAGTCAAGTTATATGCCCTCGTACTTAATCGGCCACACGAAAGACACATTTTCTATGGCCCTAAATAGAATCGTTTTCAATTTTTAAAAGACAAGTATTAAAATGCCGAGTTTCTTTGATGTTGACGGTCATAATGCGGACATGTGGAACCTCTTTTGATTTTCCCAAAGAAGATCTCAACACAGTCGTGATGCGCAGTTGACGTGACTCTGGTCACGGCTGTGGGATCTTCTTAGAAATGCAGCAGAGTTCACTAATGACACACGATGCTTCAATAAACTAATGAAGCAAACTGGCGGATTCCTAAAAACCCCTTTTAAAAGGCGTTAATGCTCGTTTTTCATTGCAAAAAATTGTTAGAATTTATAGATGCAACACGAGTATCGCTCGGTTGCTCTAAAACAAAACAATTTCCTTGTTTTATTGTCTTTTAGGAAAAAAGGTTTTTGTGATGCAGAAAACAGTACAACTAATTAATCAGCTTGAAATATTTGTTATAAATCAATGTGATTCTTCTCAAATGAAGGGTATTTAAGTAACGTTTATGGAAAGAAATATAGCTTGGTTTACACGTTGAGACTAAAAGTAACACACAGAAAAATGATTAAAGTTTAGAGTTACAATAATGGAGAGTAAATTGGAAAAGGGGATGAATGACATTCGCCAAAAAATATCGAATCTACTTCCCGTATTTAAGTCATCGGCATTATCTGATGCGACAAACTGACAAACTGACAAACTGACAATCAGTGTGATTCTACTCAAATGAAGGTTATTTAAGTAACGTTTAAAGAAAGAAATATAGCGTGGTCTACACGATGAGGCTAAAATTAACATACACAGAGAAATGATTGTAGTTTAGAGTTACAATAATGGAGAGTAAATTGGAAAAGGAGATGAATGACATTCGCCAAAAAATATCGAATCTACTTCCCGTATTTACGTGATCGGTATTATCTGATGTGACAAACTGACAGATTAACTGACATTTAATGCAAAAAGGAAACCGTAGTTCCCTTAAACTGACATAAAATATTTCGGCATTTGCACAAATTGCTAGGTTTGTGATAGAACAATATATTATTTCAGACTGTTAATAGTGTTTAGCGTTGGTTTCGAATTTAAACCATACATAAAGATAATCCGTGCTAGCTAATAAATTAAATTTTGAAGCAATAAATTGTGCATCATTCCGTATGTGCAGGATTGCTAGAAAGGGTCGCGTGGTAAATTATAATGCCAGTGTTGCTTACAGAAATTGCACGAGAAACCAATTAAATTAGCTTCAAATTATTAAATACGACAGATATACGCCTTCCGTTTGCAGGCAAATGCAGGCACGTTAGATTATAGCATCGGATTTATAGACTATTTAGTTGAGTGTAAAGAATGATCGTAAATTTTATTAAAAATGAAAAGATGATCGTATTACCATATAAATTTTTGCGGCACGCTGGCTTAATATTTAGTACAACATATTTCGAAGTAGACGGGCCCAAGTTCGAACTCTGTCCATGGTAAGCTCTGGATAGAGTTTCCAATAAGGATGAAACCGATCTACTTGATGCATTACGTTTTCTACATTATACGATACTTAGTTTATATATATATTGAACATTATATTCCTAATTAATAAGAAAAACACATTAATTAGTTCCTAATAAGAAATATACCGTGTAATACTTCAGGGCAATGGACATAATATATATATATATATATATATATATATATATATATATATATATATATAATGGGACAGGTGTTTACCTGTGCCAGTTTGGCTTGCAAAATTACAGACAAAAATAAATTAAATTAGCTTAAAACAATGAAGAACGACTGATATATGCTTTTCGGTTTCTGGAAACTACATGTACTATAGATTATGGCATTAGATATTTAGACTAATTAGTTGAACCTAAAGGCTGATCATAACTTTTATTGAAAATGAAAACTGCTCTTCTAAAATAATATTAATTTGTGCAGACGACTGGCCCACTGACTAGAGCAGCAGATTACGAAGCAGACGGGCCCAGCTTCGAGCCCTGTCCGCGGAAAGTTCTGGATAGTTCTTAAAGAGTTGCTAATAAGAATGAAACCGGTCTACCGGATGAATCACTTTTTGTAAATTATGCAAAGCTTTGTTTATAATGGCAAATGTATGCATATAATGGTACTATAATTTACATGAAAAGCGCAAACTTGATTTTAATGAATAGTTGTTATGCTAGTTTGAATTACAGATAATGCAGGCGGAAACAATTAAATATGCTCGAAATTGTGACGAACGACTGATATATGTTTTCCGATTGCTAGCTAATCAATGTAGGAGAGATTATGGTATCGGATTTGTTGACTATATAATTGAGCATAAAGGCTGACCATAATACTGAATGTAAATGCAAAGAGGCTTCAAATATTATAATAATTTGAATAAAGATAACGATATTTTATTCCTACCTTTAAAAAGTAAAGATTTAATAAATCATCATATAGTTAATCTATGCGACAAAATAATCAAATCCCAAGACTGTATAACGTAAAAACTTAACAATTTTGCAAAATTGTAATTGCAAAATATTTTAATAGTGATAAATTGATAATTAATTTAAAGCCCTGATCAGTAGTCGTAGATTTCATTAATTATTACCGAAATTATTTTTGTCATTGACATAGTTTAACATTAATAATATTTATCATTTATTGTTAAAAGGCCTGAAAAGTAATTATTTTAATTCTCAGAAAATATAAAGAATATCTAATCATCTACCAAACACTCTAAAAATAGGTCTCCGAATTGAATGTCGATTAAATTTTTCGTTTAAATTATAACGATCATCTGAAGTTTGAATTTTACTATAAGGTGGCCCGGCTAATCAAGCCAATTCGGAAATGTATGATTATACATGACGTTTTGCATGTGATATAAGAACATTACGTACAGATTTGTTTTGTTAATTGTAGCAAATCTATCTAGTTCATATTTTAATTTTTGTCAGATAATGTATGGAAACTTATTTTTTAGATAGTTAATTTGCTTGGCTTATGATAAGAGCGTACAAGTCCTGATGTGATACAGTGACACGGTTTAAATGGTAACATAATAAGTGATGCAACCCGTTTGCAAATTTGATGATAAATCTATAAAGATTGATCGTAATACGAAGTAATAACATTTTAGGTGTAAATAAAAAATAATTGTCAATTGAATGTAACTTCAATCCAGTCTCTTATATTTTACTAATTTATTATTAATAACAAACAATAAAAAGAATTTAAAGACAATTTAAAAAAAATGTCATTATGTTTTTCTGTAATTGATAGCAATAGTGAGGTATTGCCTGAAAACCTAATTGTCATTCTTATATTAAAAACGCATTTGTTACTTAATAGAAATGAATATTTATGCGTATTTGATGAAGTTATAAAATGAAATAATCACAAAAAGGCACTGACCATAATTTGTTATGATTTTTTAAAGATATTAACAGATCAATGATTTTATCTGGCAAAATCTAAGTAGTGAAGTAAATCCAATTATGTTAACTTGCTTTCATACATATTTCAGAGAGAAAAATGTTTATTATTATTAAATTACAATAAGTAATTATGAATCAATCTTTGTCCTTTAGACACGTACTAAATCCATGAGGCCATCCTTTAACATAGATACAATCTATATTCTTTCTAGAGTTCAATTAAGGTTAATGTACACTATATCATAAAACCGTAATTATTGTGCAAAGAAATACAGAAGCAACTGCGGAAAAAATAGGACAAAAATATTTTTTATAGTATATAAATCGAAAATCGTGTAATCAAGACGCCACAGTTATTCGTTTGTTTTTTATCCATATCAGTGGCAAATTAGAGACGTACATAATAATTTTGGTATGAATACTTTTAAAAAATTGGGACAACTTGCTGTCACAGAAACGATAATGTTGCGTAATTACGCAAAATAAAGTGGAAATTTTAAATTTTGCAAAAAAGCAGTATAAAATAAATATTAAAACAGATTTAAGACAGACGCCTTTAATCGCTCGCAGCATAAATGAAAAACATACGTGAACATGAAATTAAGTTTAAGTCACAGTGAAATTGAAAACAGGCTTTTAACGTGATATTAAGTGATCACTACATGCGTGGGTGTCAATTACATTTATTTTAATCAATCTTGAGATCTTAAGGTAGTCATCAATCCCATTGTACGAAACCCTATTGCACAATTTAGCAAAACTACCGTTAGTCACACGTAGAGATTCGTCTGAAGCCTCTACTGTTATCGTTTGTGCACAATGGCACACTGAATAACAAGGATCAGACTGCATAGCATATATAAGTACAGGTATAATAAATAAGCAGCTCTCACGCGTAGTGGTAACGCATGGCTTTTACCTGATTGAAATTTCTAAACAGTCATGAACAACATATTATTTCAAATATGCCTGGTTCGCGCCCGGTTTCGGCTATTTTAAAAACGTCTTGACGACTGCCAAATCTGAGCAAAACCTGTCCTCTTTATGAATTAATTTTTTGTCTTATGCAACGCTTGATACATACTAAACATAGAATAAATAAAATTCACCCCAATTCATCACCACATATGTAATGTAGAAGTTAGGTTTGAAATTGGCAAAGCTTATGAGCGATAAAGTTTCAAAAATTTCTTATTGAATAGGTAAATATAGCATACATTTTAAGCATTATGAAGGTCTGGAGCAAATTGTAGAAAACAGGCAAAAGCATGCTTCAAATTTTGTTTAAAAATAAATTTCATAATTCTTTTGAAATGCGAGCTTTAATACTATTATTGTAGCTCTTTTATAAAAGTAAAATTGTAAGAATTTTTATCAGATATAAGAGTAATGTTGTATTGTTCTTCACATTTACTACGAACACATGTCTTATATGTAATTGAAAGGTAAGATAGAATAGGTGTGAACAGTGAGGTGAAGAAACTAATAATAAAATATCTTCAAACTCAATGCTTGTAATGTGCTCTTTCCTGCCTTTATACAAGCATTGAGTTTGAACTGGATGTGACGCACGCAATATGATTGGTTTCTATTTTCACACTCGCTTTGTTCACGTATTTCTATCTTGTTTTGCTTTCCAATTTATATATAAAGATATGTTCATGAGTAGATATTTGAGAAGACCATGTGAAAGAAAATTTTCTTATATCTGATAAAATTTCTTTTTGTTTTTGCAATATGTAAGTGTTAAATTTATACACTAATTAACACAATAGAGTTCATTGTGTTTTTCTCACAAAAGTCAAAATGATTTTTAGCCCTTAAAATATATTATAGCAAGAAATTTAAGGTAATCCATGCGCAAATAATACAAAATTTAGCCAGCTAATTAGAATTTTTTGACACTTAGTATAAAAACCTAATACTAAAAAAGATTTCTAATTGTTTTGAAATGATATAGCAATTTAAACTGAACAGTTTTTTGTCAGTGCCTGTTAATTGGTAATGTAGCAATATAAAATCCAAAAATGTAGGCAACAATACTTCTTGTTGTTTTAAAATATAATGAAAATTCATTACAGTTTAACAAGAGAGATATATATATATATATATATATATATATATATATATATATATATATATATATATATATATGCAATTCTCTTATGAGTTTTATAAAATAATAATATTACTTAAACATCTTATTATATATAGCATAAGGTAGGCCTCGCAAATAGTTTTCATTTTCTGTTCTATTTAAAATGTATTTTTAGCACTAGAAATCTCTGGCCCCATGGTAAACCGTCCCAAACCAGTAATTACTGTGGCGTCACCTTTAATATCTTTGAGGACCAATATTGTACAGATAGGTCTAGAATGAACACACGTTATGATTTACCAGTTGATTCAAATAAAGATCTAACCATTCTCTGCGGTAAAATGAATTATTACTCAGAAAAAAAATAAAAAGGCGTTTGTCAACGCCTCACTATTTTTATTCCAACAAAGTTGTCGCCAAAATGCAAAATGTGTGCAACGTGGTTTATAAGCGGATCAAATGAAAGGGCTGCAATTTCCCATAATTCGGCTCCAGTCTTTTCGGCGAGCAAAGAGTTTTTCGCATATTTATTTATCCACTCGAATATGAAATTAATAATGTAAGTATGTGCGCATATATCTTTGAATTAAAGAATCTATGTGCGTAGACATCTATAAATGCATGCAGGTTTGCATGTAGTGCGACTGTACGAATACATGTATGTATGCTTGTATGTTTGCATGTTTTTATAAACATATGCAAGTAAGTATGCAAGCATATATGCAAGTATGCATGTGCGTGTGTATGTATGTATGCATATGTATTTATGTATATATGTATGCATTTATGTATTTAAGTGTGAACGAATTCTGTATGTATGAATGGCTGTCTGCAAGCATGCATGAGTGTCTCTATGCATAGATGAATGAATGTGTGTTTATGTGTGTATATTTTTATTTATTGATGTATTTCGTATATATGTATGTATGTATGTATGTATATATTCTTATGCCTTTTGTCTGTATGTATATATGCTTTTTTGATGGATGTGTGTATACGTGTATGTATTTATATTTAATAAAATACAGGCGAGCAAAAACATCGTTAATTATGCAGTTATGTATGTATTGTTCATGCACGAAGGCAAACATGTGTTTGAGTATATATTGATTTATAATTTCATGTTTTGTAAGTATTTTCGAGTGTATGGAATTAAAATTACATATATTTTTTGATGTATGAGTTTATGCACGCGAAAAGCAATTATGTATATTTGTTAGCATTCATTTATGACTGAATATGGTTCATTTGCGTTTATATTTTTGTTTAAATACATCTACTTACATTTGGACGTATTTGTGTTTGCGAATACCTTACATAAATTTGTCAACAAGCCATACTTCTTCTGTAAATTTGTACCGCTTTAAAGTTTAACTAATCAAATTTATGCGCATATCAATGTGTTCGAAAATATGTATGAAAAAATTAGTATACACTACCATCCTATTTTCCCACATTCTTTACCAAAATATAAAGTAGGTAAAGGGTATAATAACGGTTCCTAATGACGAGTAGCAATTAAGCACGAAACGAATGTGCACAAGGTTAAAATTTCAGTTCATGCTTTATTTAGTATATCCTTCTGGACATAATTGAACGAATTTATTACTAGTTTCGCAACACCTAATACATACTTGCAAGTATACAGATCTTTTGACTCGTTCGCATTGCATAAGCTATTATATTATTGTTTATCAATCTTTTGACATCCAATTGGATTATTTCGAATATAACGCTCACTAGTAGATTACAAAGTCAATAATACAAGTAATTTTTCTACTTGTAAATAGCTAGAGCTGCACATCAAAGCGTTTGCATGACAGGTAAACAAGAACTATCAAATTATTTTTGGCAGACTTTCATAGTTGAAGAGAAGCAGATAGGAAATATTTTCCTCATTTTATTTGTTCATTTGTTTAATTATAGCCTCAGGGAAATACTTAGCTGCAGTAAACTTGAATAAATGTTACCATTCCACCATAATTGTTAGCTTGCATGGATTTTTAATGCTATTGCTACAAAAGTAAAGCTATTCAAACTAAACTGTGAAGCATAATGATTCTTTGGAACACCAAGCAATGGGAATTATGTAAACAGCCACTTAAATTGGTGATTTAATTTCAAAATAGAATTCACACAAATTTAAATATTTGCACGTGTGGTGGTAACAATTCTTTAAATCAAGTTTGCAAGCTTGAAGTAAACAACTCTCGTTTTAACAAGGCAAAAAATGGCATATAAAAACTTCCGTCGGTCACAAGTATGTCGAAGCGCGTCCGTACGTGTAACTGACGGTAGCTATTCGATGTTGTTCGGCGACAGTTTAAATACAATTAGCTTACTTATCGAAGCAAAGACTTTCTTTTGCTCAACAAAATTTTGTGCCAAATGACATTGATTCTCTTGTAATAGAATGTGCACGCTTACCAATAAACGACACATACATCGGCAAAACATAACGGGCTGAATACGTTGCATAGAAACAATGAATTGAATGATTTAATTGAAAAAAGCATCTTTCATTTGGCGGTTTGATTATTTCGCAATACCCAATATATAATTAATACAAAACACAACTCGTTTTAGGCGATCATAAAGGTTTTCGTCACGTAAAAATTTTAGAATAATTTGTTCGTAGTTCAGGTCTTATTTACTTCCTATGTACTGCAAGTCCATCACTAAAATCCAATTATTTGTTTTGTTATGCGCCCCGTCCTAATGAAGATAGCAGGGTTATACTTGTGGGATTACTGCTATTGGCTATTGTCCCAATCCAAGCGACCTATAAAAAAAAAAAACGTTAAATAAAATGAAAACCTATAAAAATCAAAGTAACAGGACGCAAACTATATGTCTGAAGGATGTGTATTTGAGAAAAATAGTTAAAAATGTATATATATATATATATATATATATATATATATATATATATATATATATATATATATATATATATATATATATATATACAACCTTCTATAGCTAGAAGGTTGTTAGCAATCGTGCAAGCCTGTGCAGAAGGCTACTCATTGTTAATTTTAGTCTAAATATTTGCTTTTCTAAACTAAAATGAGGAGACAGAACATGATTATGTTTGGAACATGAACGTTTATTGAACAAGTTATAAATTAAACGTTCTCATAGAAAATGAAACTGATTAAAACAAATTGACCTTAGTTATTATGTCGCAGAAAGCGTGTAAGTGTTATATGAGACGGAAAATTGTTGGAAATAGTCTGTTTGTGATTTCTTGAATACTGTCATCATCATGACCGTGCAGAGCCATACAAAAACCAAAAACGCTAATGTCTCACTGCCATATAACCATAAGTCGTTAATGGTTATATGTGGACTGTAAATGAACACTAGGTTGCCCATTCCTAGTTACAATGGTTTGTATCCGGAGTTTTCCTTCTCTCAGATAATCGGTCAACCAAAACTGATTAAGCAGTATCTGCTCACATGCCAGTGGAGAAAGTTAACTTCAGCAGCCGATACATTCCATTCGCATTTGGAACGCTAGCTCTCATTCCGTTACACCCACATTTGACAATGAGTTACTGCGCTGTTAGACCAAACTCGAGGATTCACATAACACAAGATAATTACTGTGTCCCTTTAGACCCGGCGAGGATCATGCCACCGTTGCAGGACTGACTAGATTGAATAGGCCAAAAGTACCGATAGTGTAGGTAAAGTTTAATTATACATGTGGTATGCGCACACCAAATCGGGAACCACAAAGGCTTATTTGTTTTATCTACCACCAATCAACCGTGTTATGTCATAACTTGTCAGTGCTTATATTTTATCAAGAAATAGTTATTTCATTGTCAGCACACAGTATTACAAGTCATCATTTATCTGTATTTGTGATTGGCCATAAAATGACACTGACTGGAGGCAAAGTTCAGCGCTCCGCTGAAATAATAACTACGCTTGACTGACTGTTTGTGCAAATAAACCCTATAGAGATATTATAGATGAACCTTGTCCTTAACCTAAGAAAATTCCCGCGAATAAACTGTAATGATACAATAAAATATAGTTCTACAAATATGGATAAAAAGTTGTCTTTAAGAATGGCCTATGTAAATGTGCCTAATTATATATATATATATATATATATATATATATATATATATATATATATAACATAATGGAAATATTTTGATTATAAATATTTTGTGAGTGTAAATTAAACATAGCATTAGTTAGCAAATAGAAACTATACAAATGATTTTTGGATGATATAACAGATGTTCAGAATCACCGAGTGGATTAATTGTCAATTTGTAGCTGGAAGGGAATAATTAGGAAAGTTGTCATTTATCAATGCCAAATTCACTAGAATTGGTTCAAAATTAAAAGGCGATGTTTAGAGGAAGTATACTAATAATTGAAGCTTTGTTAACAATACGTGGACCTATCCGTATAAGCGGATGTTCTTTATCATAAGATGAATGGGAATTAGAAGCCTTAGGTTAGCAAGCACAGAACGAAGGGAGAATGACTCAAGTAGACTACTGTAAATATTCAGCGAAAATGAATTATTCCTTATTTTTTCAGAAGCAAATTAAATTTCATTAGAATTTAATATATGTTTACTCTGATTGGATGAAGAAGGATCTTGATGTTATGCTAATAACTGACTACAGACTAAACAGGAAATTAAAATCGATAGCATAAAAATAAAATAGTTTTAATCCAATCACTTCTCAACAGCAATAGCCTACCTAAATCAATGGTGGAAATTTACCGCATAGAATTATCAGGAGTACATGGAATCTTATTTAAATACTGTAACCTTATGCATAGGTATGGCACCATGCGTCATTTTAGTGTAAGTACTGAGGAACAGAGAACTGCGTGCAAATATTTTCACGTTACTAGAATCGAACTTACACTCGGTGCAGATGAGACGAGGCACACGTATAACTGAGATAGTTTAAATCAAGGTTGCGAATTTGATGCAAACACTAATCTCTTGAAATACATACATTTGTCTGTACAAACCAAGCATTGTACAGTGTAGAATAGGTAATTCATCCAGCAGATTATTTTCAACTCAATTTAGAACACTTAGCGTACTGTCAAGAATTGTTGGCGGATTGGGCTCGAACCTGGGCACGTCTGCTTCGGAATCTGTTGATCTAGCCGGAGAGACCACGTTCGTTTAATCATATTTTAACTATATATATATATATATATATATATATATATATATATATATATATATATATATATATATACTCGTAAAAGATCACCAAGATTTGTTTCACAAAATAATGAAATTACGTTTATGCATAGCTTACTGAATTCACAAGCGTTAGGAAAATCGCAAGGCTCTATTTGGGATTATGCTTAGACTAAATGACAATTTTCTCTTATTGCTGCTTGTACCTATTTCGCAACCATAGTGTTAGTATCAGGTACTGTTACAACAGCCAGAAAAGTACCTTTGCTTCTGGTATATATATATATATATATATATATATATATATATATATATATATATTGAGTTGAATTTGACGCCGCATTGTAGAAGAATTTACATGAAGTTAGCTCTACTATTACAGGTTTACACTTTCATATTAGAGATTATACCATCTAATTGTCATACATACCCCACCAAAATATGCAATGAGTCATCAGAAAACACAAAACGCATGCATACATGAGATTATACATTTCGTTTATGCTAATTAGTCTTTGTCCTGATGGTCATGTTTCGACTAATTTGTCGCCAGGTGCCAGAAAATATTTCACAAATATACATAAGTGTATGTACGTTTGTATGTTTATATGCTGTTTTCAGTTATGCGCGTATTATTTTATTGATGTATGTATTCATGAATGTTTACTTCATAAGTATTACATATTTAATTATTGCAAAATATTTCTACGACAAGCATCGCTCAATGTCAATTATAATGATTAATTTGGTTGGTGCCAGGGGTATTTCCGGTCCCTTCTACAAGCCAGCAAAAAATGTAGTCCACGCATGGTAGTCTAACATGAGTTGTAGAAATATTTATGTAACTGGAAACACCAAGCTTCTAACGTTATTAAAACATTGGAAATAATAATTATGTTATTATTATTATTACTTTTATTATTATTATTATTATTATTATTTTTATTATTATAAGTATAGTTATAAATTATAACCCCAAAAGCGTCTAATAACAACAATACTTTTTATAAATATAAAGAGAAAAACAGTACATAAATATTAACAATAATTTGAATAAAAAAACTAAACATACGACATAAAAGACGGCAAAAATTTTATTGCTACTAATGTTGCTTTTAATGCTCCTGCAAGTACTATTAATGCCAAAATGATTATTATTACTACTAATAAAATTTCTGCAAATTATTCGATTACTACTTCATCTGCCAAAGATAAAAAACTAATATTACTTAAAATACTATAACTACTACTCTTACTACTGATAATAATAATGATAATAATTATATAAATAAAAATAGCGTATTAATAATCAATATCTTCGGCCTACTCAGTCACTGCCAGAAATAATCAACTATTTATTTAACCAGTCGTTGAACAACATAGCAAATCTAACGACAATGGCACGCACTGACGAGTTTCCACCTTCCATGATCATCAATGGAGTACGACGGCAGACTGATTAGCGAGGATGAAACCGCACTACATATATATGGAAAGCAAAATTAGGTATAAGTACGTGTCACTGGCGGTAATTTTCTTAAGTTGTTCGACGACTGGTTCAATAAATGGGATTGGTGTTTTTACTTTAAGCTCGCAAACTTGATTTCAAGAATTGTTACCACCATCCGCGAAATCAATTATTGTTGAATTCTCTTTCTATATATATATATATATATATATATATATATATATATATATATATATATATATATAATTGCAAAAGCTGCAAACAGTTAATGTTCGTGACTGCATAGAAATTGTGCAGCCGACATTCCCAGCCAAGTACAATGTATTCGATACTAATAGAGGAGAGCCGTACATCCAATTATGCTTTCTATATATATAAAGGAGTATGATCCTCGCTAATCAGATTGTCGTCCTACTCTGATGATTATCATAGAAAGTCGAAACGCGTCACGGCGTTGCGCCTGGCAGTAGTTTTGTTATGTTGTTAGACGACTGGTTAAATACAATGTGATGATGATGTTTATGATGAAGTCGACGCTAATGTTGTTGCTGTAGCAGATGATAATTAAAATGCTTAGTAAATTGATGACGATGATGCTTATGATAATGATATTTATGAGATTATGCTGTTGATGATAATAATGATAATGTTGATGATACTGATGATGGTGATGATAATGATGATGCTGCTGCTAATGATAATGATGATGATAATAATGAGGTTTTTTATTATGATAATGCTGCTGATGATGAAGTTTATGAAGAAGATGATGATGATCTTGATGGTTGTGATTCTTATGCTAACGACTAAGATTTCAAACTTATTCCCCCTAAAATAATGTCTGACATAATTTTATTCATATTTAAAACTGGCTTGTAGGTCACAAACACCGTCCGCGGAAAATTTTTTTACACTACTAAAGTGTTCCTCGATGAATCGCCTTTGCTGCCTAATACAATGTTTAGTTTTATTGATGACATATATATAAATATAAAATTTATATATATATATATATATATATATATATATATATGATATAAGACATAGCTAGAGTTGCATGTGAAAAAAATGGCTGTTATTTTCATATTGGAAATGGCGAAAGAAATTCTAGACTAGCATAGATTCGCGATTTAAAAATTAACTCCTTCAAAATAGCTCAATTATTTCCACCGATGATTTTAAATGCTATTTAATGTTATTGCAAATATACTATTATATTGCCATAGGCTAGAGCATACGAAATTGGCTTACAGATTGAAAATAATTATTCACGCCACGTTTTAGCAACATAAACGTTTTAACGAAATCATTAGCCAAGTGAAATTTCTGTTTGATTCCGTCCATTGTTTGCCAATGTACGTTCCAATTCCAGTGAAACTAGTGTTCAGTCTGTCGAAGCAAAATAATCTGGTGTAGCTCGAAGTTATTACGCATCAAAGCACACTGAGAATGTAAATAACTAAAGCATTAGAAGGATAATGACTATTGATATTTCAAATAAATAGCCCAATTAAACCTAAAATGAGCTTGTAAGTTGGCTTTTAATTAATATTGAATTGCTTACATTAAGGCTAGTTGTATAAAACAGGAAAGTCAGCCTATATGTTTTAGGTCACAGATCGACAAAGTGGTAGTTCGCGTTAGAAACTGTAGTTGTATTTAAGTACTATCATAAGGCATATTTGTGTGCTTTATTTATTTCAGCTTCGGAACATATATATATATATATATATATATATATATGCATCCTTCCACTTCGATGGTAAAAATTATTTAAATCAAGTTTCCGCATGAAGTTGACATCAATCCCACAGTATTTAACCAGTCGTCGAACAAAATAGCAGAACTACCGCTAACCCCAAGCACTATCGCGTTCCGACCTTCCAAGATCATCATCAGAGTACGGCAAACTGACTAGCACGGATCTTTCGCATTGCATATATATTGAAAGCAAAAGTAGACATGCGGCTCTCAACTATAGTAGTCTCACATACATTATGACTGATAAATGCAAATTTCTATGCAGTCACGAATAACTGTTTTGCAGCTCTCGCCATATATATATATATATATATATATATATATATATATATATATATATATATATAGACAATACGATTAGGCATGTGTGTATATTTTGTTTACTTTTATTAAAGTAATTGCTCAATTAATTAGGCCATAATGATGACCAGAACCGCCGAGAGAAAGAGAGAGATTTTGGGTGAAGTCTATTTGGCTATTTCTCATATGCGTGCACGCTAAATTTATATTTGTGTACTTTTATATGCACACCTCAATAATTGAGAATAAAATTGCGAATAATTATATAAGCCAACATCAGCCGACAAGGCTTTATTATCATTATCGTCAATAAATCCAATAGTAAAACCTTCACTTGATTATTCGAACTTCTTTATTGTGTCTGGAACAGCCGTCTCAGCCTTATTTTGTTAACTGTAGCAAGGGTTGATGAGAATTGTCTTGCAGTATAGAAGTAAGACCATAATGACGGGCTGCCTAGAAAATAATTGAGAATGTTGCAGTAGCTCAACAGGAGTTGGCAATTAAACTGCCAATGCCAAAGTTTCTTTGCACACGTGTAGTCAATAAATTTTCTGGATAAAAAAAAACCATTATATATCCAAATACTTGTGTTTGTTCAAAGCAGAATAATTCATATACTTTATCATAAATAGAAGTTACGAACGTGACGCGACGGCAATATCGATTATGTATTATTTTACTACCTTTTGTAACTAAGCAGGTCGCTGGCAGCAGCTCAATTGACCGTCTAAGCTACTACTAATTGGTTGACAGTGAGAAGGCGTATTGGCTATCATAGGCACATTGTATTCAATATTAGGTTTCATCGAATTATGACGGAGTAAATTTAATCCGCTACGAAAAATGCTTCTCTCTCTCTCTCTCTGGTTCATTATGAGCTAACATGGTTTTTCTGACAATTTCAATTTTCATCACACGAGAAAGAGTACCTAAAGATTAATTTTATTCATAGACAGGCTTGCTAACCTGGATGATAAATAAATGAAAATTGAAATTTGGTGCTAAGCAAATGCTTTGTTCAATATATTTCATACAATTTTTAATTCTTAGAACAGCGTTCCGAATTTAAATAATAAGAAACTCAACCGATTGTCCGGAAATAATTTTGACAACATTCAATTTTATCCATGAAAGCTAAAACCTGTAGGAATTGAACAGTAAAAAAACGCACTTGACAAACGTCGCATTCTGACATGGAATTAAAATATTTACCAGGCAATTCTATTAAACGTTTGCCATCATATTGATGGAAAAGTGTCCAAATAAAAATATTTTACTAGCTTAAGGAAATTTTAAATTATCTTTTCTTATGCACTATGTTAAGGTATCATAAATACAGTAAAATTTATCAAATATATAATTGAATTAACGTCTTACAAGCATGCTTGATCCATCTACTAATTTTTCTCGCATATCAGACGAAAGCTGTCTGTTCGCGACGGATTTTTGACTTCCTGATGACTGTTCGTCATCGTTGCGTTTCTCGCCAACATCTAACGATGTGTCCTCAGAATAGGCCACCAGTTTACTGTGTTTGTTTGTGCGATGTTTTCGGTCACCTTTGCCGTAAATTTTTAATTTTAGCTTTTCTTGAAAATTCTGTTGACTTCGCCGCAGGTGGTCTAACCAAATCTCCTTTTTTAATAAATGTAAAATCAAAATTTTGACAATCTGTACAGGCTAAAATTTTTGAAAGGAATTGAAAACTCCATTAGATGAAAACCAGATTGACAATCAATAATAACTTAATATGCAATGTCAAATAAATGAACTAGAAGTTTAAGGATTTGGAAATATAAAACAAAAAATACCTGAGATATTCAAACAACAATATAATATAAAAGCTTCTTAGGGAACTGTTTATTCTACTATATAATTTTATTAAGCTTTATTCTAAATGCTCCAACTCTGTGATGCCAATTTATCAGAGCTAATCTTTCAAATTTGTTTAACTGCATTATTAACCAGCTTTATCACTTAAGACTTTTGTAAGCTGCTGCCGTTAAGAATTTATTGTCCTGATCCAGCAAAAATGTTGCCGTTTTCCTACAGATGTGGAATTAACGTGTCAGGTGTAACAGATTTTATTATAAAAGGAAACGTATTCGAAATGGATCTTCAGTAAAACTAGCATTGTGAAATTAAATTCACTAAGACAGTTTGTTTTAGATAGTGTATGTTGTCAACAGCTAATTCTGCGCAGTTTACCAAAGAAAAACACCACTGAGTTGACGGAAATAATGAGCAACAAAATGAGACAAAACGTCTCCTGTTTAGGGTAACACGAGCTTACTGATTTTGTTTGCACAAACTGGACATTCCACATGTTTATTAATGATTTTGTCGCAGAGGATCACAACTTACATTCTGTTACAATGGCTGTTTATGGTGATGTAACGTCCAGTTAGAATGTTGTTTCTCTGTAAATGATTTTGTTATTTAGCTTTTCTGCTAATACAGAGCAATCTAAAATATAGTATTTGCAGATGACGCTTCAAAGTAGCAGAAAATTTTATGTAAGAAACGTATCAGATAGGTACAATGGAGCTTTGAACAGTGACGTTATTCGAGGTATTTATTGGATTCTTTAGTTATAGCTTCACATGAAATTTGCAGAATGGAAACGAATCACTATTGCTTTACGGTTTATACCACAGGAAATTTGATTTTTCTATAAAGTATTACTTAACGTTATAGTGGGTTATTTATGTACATAAGCCCAAATTTGATATTTATTTTAATGTTATCTAGGTCTTTTTTTAGCGTTTTGTTAGAATTTGGACGGGCAATCTCGTATTTATTTTATAGTAAAATTTTCTGCACTACTCCATAGAAAAACCACTTTTCGTTATGTAAATTCATTCACGTGATTTTTAAGAGAAATAAATTGATGAAAAAATGAAACGTTAACTACGCGAGTTAAAGAAAATAATGTGCTTAAGCGAGATAAAGAACATTGGACTAGTGTAACGAATTTCCGGGAAAGTGAAAATCATTTAATTTAAATAATCGAAATAAAAATCTCACCAAGATACCCGTGAGGAAACCTAAGGTTTTGCCCATTGTTAGAACAATACGAATAGTTATAGCAGACAAAGTATCGGTATTTGTGGTTTAATCAAATTTGGAACAAAGTTCGGAAACGAGAGAAATAAATGTAGATACCTCTTAGCTTAAGGTCAAAACGAAGACAAAAATATGTATAAAATTTACTAACGGATTGTTGGCAAATCACAAAATTGCACTGATTGCAGAGTAAATGGAAAAATTTGATAAAAACTGATTAAAGTCGTGCAATTTTATCAAGATTACATAGATTGCCACAAGTAAAAAAATCAAACAAGTCTTCGAATTCCACAGTTAGTCCAATAAATTCAATGGTCAACGCTCCTAGACGTCTACATGTAGAGGTTTTATGCAAAGGCCTGCAACTAATTATAATCATCTTCAATATGTAAAATGCTATCAACTCCTAGTAAAGAGAAAGCGCGTGAAAAAATTAGTTGCCACTAAAACTATGGCCCAATTATTTAAACGCTCATTAGTTGCGCAACATCGCTGTCTGTAAAAACTCTGTTAATGAGATAACGATGACCACCTGAGACTGAATGTATATAAACGCATAGATCGTTACTTTCGTGATGCCAAATAAATTTAATCTTAAAGACTGACAAGCAAACTTACAATTTCCATTTTCTATTAAGTACTGCTGTCAAATAAATATTTTCTATGGATATTTATCAGCCCCGCAGGCTCAGAGCTTAACTTGAGAAATAAAACCAGCAATTATCCAATAGTTTGCAGAGTTGGTGCCATATAGCCCGTCTCGATTTGTTTATTGCCTAATATTAGAATTCTGATATTTCTCATGTCAAAAAAGCATGGTTTCTTGCATCAAATCAAAATACAATCATTTGTACTTCAATGTGGAACCACTGGCAATCCCAGGTAATGACTGCAGTATTACTAGAAGGTGCAACTGTATAAATAAAAAAAGATTGGAGTTAATAACATTATTGTAAACTTCATTTCAAGAATTGCCGCCCTATCTGCGCAATCAATTAAAATTTAATCGTATTGTCTATTTATATATGTGTGGCGAAAATTGCAATCAGATAATGTTCGTGACTGCATAGAAATTGTGCAGCCGACATTTCCAGTCACGTACAATGAATGCAAGACTACTTAGAGGCGACAGCCGCATATCTAATTTTGCTTTCCCATTTACACAATGCGGTTGGATTCTCGCTAGTCAGTTGGCCGACGTACTCTAAAGATAATCATAGGAGGTCGAAACGCGTCGGTGCGTTGCGCCTGGCGGTAGTTTTGTTATGATGTTCGACGACTGGTTAAATACAATGGGATTGGTGTTTACTTCAAGCTCGCAAACTTGATTAAAAGAATTGTTACCACAACCCGCGAAATCAAATATTGTTATATTGTATTGCCTATACATTTATATATATATCCTGCATTCACTGTCTTTAATATTTAATCCGAATACAGCGACTTCCGGTTTCGGAAATCGGAGTATTCGTAGTCAAATTGAAAACAGTGCATGAAAATAACTTGATGAGCAAGTATGTATTAGGTGTTACTAATCTAGTAAAAAATTAGTTCAGTTGTGACCAGAAGGATAACCCAAAGACAACATGAACGGAAAGTATAATCTCCTGCACATTCGTTTCGTGCTTACTGGCATCTCATCAGTAGGATCCGGTATTACGCCCTTTAACCGCTTTATATTTGGGAGAGGAATGTGGGATAATAGGACGGTACAATCGCCTAGACGAATGTGTAAACCTATAGCACTGAAGCCAACGTCATATAAAGTCTCAAAAATGCGACTTCCACGCTAACTCACACTATATAATATATTTACCGAGTCTGTAAAGGATACTAATACTATGGTTATTGTGTTAGTAACCAATACGAACATTGTAGTAACGAAAAGGTACATGGTACAACACTATGGTTGCCGAGTCGGTACATGGTACCAACATGATGGACATCAATGTATGGTGTAGTTCACCGAAATTCGAATTACAACTATTTCAAAAAAAAAAAAAAAAAAAAAAAAAAAAAAAAAAAAAAAAAAAAAAAAAAAAAAAAAAAAAAAAAAAAAAAAAAAAAAAAAAAAAAAAAAAAAAAAAAAATCATGTGGAAAAGCTAGTAAATAGAAAACGTGTGCATAACGGGACAACAGAAGCTTATTGCAAAAAGGTACCCATTTAATCGGTTGCGTAATTTAGAGTATTACTCGAAATTGCAATAATTGGTTAAACAAAACATAATTCTACCAAGTACTCTCTAATAGAAATTCAAGAGTATTTGTTGCAAAAACTGGAAAAATAATAAAAATAAATAAATATAATTATAAAAAAATAAAAATCTTAAGAAATTTCTTAGCATAAGAGAATTAAAAGGACCTGTTTAGATTCTAGAAGAAAGAGAACTAAACATATTTATCATTTTAAATTTTGATCTGTGAATAATAAATAGAAGAAAATGTGAAATGCGACAAATATGATATCATGGTTAAATCGATATTCGTTTAATATTTGTGATTTGTTATTTACTCGATGAATCGTGTTAACGAAGAAGGTGATTTAGAAAATGTTTGCACGAAAAAGCTGGTATTACGTAATGTAGATTCGCCTGTAATATCTACAGAAAATAACACTACGCTAACAACTAAATAACGTCATGTAAAAAGGCAAAAAAAAGTGAGCGGAATTATCAATGTTAACTAAGAAATGTCGTTTTTAGTTTTGAAAAGTCGTTTCAGTTTTTGTGGGGAGTTTATTTTGTCTAAACGTTTAACAAGAGTTTTGTGCGTTGCAATTTGCTAAAAACGAACTTCAATTAAGGATCCAACGGAGAATGGAAATCGAATAGCCTCGTATGTGTACGCACACTATAGTAGACGACGATATCAGCTCACGCATTTCAAGGTCAGAACACTAATTAGTCGATCTGTATTGGAGCAACTGAAGAGAGCCGACTGCCTGGTATGGCAGATACACAGGATTGAAAGCCTGTTTTTTATGTTTAACTTCAGGATGATATGTGTACATATTTTATGCAACTTTATATAATTTTAATCATAAATGATGCAGATGACAAATAGTGCATTGCACAATTATTCTGTTATAAGCTGTATAATAATGTTTAATATCTTAACTTTGGACCATTTAATTATATTTGTGTACTTTTATTTCAATTATTTAATGAAATATTTAGGTCACCCAGATAACAAAAGTGTCGTAGGACGATAGTTTAGCCCAAACTGTTTAGTCATGCTTCGTTCGTTAACACTATTTTGCTAGTATAACAAAATATATCTGTACACTTATATGCGAAGTGATGTTACTATTCAACAAATTAATTATTGAAATTTGGCTGTAGTAAGAAACAAGACTTTTTGTGTGCCTTATTGAGAATAATGTTCTGCCAGACTTTAGGACACAATGTTTAGAAATTGCTTGTCTTTTAATCTTCTTTAGAAATTGGATGGTCATTCGAGCCACATTAGATAAACCGTGCTTATGGCGAAAAGAATAGGCCTAAATCATCTAAGCAAACTAAAAGGCTTTAGTGTAATAAAGCGATTAGTCGTGGACAAAAAAAAACAGCTCAATACCTTAAGGCTAAACCTAAACGCTCAGATGGTCGTGAACAAGAAAACCATTATCAATAATTTTCATTTAAAGACACTCAAGAGGATGCAGTAGCTGCAGGGTGACCGAATGAGTCACGTTAATGCAATGCGTGTTACGTAATATACAGTTTTAGCACTATGCACGTTAAATAGGGTAACTTAAGATTGTTATTCAGACAAACTTTAGAACTAACAAATTATAATAAATTATATGCAAAATCAGCAAGAAATAACGACATAATCTCATGTACACATGCGTTTCGTGCTGACTGGGGATACCTCAATAGGAATTGAAACTACTCGCAAACCCAGTTTATATTTTGTAAAGAAATGTGGTAAAGTAGAGAAGTACAATCTCATTTTCGTATGTTAAATCAAATTTAAGACTGTATGGAGTTTACTCTGATACTCGTTGCATGCATATACGCTTAGGAGATTGCCTCGTTTAACTGTAAAGTATTTGCGGTTACATTAACGGTAGATTTTTGGAAGTGAAGGCTCCTATTGAAAAGTTATCAGTGAGTACAAAACGCATATGTACATGAGTTTACATCATACGTTCATAATGAATTTGGTATTTGCTTCTGGTTTTATTTGAATTTATTTTTTACTCGACACGTACAACTGATACATACTGTAAAATATATATATATATATATATATATATATATATATATATATATATATATATATATATATATATATACGTCTGTTCTAAAAGCATGCGTAATTTTCCCCTATAGTATACCGGCAATTTCTTTTTACGGGCAAGTTTAGGTCTCACCTTTAGATTTTGATGAGGCATCGCTGTACTACCATATGAAAACAAACTAAAATAATTTATTTAAATGAAATCTTTTTTGACAGTTTTAATCTGTGAGTTTCAATATCTTTTACAACACTATGTTTCTCTTCAGCATGTATACTGAACATTTGGTATTTTAAAAGTACTGGTGGTCTTAAATCCTTCATATCTTGGACACGAACTATCCAACGAAAACAAAATTGCACATTATATTTCAGGTCTGACAACGACGTTCATAAATTGATTTTGCTATATCATTCTCGAATATAAAATGACCGACTGTATATTTAACACACAAATTATGGCGATTTTAACATTCTCGTTCCAAACTGGTCCACATATATTTAATCTATTGTACTCCTAGTCAGCTTTATTATAAATAGTGCGCAATAGGTAGAGTAGGAATAAATATATGGCATTAAAAAGATATTTTTCAAATACGAACATAAGCTCTTTATCTTTCTTCCACACACAAGCCCATATATATATATTAGGCATCGCTGGAAAACAAACTAAAATAATTCATGTAAATTCGTTCAAAACTGGTCTATTATTACAATTATTCGCTAGATTTACACACAAAAATGGAATAGGTAGGAAGCAATTACATCAAGTATATGCAGGTTTATCTTATTAAGTTAATATGCGAAATAAAAGGAATTTAAATTCAGGAGTGCATGCGTACATGTGTAGGCCAATTATGTCATCCTTTTGAATATCCGCCAAATTAAATAAGTTGTTGCAAAAATTATGGGAAGAGAATATAAACCATTTTTCATCTAGATTGATCGTTTAGGAAAAATCAAAGAAGAAACGAGAAAATGATGGGCGGAATATGTTGTACAAACAAATAATTGACTATTATAAATTATTAACCTTAAATTTAAAATTGTGCAGTATGCTGTTCCATAGATAATTTTTTATAAAACAATAATTGACTACAATCTCTGCTGGTTCTATATATAACAGATACGGCTCGATTTTTGATATTTTTATCTAACAGAAATTTTAATTTTTGAATTAATATACCTAACGTTATACGTTGTTTATTCTTTTATTCACGCATACTTTATATAAATTAAATTCAAATTGTGGATTGCATTTGAAAAATAATTTATGCAAATTGCCATCAGAATATGTTAATTTAACGCGAATTAAAAGAACGGATCAAAATTACAATAATTGGCCCATATTTAAATATTGTTTGTCCACATGTTTGCATGATTTATAATTGATGCTGTAGATCCGCAATACAGTATGAAATCCTCATTTCAAGGTGCATGACATAAAAAAAGATTTGACAAATGAGATCCTTTTTGACAGTGTTGATCTGTGAGTTTCAACACCCGTTCCCACACTATGTTTCTTTTCAGCATATATAGTAGAAAATTGATGTCTTAAAATTTCTGGTCGTCTTAGATCCTTCGTATCTTGGATGCATGCTATCCAATGAAAATTGCATTGCACATTCAGGTCTGACAACAACGTTCAAACAGTTATTTTACAATATCATTCTAATTTAACACAAATTACGGCGTTTGTAATATTCGCGTTCTAATCTGGTACACGTATATTTAATCAATTTCATTCCTAGTCAGCGTTATTATAAATAGTGCAAAATAGTGAGAATAATAATAACTATATGGCATTAAATAGATAATTTCAAATACAAAATAAGCTCTTATTCTTTCCTTACACAAGTCTATATATATATATATATATATATATATATATATATATATATATATGCATGTATGACAGGAATTCCTTTAAAGCAAATGCTATTCATTCAAAAGATCAATTTCATCTTAATTAGAAACCCATCAATTACTATCCCGATTTTACCGGGCAAAGGACTCGAACCCAAATATAGTTGCGTCAGAGTCCGGATTTTTATACATAGCCCCGTCTCTGAACGAACTACATGAAAACGATGCCTTTTCTGTGAACAAGATGTTCAAAATAATTACCTACAATCTGCCAATTTTGATCAGATACAAAATTACCTTCCGAATTTTTAAAGAATTGTAGACTTCCGGTAAGATTTCGATTATATATGTAATTTTAAGGTAGAAAAATCAATTTATCAATTACACTCGCACAGGGAACTCGCCGAAATCTGTAAAGAATTTTCCGCGGACAAGGCTGGAACAGGACACAATTGTTTCGGAAAATCGTGTGTGTTGTTCGGCGTGGTACACACAATGGATTGAGTCCCGTATGCCAACGCAAATGGACCTCTGTTTGAGACGTATTCGTTGCGCATTCTACACATAAATTCAAAAGTTGTCAATAAGGCCGAGACCAGTCTATATTATTGCAACTTTAAGCAATGCCTGGTTTATACACACACACAAACACACACACACACACACATATATATATATATATATATATATATATATATATATATATATATATATAAATGCAACCGTGTATGATTACAAATTTTGCATGACATTATCAAAAATGTGCACTGGTTGTTTTTCCTCCCATTTTCGAGTTGATCAGACACAGGTATCCGAAAGCAGCCAGTTATTTCTGAGAGTATATTAATAGTATTTTGTATAAAAGAGCCAACAACTGGTTTTCAAATTCAATAAGTTTTTACGCTAAATTTACGAACACTGAATTCCCGAGTTAGCGATCGCATCGTGAAATTATGAATTATCATTTCTTTTTCTTCTAACGTCAAACGTAATTCTATTTGGTGAATAGCAATATTAAAATATTTCTTCCACAATTTATACACAGTTTAAAATTACAAATGTAGAAAAATGTTGCTTGGAAGGTGTGAGAGAGAAATGATAAAAAGCGCAAGATTTACTTTAGGACTGCGCTTGTTAAACAATATTAAATTAAATAGATCGCATATTAGAATTCCTCATAAGAGCAATCATCATCCTATAAAGTCTTTGGTCAGATAACATAATTTAATACACGTTTTCTGTTAAAAGATAAGTCTTCATTAAATACTTGCCTAAATAATTTTCAATAGATGCTACGTTAATCAGATCCCTGCGGCTTTTATTTAAATTGATTTTATAACTAACTTGTTTAATCTACTACGATTGCCTACTGGAATGCTTACAAAGCATTTGCAGTCTTGTAATCTGTCTATTAACAATGACTGGTTAAATCCAAACTAAGAATAAATCCATAATTAGATGCCGTTCTATGTTCTCCTTTACGAACATTTATCGGGCGCATTGTTCCCACTATATAATTGAACTTACAATAATTACACGATAACTTACATACTCCTGATGCATTCGGACGTTTGGTAACCTATTGCATAAATAAATGTTTGCTTAAGTACTGCTCTCATTTTTTATTTATCTGCAAATTTCCTTTAATTTCTTGTCAATCTGGAATTCATTATCAACATGACACTTGTTTTTTCTAGTTGTGTTACATTCTTTGTTTGATATATTTCACAAGCAAAATTTCTTATTCTCAGCTTTTGTAATAATTTTATTGGATAATAATTTACAATTTACACTTCTATCAATCTCTTCATTTTATTATTTCCTTATTCCATACTGACCATTAAGAATCGTTAGCTCATGAAATTTTTAAAGCCACTTTCTATTTCGAACTGCTAACTGGAGAAGTTATTTTGTATGATAACTGATTAGGTAACATTTATATAATCATTCCTTCCTTGTATCTGACAATGTCGTCTCAATTTAAAATCCAGAAATTTATACTTACCTTTTCTTTTTCTTTCTAAAGTCAATTGAGTTTTTAATAATAAATTACCAAATATTCATTTTGGAATTTCGTAGACAAATTTTTGTTTGAGAGGTGTTTTCCCAAAGATGATTTTAAAATTACACTTGAAATTCTTTGATGCCAGAACAGACAACGTTAGTCACATAGAGACATATTTCAGTTGTGTCTTTTCTAAGCATGAAGTGATTTTAGGGCACATATATAATTAACGTTTTCATAATTTTTCTCAACGTCATTTTACTTCCTCCACTTTTTATTTAAGAGTATTCTGTTAAGACACATTCAATATATATATATATATATATATATATATATATATATATATATATATATATATAATGTTGTCAGTTAATGTGTGCCTGACTGATTGGAAATGGTAGTTGAATGGCTTATAGTTAGTCCTATTCTAATCATTATGGACTATTGCTAACATTTCTGAATAAATATGTACCAATTCAATTATCAATGAAGAAGTAGGTTGCAAATAAACGTTCATTGCCCTACTTCGTAAGAGAATGTTGGATATGTGCTATCTTAAATTCGTAGATCATATCGCATATGAGATATCGATACGTTGTTAAAAGATCTACAATATCAAGTGTACCTAAAATTTTATTAGATACTACAGGTCATGCTCCAAAATATAAATGATCTGAGGAGACTACAATCTTCAATATAAAGTGTGTGTTATATATACTGGTTAGATAAACATGGCCAGGGAATTGGTGTTGAAGCCATTATTTTACAGTGTCAGTGGACTTCATATATTTAAAAAACATATAAATCGGTGTATTGCCGATCTACAACATCAAGTGCGAATTATGTAAACATGTCCGCAAATCATCGTAAATCAAAGAAAAAATTATATCACAAATAAATAAAACCTAGTTATGGTATTGAGTTGTATCAACCTAAATTTTTAAAGTACTCAGTACAATATGTTAACATGTACCAACTTATATATAATTGTGTGTCGGTGCAACGCACCTTGTAATAATTTAATATAAAAATATCCAAAAGGACATGGAAAACGAAGAGTGTATTCTCATGTACACATGCGTAGGCCCGTAACCACGAAACATGTCTTCAAATGAGATTTAAAATATTGTTCATGCTGATTGTCATGTTCGTCTAAGATTTTATTAATTTCGCCATACCCCAATAAATAACAATTCATTGATATAATGCAAATAAACATAGAGCACTAAAAATGTACTGGCTAGTTAACAAGTCTTAGAATAGCCATGATATTCTCACAGCAATGTATTTTTTGAAGACAGAAAGCTCCTCTATTTAATCCACTTACAACTTACACGCGTTTGCGCAATTCGATTTTAAAATTGCGGCCTGATATTAAACATACCAATGGGTTGGAACTTTATTTCTTGTATAACTCAATCAAACACATTTTGCACATTGGAGAAATTACAGCCACCTTGAGATAGGACTTACACCACAATTGAATTCGATTTATGTTTCGTAGTGAAAAAATTAAACTATCTCTAACTCCGTAAACTACAGAAGATGTTTATTCTAAAATGGCTACGAAATATAGTTTCTTTCGCCAAGTGCATGAGCCGCAGCGATGTCTATATATCCCATTTTATGTGGGCTGCGCAACCATTCAAGAAATACTTGAACTAAGTGACCGACTAAATCCCAAACAAGTCGCCAAAATCCAGTTGTTAAATTTCAGCAATAAATCTGAATAGATCATTTTTATATTGTACAAATTTTTCTTTAGAAAAACATTTAAATCCGCAATACCTTTAGATTTTAGGAAATATTTCTTGGTTAAAATGGTATACGCGGTACACCTCCTAACAAAGGGTATTTTTGAAGTATTTTTACTTTTACTAAATGTAAAGAAAATAAATTCCATTTAAATTTGAAAACGCTTAAAATATCTGGACAAAATATGATGTATGCAGCCATTGTACCTGCATTAATCAATCTTTTTCAACCGTCCTTTTATTATTTTACATTAACTTGACGTTAAACGTAATTGATAGACTACGGCAGAACAGAGATTGTGTAATCGATTATCTAAAAGATGAAGCTCATAAATTAACACTCAAAATTAATTATTCTACACAGGTAATGTTTGACAGACGCCTAGACCTAGTCTAGTTACTGCTGTTGTGAAAATCTATGTTTTATTTTGTCAAAATTTCCCTAAATGCACTTCTACTTATTGTTTACCCTGGCGTTAATAATTTTCCTTCTTTTGAACATAGAATTATGATTGCATTAAATTAATGGATAGCGTCAAAAATTAACTTAATCGATTTTTAATTTAAATCTGAATTATGAAGAAGAGAAATTTTGAAATCTAATTTAAGATAAAGTGCATAAGATATATAATTATTATGTCATATAAGCATCAATATTCAGACAAATCATGTGAAATATCATGCCCACGACCTATGCAATTTAGATGTAATTTTGCTTTGGTAATTTTTCTCAATGCGTAAAAACTATGCTGTGATGTATATCAATGTGTTTACCATTTAAGCAAGAATTGATTCAATTATGTTTATCTTACGGTTAGTGTGGTCATGATAAAACTTACACAAACTTAACATCCTTCAATAAAATGTATGAAGAGCTTGCATGTTGTTTTAGTTCAATTCTTAGAGACAAAATATCGGATTAAGTGACTTCTGCACACTTGATAACAACATTTTTGTTACCATTCTTATAATATCAAATCGTTCAAAATATGAAAATTAATTAAAATTTGTTTCAAATTGAAAGAAAGCGAAGCACATATTATGAATTGTAAAAGCGTGATGATTATGCATGGAAGATTACACGGCAATAATAGTTGCGGAAATTTTTAAGCAGACCGAATAGTACGGTGCTCAAAATTTGATAAATTTAAGGTGCTACTCTCTAGTTCATTAACACTTTTGGCTGAGAACAACTATTAAGTGCTCGAAGTTAATTCAAATGATGTATCCTTGGATGACTGCGAAAAAATTGTATAATCTTAATTTAAATGTTTATATATTTACTCTGCCGACTGACTACGCGTCAAATTGACGTGGATTTGAAAGGTTAATCGGTATAAAATTTAAAAGATATCCGCGTTGCATTTTGTTACGACATTTCTCCATGACCTCTATTTTTATCCACGAAATTAACCACCAAGGGTCAAAAAATAAGTTTGCTCTTATGCAGACAAATATTACAGAATTAATACCATTAAAATGTAGTTAGTTATTTCTTTGCATTGTGCGTATCTTGTATTTACGAGAACCATCTAACCTATTTCCACCACTTCTCAATGTAACAACAATCAGGCAAAAAATATCCTCAAGAAGGTTCTAATTTTAAAAGGAAATTATACACAACTAAACCTATAACATATATTTATGAAGAAATTAGACGAGCTGGGAAGAATAATAGAATAAAATTTAAAGTTAAACTGCCTATACATTAAAAATTATTATTTAATTTCAATGATAAGAGGCCAAAATCCTACGAAGATGGTTTGCAATGTGTATTTCTATAATAAAAAAACTTTAATCGATCATTATTTAAAAATAATTCTCTAGTATGGTAATGTATTCATATTATTACGAAATCGCTGGAATTGATCGAGCACAAATCTTTAACTATTGCTTATTTTTAGTACACTATTTTATGCGTTTTATTAAATCGAACATTATTACAAAATTGAGATAATGCACAATTGAGCAGGTTGTGTAAAAAAGGAGATCCAACGCCGATCTTCTAAAACTTCCGTAATGGTAGCTATTCTTTAAGCCACTCCTACGTTTCCAAGTAATAGAAATAAATATAATAATAAATAATAGAAATATATAAATGACTCTTCAGAACGTACACTCATAAGTACATAATTATAGATTGCAACATATTCGCAAATATTACGACCATGAGGTGGAGCATTTAAACGGCGTTCCTTGTTAGACAAAATTTAACGACTAAATACTGCTTATTGCGAAAAATTATTACATTGGCAATTGTGATTTAGTTCTTGCAAACTAGTAACAAATTAGTTCAAATACGACCAAAAGGATGACCCATAGTCGGGATGAAATGAAGGCATAATCTAATGTGCTCATTTGTTTCGGGATTACTGGCGATTCATCATTAGTAGCCAGTTTTAAGAACTATATCCACTATTTAACGGTTAAATACTGTTTGTTGCAGAGAACTAATATATATGCAAATATGTATTAGGTGTTGCGAACCTATTAACATATTAATTCAGTTGTGACCAGAAGGATAAACCAAAGGCAGCATGAACGGTATTTATAATTTCATGCACATTCGTTTTGTGCTTACTGGTGACTTATCTATAGGAGCAGGTATTGCGCCCTTTAACCACCATATATTTGGGTGAGGAAAGTGGAACAATAGGACGATATACCAATTTCCTCACCCAAATATATGGTGGTTAAAGGGCGCAATACGCGCTACTACTGATGAGTCGCAAGTAAACACAAAACAAATGTACATCAGATTATGCTATCCGTTCATGCTGTCTTTGGTGTATACTTCTGGTCACAACTGAACTAATTTGTTACTAGGTTTGCATCACCTAATGCATACTTGCATATCCACTATTTGTCTGCGCGAGGAACGTAGGACAATTGGACGGCACAATCTACTTTATGAATATGTATACCAGCGATAGGAAGCTACGTTTATGCATAATCTTCTACAATGAGACCTCAAAGCAAACTTATTATAATACAAAGCAATTCTGTAAAGAGTACATGCCACCAACTCTATGGTAGTATCTTCCATTTCTCCAACATTACTCAGCCAATTATTTAGTTGGTATAGGACATAAAACCGGATCCTACTGATGAATCTTCAGTAGGCACTAAATGATTGTGCGCATGAGTGTAAAACTTCTGTTAAAGCTGTGAATAAAAGTAATTTTTACGCAAATATATTTCCTTGAATAAAAATACGGTAAATAACTAAATATGGCGCCAAGCTGTTAGACTTTCATATAAATGATGAATATTTTCTATAAAATTCAATACTAAAGAGAAAAATTATGCATTTCAGAAATCATGCTTTGAAACCTTGAGGATTATTACATTTTATAAAGCTAAATCGCGTAAATCTTATGTAACAAAAATTTTCATTTGATATTTATTATTTGTTGCGCATAAATTTTATGAGGTTATTTTCAAATGTTGCGCAATGTAATGTAGGTGCCTAAGAAGATTGACTGCGACTGCTTCGTTATTTTGCGGAAATTAATCTCAGTACCATTTGAAAACGATCTATTAATCCGCAATAATTTTATGCTAGGTCGAGTTCTACAGCAATAATGTCATTGTTTCTGTTCCACATGGTTAAATTTATCAGGCTTTTCTTAATTCTTAGCACATATTAACCTTCTGCAGCCTTGAATTATAATGTAACATTATGCTACCTTATCTGTTTGAGAATTTAAATCCCGATTAAAATGAAACCGGCAGGTATTCATTTGTATCGACTTTAGCATATTTTGGATTACATCGCAGCACAAAAAACAATTAATTTGAACAAAAAAACATCTTAACATCAAAATGATAGGTTTGGTGTATATTGGTTTTTGCTCTTTGTTCAAATTTTGATTATCAGCTAATTAATTGTATGGTATCAAAATAGCACGGTTGTTTTATTTTGTTTTCCAGTTCCGCGCGTAAGCAATGTTAGAGAGTCAACTGTTTTACAGGATAAAAGGTAAACACTGTCTAGGAAAACTTTTATCACGAATTAAAATTTTGTTAACTTTCCCTACATAAAATTCAATAAACTGAAAGATGTTCGTTTTTATTTACGGTCGACATCAGAATGTATTTATTGAATAAAATGCTAATAGTAAAAGAAAGATATACTCATAGTTATCGTAGACTAATTGGATTGAAGGAAGGAATATTAAATTTCTACATTACTGATGGCATTTTTATATTTAATAAACATTACTAATATTGGCAGCGCCGGTTTCTTGGACAATATAATTCGTGAAACAATAATTTCTTTACGAAAAATAAACCTTATACACAGGGGAAATGAAGGGTGCATTATCAAAACCATTTGTATTCCACTATCAAAATAGCAAAAATTCATTCAAGTGGCAATAATAAAAACAGAAGTATCATCATTCTATCATTCTTTTTAGAAGCACGTCTATTGAGCAGAGTTAAAATCGAGTGGAATTTATAAAATTATTTCCCGTGTTGATACATATTTCAGCTTAATTAAATGTTCTTGATAATCAGAACAATATTTTTTGCGAATTTCCTTTTTATTGCAACAGGAGATTACATCAAACTGAGGTTATAATTGCCTTCATGGTAAGTCAATCGCTTTAATGAAACCGCAGACTAAAGTTATAAGAGCGCGGTTCCACTGTTGGATGAGAAGACTTACATTGCTAATACCTCGATGAAAGTTTGATTTAATCGTTTTGAATAACCTTTGTTATTCACCAATTACTTCAGATAGAGAATAAAACTTTGGGGAACCAAGGGTTGAATTTTACTACACCGATAGGTTTTACAGCGTTAACCAATAAGTTATGAAAGATTTAGTCCGATCGACTTTATCTGGGTGTATTTTTATATAATGTTCACTGGCAGATATTCCTTAAAATAAATTGTAAAATTCGAGAACCCTTATTATAAAAAATTATTAATTTGACATATTAAAGTAGAACAAAAATATTATTTCAGAGAGCATTATTCCTTGATTACATAATTTCTATTTAAGTAAAGACGCACAGAGAATATGAAGTTCCATCAAGACGATGAGAATTTGAAATATTTTGTATTTTTGTAAGTCTTATAGGAGCTTGAGAATTTAAAAATTACTATGGGTCAGATTGAGCAGATAAAATACAATAAGTGCATTATTTTGATAGTTGAAATATTTCGCACGTATCTCTTATGAGGATATATTTGTACATACGTAATATAACGAATTAGGTTTTAAAAAAACTTGAGTCTATTTTTCTCTTTCCAAGTTTTTTATCTCAATCAGAATTAGGAAACTGTCTTCAAAATTGCAATTATTTTATGTTAGATCGGCTTTTATTACACTTGCAATATCATTTTAATTTTAGTTAGCTAAGTGAATTATTCGTTTCTAAATTCTTTGCACTTGTTAACCTGATGACACAGTGGCTCATGGAATTATAATATGCCAGGGTTTTGTCAAGAAATGTGCACTTTAGCATTGTCAAATTTGACTAATCCGAATTGATTTTCAATTGACAGAAATTTATTATACCTGAAATTGAAGGTCAACTGGTAATTAAATCAAACAAACTATTTTTTTTATCAACATGGTATTTTTTGTTTAAATTATTATTATCAGTTTGGTCATTTTTTGGGTTATAAACTGATTAGTTGATTATTATCAACGGACTACAGGTCACAATATTTTGGTGTAATGCTTAGGATGTATAAATTTTCTAAAGTCCACAAATTTCAAGAAATATTTTGTATTTAAGTTTACAATTATGGACTACCATTTCTACTATCTTCCACTGAATCCTTAGATAAAATTGAATAAGAACTACGCTTATTTATGAAAAACATCTTAACTTATTTTTTGTTCTACCTTCTATTATGACGCGAAAGTACACATACCTAAAATGACAGAATTGAGAAAATTGCACATAATACTGCGAATATGATCTCTAGTGATTATGGTGTATGTAGAGAAAAATAACATCATTTAGAAACACAAAAATATGTTACAACTAATCTAACATTATTTATGCAATTATTTATAAATCTTCACGCTCATATATTAAAATGAATTTATCTGAAACCAGAAGAAAATGCCAGTCAGCATACAAAGTAGACGTCATTTCATGTGAACATGCGTTTTTTCCATCCTCACCATTCATCAGTAGCAGCCGCAACTACTTACAAAACTCACTGCATAATTAGTCTTGAAATGTGTAAAAGTTGGACAGTGAAGCATATACGGCGGTCATAATCCAAGTTGTCTCCATTATTACGTTTCCGGTGAACACCTTGCGTTTGTTGTGTCTCTATCGCATAATGCCGCTTGATTCAATTTCTCGTCGGGCCACCATAACAAATTTACTGATTGCCTCAACACGCCGGATTAGTACTAAATATTATCTGCGATATAAATAACTTTTATCGGGAAAATAATGCCTAATGGTAATCTTAATAAGCCCCAATATGGGAGAATTTGCAGAAAAGTAATTTCGAAATTGGGCTTTTATAGAAATCAGTGCACAGAACGCCTACATCTTAAGCGGGAGGACGGAAGCCAACACAGATTGTTTGCAAGATGCTAAATTAGTATTATATATATATATATATATATATATATATATATATATATATATATATATATATATATATATATATATATATATATATGGAAATGAGGAGACAATAAAACTTGATTGGAATGAGTCGACCATCATTCCTACTTTCAAAAAGGCAATCATAATTCGTGCTATAATCATCGTCTAGATTATTTTCTTAGATTATCCTCCATCGTCTTATCGTTTCACGTGAATCACACACTAGAGCAAAAGAGGCGAGATTCCACTCAGGACGAGTTCTTGAACTGCGACATTTATATCAGTCCCATAATAGCCGTGTTTCTAGACTTCAAGGGTGCATTTGATTCGGTTGATCGCAATGTTTTATTCCATATTTTGACGAAAATTGGTGTGCCAACAAAATTTGTTAATATTATACGCGCTTATTACAAAAGTACATATGGTCGTGTTAAGGTCTACAATGAATTAACGCATAACTTTACAACAAGCAGTGGTGCTTGTCAAGGTTGTTCACTTTCCCCCTTTTTGATTAATTTTGTAATCGATGCCATTATGAACAACAATCATCCACAAATTCAGGATGCAGGTGTTGGAGATCTCCCGGGCGGTAAACTAATCGATCTTGACTATGCAAACGATATTTTACTATTATTTGACAATAGAGATGCTACTAAGACCACCTTCAATAGATTGGAAGACGTTATTCGGTCTCTCGGTATGAAATTCACATCCTCGCAATGTAGAATACTTTTACAGGATCAGCCACCAATCATTCAAACTCTGCGACTGCAGAATTAAGTCCTAGACATAGTTGACATATTTACATATCTTGAGAGCTCTATCAATAACTTAGGCAATATGACTGACGAGGTGAGAATTAAAATCACGAAAACTTTTAAAAACCTTCGACATTTATTGAGAAACGCGAGTATTTTAATTCGCCTTAAAGGTCGTATTTACAATGCATCTAAACGCGCAGTTTCATTAAACGCTAATGAAACTTGGCCTCTTAGAGTTGATGGTTTTAGACGCTTACAGGCAGTCGACTACCGTTGTTTGAGAAGCATAGCACATGCTGGTTACCAACAACGAATAACCAACATTGACATCCGTTGACGTAATTATCGGTCGACCAACAAATGCTCCTCGTTATTGAAACAAATAGGGTTTCATCAACGTCATTGGCTCGGTCATGTTTTGCGTATGACCTCAATTCGATTGCTCAGTAGAGCTCCGTTCTCTCATCCGGGACCAGATTGATGTAAGAAATAAAGTAGACAGATTTGGACATGAAAGTAACAGATGAAGTCACTTGCATCCAAATTGGGTGGTAAAGGACCTACTCGGTGCCAGGATGGAGTCCACGTGCGCATCATATTTCCTGGTTGGAAATCCTTCGATATATGGCATCGAATCGAGCTCAGTGGCGATCTTGTTACAGATATCTAGTAGAATCATCCTTGTAAACTTCTTTTCTTGATAGGCTTAGTTTGCCGCACTTCTATTACTTATCTTGATACATATACTGAAAGTAACTAGATACTTTTAAATACTGTATGTTGCGGAGAACTAATATATATGCAAGTTTGTATTAGGTGTTGCGAACCTAGTAACAAATTAGTTCATTTGTGACCAGAAGGATAAACCAAAGGAGATTGTACCGTCCTATTATCCCACATTCTTGACCAAAATATATAGTGGTTAAAAGGCGTAATACCGGCTCCTACTAATGAGTCGCCAGTAAGCACGAAACGAATGTGCATGAGATTATACTTTCCGTTCATACTGCCTTTGGTTTATCATTCTAGTCACAACAGACTAATTTGTTACTAGATTCGCAACACCTAATACAAACTTGCATATATTAGTTCTCCCGCAACAAACAGTATTTAACTGTTATATATTGAATTAGATGATGTCATACTTACCGCGAAATATGTGACAACGCTGATATCGATCAAGACCCGGTGTATGGATTTACTGGGTAACAAGTGTTCCAGAAATTGTTGTAATTCTCAATTTCGGTGAACTATAGCATAAATTTATATCCATCAGGTTGGTATCATGTACCGACTCGGAAACCATAGTGTTAGTATCCGGTATCATCGATTTCAAAAAGGTATCAGTTATAACACAATAGCCTCCAGGTGTTAGTATCCTTACAGACTCGGTATATATATTATAGTGTGAGTTAGTTGAAGTCGCATTATTTGTAGACTATACGATGTTAGCTTCACTATTGCAGGTTTACACATTCGTCTAGGAGGTTGTACCGTTCTATTATCCAACATTCTTGACCAAAATATTGTGGTTAAAGGACGTATTACCGGCTCCTACTGATGAGTCGCCAGTAAGCACGAAACGAATGTGCATGAGACTAACTAGCTACTTTGTCTCTCTCTTTCTCGCTTGTAAATCTCACTAATAAATTATGTCCTTATTATTATTTTTGTCGCTATTTATTTCTGTTTTTCGCTTCTAATGGTTATATGGCAGTGAAATATCAGTCAATTTTGGCTTTTTTATAGATGTGCATGATGATGATGATGAGGATGATATATATATATATATATATATATATATATATATATATATATATATATATAAGCGTTATAAACGTTGTGTGATGACATTAGCAGTTTTAAATTATCCGGCATTTTACGATAAGCTAATTATATTGAATAGAGGCTCGAAACTTAAATTTCTATTAGCTCGTTATTCTTGTGTAATTCTCGAATAATTTGAGCTTGCCATTTAAGTAAATGAATTAATCCATTAATGATTTATGAAAAGAACGCCACTGTTCTATTTTGTTCCAAATTTGATATAATCAGCGATTTTTTATTAATTGATATGTCACAAATGTAAAGTGGCAACGGATATCGGTATGAATGTCGGCATGAGAATAAATTTGGATTTAGACGAGAATCCATTCAGATAGATTAACTGCACAAATTTATTCCTAACTGCCATTTCGGTTTAGCCTCCGTGCAAATTCGCACATCTAAACAACTATTTTTTCAAAGTTAAACAAAAAACAACCACACGGTTTACGTACAAAGTTTCTAAAACATGATTAACAATCTGGATCAACAATATGGATAACATGACATTAAATACATACTAACAATTTTACAATTATGATTGCGTTTTTGCTAAAACAGCAACAGGTTATGAAGACGAACATCTATTAGCCATTGACAAATATGCATTAAAGCATGCTTGCCTGTTATTTTTGAAAATTAAACTTCACTTGTTCACGATTTTCTTTCGAGGTACTGAACTTTGCGCCAGTAACTTTGCAATGGTCCGAGTTGTTCCCATTTATGAGCACACACCGTGTCAGTCTTTGAGAAGGTCGTGTGTTGGTTAGTACGGTGACTCCGAAGGCTTCCATATAATTATCACTAAGCACAAAAATTTTGGATTATTCTATGTTAATGGTTGTATTTTAATGTTTATATACATCCCGTCCGGTATCTTTATTAGATCTGTAATAATACGCAATATTCAATTCACGAAATGCAAATTTTAGCAAATTTGTAATAATCTGAGTAACCATTTATTGACATTACGAAAATAAAAAACTTAATGATAATAATGTATATAATTCTATAAGCGTTTAAGGAGACTGGGAAGATAGCATTTAATTTAAGTTGACGATAAGGACCAACTACAACGCCAATTTGTAAAAAGGCAAGTGGTCAATTATTGTTTCTCTGTGGAAAGTGTACTTTAATGTTCTCATAATTTTTATTGCGTCATTGCGGAGATATTAAGGCCAATAAACGTACAACTCTAGCAGAACGGCTCATATTTGTGATTAACAAAAAAACAAAATGTCGCAGAATGTTGCTTTAATCAAGTTTGCCAGCTTGATATAAGCACCTGACCCATTATGTATATACATTTGTCAGAATAAACTAAGTATTGTATAGTTTAGTAAATGAGATTCATCCGATACGCCAGAATTGGCCGCAGACAGAACTCGAACCTGGGCATGTCAGCTTTGGAATCTGGAGCTCAAACCACTGAATCGTTCTGCCGCAGTACAGTTTAGAAAAGGCAATTCACCCATTGGTAAGAGCAGCAGATTCCGAAGTAGACGTGTCCAGGTTCGAGTCATGTCGGCGAGAAAATCTAGAGAGTACGTGATGAGTTTCCAATAAGGACGCAACCGGTCTACTGGATGAATTGCCTTTTCCACACTATACAATACTTAGTTTATATTGACAAATGTATGTAAATAATGGGTCAGGTGCTTATATCAAGATCGCAAACTTGATTAAAGTAATTGTTATCACCACCCGCGCAACCAATGAGCGTTCAATTATGTAAATGTCGCAGATTGTGTTTGTGTAATTGCCTTGAATGCACAAATAATTACATGGATTCAACAAACGAAAAAGAATTGACAAATTTAGGTTAAGAAGTTTTTTAGATGTCTATTTATTGAGAAGATGGAGAAAACGCTATGAAATCCATTCAGCATAACTATTAGCGTTTGTAAAGTCTGGTTTCAATATTTCCATCGCCTAATGAAGGACAAATGGAATTAATCAAATGCAAAAGCTAACTGACCCGCTATTTCTATTAGTTTGCTATTAAATTTGACATTACGGTTGCGTTTATTTGAGCATCAGCCATCTTGTTGACTAGACACTGTTGTAGGTGAACCAAGTACACGCGCTCCTAGCGTTATCATAAACCTGAATGATACCATAGAAAAACTGCTAGCCTACAACTCGTGCCTTCTCAATTATGGATTAACTGATTTAGAAAATCATGGATGATTAGCGTTCAAGTTTGCTTTATTGGCAACAAATTGTATACTAGCGCCTTAAATCCAAATGTTTCTGTTGACTGGCAGTGAAAATTCGTGATAAGAACTTTAGTTAAAACACTCCTTGCTACAGGGAATTTGCCAAATAGCCTCCTTTTAAAACTGATAATGAACAATGTGAAGTACACTTTATAAAAATTAAACATAGATGATTGCGTGGGTGGCGATATAAATAGTTTAAACTTATTCTTCAACCTTGTGTTGAAAACGAGTTCCATTGTAAATTTACATAAGCATAACATAGCATAACTTGTGTCAGCAACACATACTGACACGTTTCCACATTATCTATTTATCATCAGGTCTTATAGAAAAGCATTTAACGAGTTTCCAACGGCTGTTCATATATAATAGACAGAAAATCAAATATGTGGCTGTCACCACTAGTTGTCTCATATTAGATGCATTCGAAAGCAAATTTCTACAATCATTGATACAAATATATATACTGGACCATTAAAAAATGGATAATCGCGCCAGCAGTTATGCCAAATCTTTGAATCAATTATGAAAGTTAAAAATGCACAAATCCAATTTTCTTCAGATAGTCGCAAAACAAAAAACCTAGCACCAGTCGAACCTCTAATGAGTTTAGTAATTATTTCACGCTTGCAAAAATTGATTTAAAAAAAAATTGTGGATAAATTTTATAGCATTTAAAAAGTAAAGCATCTGTTTCTGCAAGTTTAAGTTTTGCTGAGCTGACTGTGTAACATAATTTTATGCCAATCAAAATAAACTGCAAGTTTTATCGACTGTATGGAATGTATAGACAAAGTACATGGCCAAATATTTATTTGGTCTAAACTATAAAATATTTGGCACATAGAATAATTGAAGATTTAAATGCTGAGGTCAATTTATCAATAAAATTACCTACATATGCGGTATTTCTACTATAATAAATAATACAATTTATGTTAGGATAAATTTTGTCCAAAATAAAAGTTAATCTTTGATGCTCCAATATCAAAATAGCACGTCTTATAATTTAAATCTATGAAACAATTTGTGATGTAGATAGACTTATTGTGGTATATATATATATATATATATATATATATATATATATATATATATATATATTCTTATAATTAGGAAAACAACACATAAATAACAAAGTGGATAAAGGCCATTTATTTCGTGAATACTAAACATCTCTTATACAATCATACATATTTATACAATTACTCTCCTTAGGAGCAAAATTCTGCGTAGTCAAGAAAAACCTAAGTGAACGTGACATTATTGACATTCAGGCTGGAACGAAAAATTTCTACAATGACTTAACGAAAGACACCGCCCCACATGCATTCAATGGACAAGGACTGAAAGCTGAGATAGTAAGCACACTAGAACAATACAAGAAGAAATTCAAAGGCAGCCAAGTCATCACAAAACAGCACATAGACGAACTCAGAAAACTCCAATCAGACAAATCCATACGACTTGCCACACCCGACAAAGGATCAGGAATCGTTATACTTGAGGCCGACGCTTACAGGAAGGCCATGAACGATATAATAAATGATCAATCTAAATTTAAGCATGACATCAAACAGAAAGATGATTCAACGAACATCGAATCAAGAATTAATACAATTTTGAAAAAGATGGAAAAACATGTTCTAACATCGATGGCTGACTCCGAGATTAGATCAAAACTCACAGAAGACATCCAAAAAGCAAAAACCAGTCGGAACAAACACCGCAAGATTGTACGGCAAACCAAAAACTCATAAAGCCGTGACAGCCTCAGGAGCTCCTTCGATGCGGCCCATTATGTCAATGATCAACGCTCCACAACATAAACCAGCCAAGTTTCTCTGCAAACTACTTGAACCAATACGGAGCATCATAAACGCTAACACCATCAAGGACTCCTTCGAACTAGCAAATGAATTGAAGGGGAAGAACATCCTACAGAATAAAATGGTCTCGCTTGACGTCTCATCCTTATTTACAAACATACCACTGGATAAGACAACGGAGATCTTGTGTGACCTCATCAAAAATGAGTTTTTTGACTTCCCTATAGACACCAATGACATCAAAGACCTCATATTAGCATGTACTAAAAACGTGCAATTTACTTTCGAAGGGATATACTACCGTCAGATCAATGGTGTAGCTATGGGAAGTTGCATCGCACCCCTCCTGGCAGATGTATACATGTATCACCTGGAAAAAACGAACCTAAAAGGTATAATTGACCAGTGCACACTCTACAAAAGGTATGTAGATGATATCTTGTTGTTCATCTCAGAGGAAGCAGACCCTTCCGAAATCCTCAAACAAGCAAATGGAGTCGATCCAGACATCAAATTCACTCTCGAGGTAGAGAAAGACGACAGTTTCCCATTCCTTGACATCAAACTCACTGGAGAAGCAAACGGAGATTTGACACTGGCCATACATAGAAAATCTACTTTCACCGGACAATACATTCATTACAACAGTAGTGTGCCAAAATCCTACAAAAGAAACTTAGTAAACAACCTAGCAAACAGAATCAGGAAGATCTGCTCTGAACACAAGATTGAGGAAGAACTGGGCTACCTGAGGAAAATTTTGCTAATGAACAACTACCCAGAGCGGTTCATTGATGTCAACATCAGACCACGGCAGATTCGTACTAGAGAGGATACCGGCAAGCAGGTTTTCCTGAACTTACCATTTAGAGGCGACATACCAGCCTCAATAATTGCACGACGGCTGAATAGAATAACTAAGGACAACTTTCCCAGTGTTAAAGTTAATATGACATTCAGTACACAGAGAATTATGAGGTTGGATGCCAAAGATCAATTGCCAATTCTCTCCAAATCATTCATAGTCTAGAAATTCTCATGTATGTGCAGTAGCACATATATCGGACGTACGAAGAAGCAATTGATAAGCAGAATCCAGCAACATTTGCCACAGAAATTGATTAACAAAGGCTTGCCACTGTCAGGAAAATCAGCTATTTCCGATCATATTTTGGCAACGGGGCACCCTGTCAATGCGACCAATTTCACAATTTTACATAAAGCAAAATCCGAAAAATTATTTTTTATCTACGAAGCACTTTACATAAAACAACAAGCACCTGACCTTAACATTCAAAAGTTTCATCAACATGATATCCTTATCGACTGGCCAAGAATAACAAAATTCAACAACAATCTACTAGTATCCAGCCAAGAACCATTGGGCCCTCTACTAGAATCAACAAACGTACAATCGGATTGGCAACAATGTGGAGTGGAAATAACAGAGGCGCATACGATGACAGAAGTCTCCAAACAATGTGAGCGTTTAACATTGTAATCAACATTAGCGTTGTTACCAAGCGAAAATAGCAATCTTGCGCAGCGGGGTGAAACGATCAACTATACTGGGAAAAATAGCACTTGTACATGTAACAGTGAACAATGTGCACAAATGGCTAACTCTCAAGATACCAAAACAATAATGACAAGATCTCAGACATCACTTCGCAATACTGCGAGAATAACCTTTACATACAAACACGCATACACAACACAAACACAAACGCATACAAACTCACCAACTAGTCAAAACAAGAAACAACAGTAATAACGAGTCAGATTTGTTACCAATAGCATAATCAATTGAAAACCAAAAATGTATAAATATGTATGATTGTATAAGAGATGTTTAGTATTCACGAATTAAATGGCCTTTATCCACTTTGTTATTTATGTGTTGTTTCCTAATTATAAAATACTGTGTTAATTAAAACAGCATGGATATCATGAAGAATATATATATATATATAAATATATATATATATATATATATATATAGGAAGAAAAACATACTCAATATCAAAACGCGTGTTACATTTGAATTACGATCGATTAATTTCTATTATATTGAACAACACATTTCAACCCTTCGGGTTAATACATTCTGGAATTTTATCTAATTAAGTGGTAAAGATCTAGTCTTACTTTTAAGTTTGGAAATTAGCCTATGTTAATCACAGCACTCATCAGAAAATTCTATTACATGTTGTTAATTTATTTCGGGTTGATTTGTTAATCGCTCATATTGCTGGGCAATTTCTGCCTCTGTTAATAATTATTGTGCGGCAGTTGGCACGGCTATTTTTAATTCAGTTTGTTGCCAGTCAGGATTAGAGATAACAATTGTATAACTTACAGTTGTGATCTTGTTATAAACACCAGTTTTATTACATACCGGTACATAGAGAGACGTGTGTAAATCAAAATTACGTCGATGATTTAAAAAAATCTGGCTGTTTTTTTTCAAATTCGCTTTAATGGCTGTCCGTTTCGCCTGATTGCAAGAAAACTGTTGTCCGTCGTTGTTATTCGTGGCTTGTCAAGGAGAATATCATGTTAGTGGAAATTTTGCACGTTCAAGCCCAGTGATTGTCGTTTTAATTAGGGCACTTAATATATGTATAACCATTTTTGGGCTTTGATTTGTGTAGAAACCATAATATCGTTAAAATTGCTGAGTGTTACAATCTTCCAAAATCCCACATCGTCTACAAATTTTCATTTTTATGCGGTAGCATATTTTTTGGACGTACGAAAAAGCAATTCTTTAAAAGAATCTAACAATATTAATCACAAAATTGATTAAAAATGATCTGGTACCATCAAGAAATTGAGCAATTTCGTAGCGAATATTTAAGACTTGACACTTAGTAAATTTAGCAAGTCACATGGGAAAGTCCAGAAAAATTTACTCAAGTTCAAAGCCATTTATATAAAACAATTAGCACTTGCCCGAAACATTCCATAGCCCATTAAACGATGGGTCCAGAATCACGCTTACCAAAAACAATTTCCCTGCATCCGGTCAAGCTCTCAAACCCAACATACCTGACTCACATATTCTATCGGATTGACAACAAATTGCATTAGAAAGAGATGCAAATCTGGCATCATTGACAGTGACAGAAATTGCACAACAGTATGAGCAAACAACTCTGCAAATTGTGCACCCTTTGCTGTTACCAGGGGGAAAATTAAAACTCATGAGCATTGTGATACGAAAGATTCCACAATGGGCAAACTCGTTCTTACACATCAAAGAGAACAAGTGGACGCAATCTCAATTATCAATACAGGGTAAACCAGATTTCAAACGTCAGTTTGTAATAAAATAATCATGACTTGTATGAAACATAATTTAAAAAAATTTTTTGCGCCTTGACATTGTAATTGAGATTTTCTAGAAATTTACGAAATACTGTTTAATTTTGTTATCAAGATATGATATTGTAATATTTTTTTATGAGCGGCATACTCATTCAGAGCACATTTATTCTTAATTTTTAATTTATGAATTTGGTTAATAAAACGATGTAAAGACGCTTCTCTGCCATTGGAACTGTGTTTTATTTGAATTAACACGTGATTTTTTTCAAATTTAAAAAATTGTGATCATTTAATATTTACAAGATGATTAATTTGTAAGAAATATTAAATCGAATTTATGAATTCATATATATTCCTTCAAAATGGATTTTAAAAGAGTTCAATAGGAATTAGTATTTTTTTAAACATGCGTCATATTATAAAGCCTGCCGAATGCTAAATGTTCTCCAATATGAATATAACGGTGAATAGACATACTATTTGTGTTATTTGAGGTGTACCGTTACTAGTATTTTCATAAATATTAGCAAAATGCAATTAATCTTCCAATCCAAATGAATTAGGCGATATTCAGTTCATCGATAGGAAATATTCTGATAAGAACTGTAAGTATTTATGAATATTTTAGGCGATTAAATCAAGAAAAAGAAAATTCATTTAGGTAAAAGGTTAAATTTATCGATTAATAAGGTAGCATACCACTTGCTTCCGTTGCGCCAATGTCGTGAATGGTGAATCGATCTAAGGCTATTGGTTGTTTGTACACCATGAATATTCCTCCATCAGTGTTTGATCGCGCGAACAACGTAGTGTCCCCGATAGATTTCTAAATGAGTAAGTAAGGGAAGAATTTACAATGCTATCTGACGAAATATTACTGCCAAAAAAATTCTAACGATCATAAATTAGGCATATTATTTTGTTCACCCTCACAAATCAACATTCGAGATATCCACAGAATTTTTTTAACAAAAATTATGCATAATATGATAAATAAAACAAGGTAGATTGATCATTCCTGGACGCAGCAATTTGACGCACAATTTTAGTTATCCTTATTTTTAGGAAATTGTCCTGTCACTAGACACTAAGAATGCCGAATAAAAGAGAAAAGTTTACGATACGCAAAGGAATATGCATTCAAAAATGGGCAAGTAGACAACACAAAAGAATGAAATCATGACAAATCGTTATTGGAGATGAAATACAGTGTTGACCACTCAATTTCACCCATAACTGCAAGTTAAAACAGAAAACACAATGAAAATCAACCTTAAATCTGCTTAAAACTCTTTAATATAGTGCGTTGGCAGCAAGTACCTAATTAACAGTTATTCATGTTCAGCCATATTTCATTCATAAATAAACTTTTTAAATATGGGCTTCGAAGTATTTAAAATTTTTAAAAATGTTTAACCTGGTAACGAGTTGGTTTTTTAACTTCATTGCAATAAACCCAATATAAAGTGGCCTGACCTAACACCTAATTACACATTGGTGTGTGATATCGTATCATCAAATTGTCGCAAATTTGTTGTCGAAATGAATTGTTCACTTACAACCTACTGAGATTATACAAATTAATATAATCAAGGTTGCGATCTCGACCCGTTAAATACATACATTTATCAATATAATTTAAGAATTGTGTAGTGCAGAAAATGCAATTCATCCAGTAGATTGGTTTCGTCCTTATTAGGAACTCATCACGAACTGGCCAAAATTTGCCGCAGACAGTGCGTGAACCTGGGAAGCTTTGCTTTGGAATCTGACGCTCTAAACACAGGCCCATTCGGCCGCACTGTACTATTTGTTTACGATAACCAGAATTTTCTTCTGTTCCTGATTGATTTGATTTATTTCTTGGTAGGCCATGCCTTTTTAATTAATAAATTTATGTTCAGTTTTTGCAGATATGAAAATAGATGGGTAGTAATTGTCACAATAATCTACTTTTAAAAGGCACGCTCGCATTTGCGCATTTTTATTCCAGAGAATATGATGATTTCATAATTTTTGACCTAAGGCATTGATAGAAAATCGTAAAAGTAGGTTGCTGTTTTAAGTTTTCCTGACATTTATTAATGGTATGAATGCTATGATGTATCAGTTATCTGTATAGATTGTGATTGCATGTTTTGAATAATGAATATTTTTAAGTAAAATTCTAAAAATGTTCGATTCTATAAATGTTTCGTCTTTATTAACTTACATTGAAATGTAAACGACATTTTATAATTATACATTTAAAATTATGCACAAGTGTTTACTACATTAATCATTCTTGAAAAATATCACAATCAATGCTTTTTAACGCTTATTTGAATCAGTAATATATATTATTAGAATTTTTTAAATGTGTAAATAACTTCCGTTTTATCATTTATAAATTATTATACTGTTATAACTAAACACGTTAAAGCATTCATTAAGTAAAAAATATTAGTTTTAAATCTGTGCACATATTTGGTTTGAGCAGTCACTTATATTTGGTTTGTCTTATTTTAGAAGACCTTTTGTAAAATTTAAAATGCGAATTACCTGATAACAACGAAAGGCTTATAAATGTCTTCTTTGTAGGATGACTAATGAAAAATCAATAAATAGAAGTAAAATATTCACGAACCTTCTCTGGCATTATTAAAAGTATAGTAGAATGGTGCGCGCTAAATTAAATTTTTCATATGAAAATTATGTTTACAAAGGCAAGAGCTAAACATATATTACGTTTAAATTAACGCAATATTTATTACAATGCGATGCATAAATTTTACTGTTCGCTTAAATACCGTTGGGATTTTTTCAATTTTTCTGAAATTCATCTACGTTATTTAAGAGTTCAAGAGACAAAATTAGTGTTAAAGTCGGAGCAAAGTTACATAAAAAATTTGAATAAAAAAACAGTATTTTGGTGTAACAGAAGGAAATAATTTGCTTCAAAGAAACACAGTAATACGCTATTTACAATTTATAACCGCCCTGTAATCAATCGGCTTTTTCGTACTTCGCGGCAGAAACTCAAGAATGAACAAGATTAATTATTGTTTGGTTTTTTTTAGAAAGGGAATGCATATTAGAATAAATTTATTCTATGATCTTATATATATATATATATATATATATATATATATATATATATATATATATACATTATACACCCTTATAATTAGAAAAACATAAATACCAAAAAGGGATACCTGTGAATAATAATCATCTCTTATAAATAACATACTATTTATATTTGGGTTTTCAACTGATTATTATGGTAAACACCCGTTTTTACGTTCTGTTTTGACTATTGGTGAGTGCGGGCGCCCCGTTTCCGCGCGCCTGTATGAAAAGTAGTCATTCTCGTATATTATGAAGTGATGTCTGAGATCTTGTCATTATTGTTTTGATAGCTGCGCACAAATGGTTAATTCTCAAGCTATCAAAACTATAATGACAAGATCTCAGACATCACTTCTGCAACGCTGTGAGAATGACCTTTATGAGCGTAAATACCATCACATAAAATACACAAACACAAATGCATACACACTCGCTCAACTAGTCAAAACAAGAAACAGCAGTAAAAAACGAGTCAGATTTGTTACCACTAGCATAATCAATTGAAAAACTCAAAATGTATAAATATGTATGATTGTATAAGAGATGATTAGTATTCACGAAATAAATGGCCTTATCCACTTTGTTATTTGTGTTTTCCTAATTATAAGAATATTGTGTTAAATTGAAAAGGAATGGACATTTTAAAGAATATATATATATATATATATATATATATATATATATATATATATATATATATTTAATATATACACCCTAACACTTAGGAGAATTTCTCTTGTACAAGTGTTAACATTACATTCAGTACTCAGAGACCCACGAGGTTGGATGTCAATGATCAATCATCATTCGTCTGCAAATCTTTGACATTCTACACCTTTTCATGTATGCGTAGTAGAATATATATGTTTTATGTACGATAAAGCAATTGATAAACGGAATCCAGCAACATTTACCGCAGAAATCAATTCGAAAGGACCCGGGAACGTCGGGAAAACCAACTATTCCCAGATCACTGGCATCGATTTGCAATACAACGAGAAAGACCCATACACAAAAAGAGACGCACACAGAGATATATACGCATATACACTTACTAATTAGCTAAACAAGAAATAGAATTAACACCAAGTCAGACTTGTTGCAATCCACATATTCAAATGAAAACCCAGGCTGTACATATATGAAAGATTGTTATGTGATGTTTAGTAATCTCCGAAATAACTGGTCATTACTCACTTTGCTATTAATGTGCCTTGTCTTCCTAAAAATAAATATATTACGTAATATTCGCAATAAAGGTTATTAAAGAGCGGTGTCAGACTTTCACCCATAAGGATCTAAACACTTATATTTCAGGCAATTGAGTGAATGCCAAACTTCTGGAAAGAATTAAATTCATAAAATCATGTTTGCCATCAGATGTTGTGCCGAAAAGGTTCATTAAACAGTGTAGGACATATAATAAGAGAATGATGACTAAACTTATAAGCAGCTAATTGATTAATGGCCTCGCAGACAACCAATCACAACTGAAAGATGCTGAGAGGATCATTTAATCATTCGGCTGCCAACTTGCAAGTTCGAACGTTAGCTTTTGCAACAAAGATAAACACGTTAATGTAAATAAGCACTGACAAAGAAGCTAGAGAACCCACAATGCACATGGACAAATACCGTGCGAAATCGAAATTTTCCACAAATCCCGATGCATTTATTCTCAAATTATTCAAAAGCGATCTTGTCAAAACATCACAAAGCATTAATTTTCTTTGGAGCGAAATTCTGCATCACTAAGAGAAAACTAAACAAACGTGACATTATTGACATCCTGACTGGAAAGGAAAATTTCTACAATGACTTAATAATAGACACCGTCCCACATGCATTCAATGTACAGAGAAAGAAATCTGAGTCAGTAAGTGCACTTTGAACAATACAGAATTAATTTCAAAGGCAATCAGGTCATCGAAAAGACGCATATAGACGAACTACGAAAACTAAAATCAGTTAAATCTATACGACTTGTCACACCCGACAAAAGATCAGGAGTTTGTATACTTTAACCCGACGCCTATAGAGTGTCCATGAACGAAATGATAAATTATGATTTGAAATTTAAAACAGACGAAAAACATAAAAATTATTCAAAAAATTTAGAATTAAGACTTAGGGCAAAAATTGTCTTATCTGAGATGGCTGATTTCAAAATTAGATCAAAATTCATAGAATAAATTCAAAAGGCAAAAACTGTCGGAACAAACACCGCAATGTTGTAAATCAAACCAAATCTCATAAGTCCTTGACAGACTCACGAGCTTCTCTGATGCGACCTATTATGTCAATGACCAATGCACCGCAGCATAAACCAGCTAAGTTTCTCTGCAAAATACTTCAACCATTACGAAATATCATAAAACACAAACACGATCAAGGATTTTTTCGAGCTAGCAGATAAACTGAAGTATAAAAACATTCGCCAGAATAAAATGGTCGAGCTTGACGCATCATCATTATTTACGAACATTCCACTGGATACGACAACGACGATCTTGTGTGACCTGGTTTAAAATGAGTTTTAAGATTTTCTTATGGAAACAAATGGTATCAAAGGCCTCATATTAGCATGTACAAAAAATGTTCAATTTACAATTGAAGGGAAATACTGCCGTCAGATCAACGCTGCAGCTATAGGAAGCTGCGTTCCACCCTTTCTTGCAAATGTATACATGCACCATCTTGAACAAACTAGCCTAAAATGTTCAACTGACCAAGGTGCACTCTAAAAAATGTATGTACATTATAAATAATAGTTCATCCCAAACACAGCCGCTCCGTCTTATATTCTAAACAAGCCAATGGAGTCGATCCTGACATCAAATTCGCTCTCGAGGTCGAGGACTTCTGACTCACTCGTGAACAAAATTATTTGACATTGGTAATAGATAGAAAATCCACTTTGGCTGGGCAATTCATTCACTATAACAGCAGCGTGCCAAAATCTCAAAAAAGAAACCTAGTTTACAGCCTAACTAACAGAATCTGAAGGATCTGTTCTGAACACAAGGCCGAGGAAGTTATGCGCTTCCCGTGAAAAATTTTGATAATAAATATCTACCCAGAGCTGTTTTTTGACGTGAACATCAGACCGGATTAGGTTCGTACTAGTGAGGATACCATCGAGTAGATTCTCGTAAACGTAACATTTAAAAGCGACCTACTGGCCTCAATAGATTCACGGCGGTTAAATAGTATCAATAAAGAGAATTACTCCAGCGTAAATGTTGATATAACATTTAGCACACATTGAATCTTAATGTTGAATGCCAAAGATCAATTGCCTATTCTCTCCAAATCATTTAGTCTATAAATAATCATATATGTATGCGGTAGCGTACATATTAGACATACGAAGAAGCAAGTGATCAACAGAATTCAGCAATATTTACCACAGAAAATGATTTAAAAAGGCTTGAAACCGCCAGGAAAATCAGTTATTTCTGATTACATATTGGAAACGGTGCACCCAGGTCAATTGACAAATTTTTCGTTTCTACACAAAGCAAAGTCATAGAAAATCTTATATATCTGAAACTACTTATAAAGAATATCAAGCGTTCGGCCGAAACATTTAAAAGTTTCATCAACATAATATTTTAATTGACTTGCCACGAATCACTAATCTTAAGAACAATTTACTAACACCTAGGCAAGGCAAAACACTAACTAGACCAGACCCAACAAATTAAAAAAGAAATAACAGCTGAACATATGGTATCACAACCATTGTTAACAACGACAAAAAATTTCAAACAAAATTGAGTTAATAGACGAAAATAAAAAAAGACACGAACACGTAACAGTAAAAAATGTGTACAGTTGGTTAACTCGCAATCCGTCATTACAAAAATAACCACATCTCAGGCATCACTTTGCAATAAAACAAGAAAGACCCCTACCTGCAAACAGACTCTCACACAGACATATACGCATATACGAACTTATCAGCCCAAACAAGAAACAGAATTAAAGCCAAGTCAGACTAGTTGCCACTCACCTAATGAAATGAAAACCCAGGATGTATGCAACTGAAAGATTGTAAAGTGGTGTTTAGTAGTCTCGAAAAAAGCAGCTAATTTCTACTTTGGTATTAATGTGTTTTATTTTCCTAATTAGAAATAAACTGTGTAATATTCAAAGGCAATGGACACAAAAAGAATATATATATATATATATATATATATATATATATATATATATTTAACGTGAAGTATGCATCACAGTAACGCAGTGGATAGTCTCAGTACAAAGTAAACACGTCCCAGTTCGAATTGTGCCTACATGCGATTCTAGACAGAAACCGGTCTCCTCAGTGAATTGCCTCTGTAACCTGTTGCAGTTTAATTTTACTCAGAACATTTATATATATATATATATATATATATATATTGAAGTCTAAATATATATGTCTAACGAAACCTGATAAACACAAAGAACAATTTAACAGAAAATATTTGACTTATATATTAAGTGCAACATTTAAGAAAATTATAATAAAGCCCTCTTTTGAAGCTACTATGTATGACTATTGTAGCAAGTCTACGATTGAACATTTACAAGTGTCATATCTAAGCCCGTTAAATATACATATGTCGAGCAGCATTTTTCGAACAAAAAATGCATAGCGCTTAGATAACTTTGGATGCATTTTAGACATGCTGCTTCGGTTTTATTGACATTTTATACAGGCGATAGCCGATGTTAGACCAAGCAGTTATCATAAGCTAGCGTCCAACTCGTAGCCAAGTGACATTTGAAATGCAAGATAAACGGTGACCTACTACGGTCAAGGATGATTCAGAAGTAATTTTGATAAGTTTCGATAAGGATGTTAAGAAAAATTTTCTATTACCTTGCGTTGACCTTGCTTCACCTAATGATCGATGTTGTTTTATTAGTTCAAATCTATTTACTCAAGATTAAAGTATTAGCGCTTTTTACAAAAAATGACTAAATAATTAAAAATTTTCAATAGAACATATAGTAGTACATGTAGAAAATTACAATTTCCAGGTTTATTTCCGAGAATTTTTGCAGATAATCTATTTAATTTTGAAATAATTATGTTCTGCTAATTGATAAATAAAATGATTTTGGTGTTTATCACACATAATTGAATTTTATTTAAAAAAAATTTACTGATTACTGTCATGATATTAACTAATTATTTGTCAATGAAATTTAACCCCGTATCACTGAAAATTTCAAGTTGTCCAATAGAACGTATTTACAAAAGACGACAATTTTCAGGTTTAATTAACAATCAATCAATTAAAAATCACATTATGTATACATTTGTCAGATAAAACTAAGTATCGTATAATGTAGAAAATAAAATTAATCCAGAAGACCAATTTCGTCCACATTGAGAACTCCACAAGAGCTGTCCAAAATTTGCATAGAACAGAGCTCGAACATGGGCACAACGAGATTTGGAATCAGTCATAATGCAAGCAATGTGAAGTTGAATACCAACCCAAATTTTCAAGTAAGAACCAAAATCTCCGAAGCAGATGTTCCTTGGTTCGAGCCCGATTCGAGGAAAATTGTGGAAAGTTTTTAAGGAGTTACCCATAAGAACGAATTCAATCTACTGTATGAATTGTATTTTCCACATTAATTGATGCTTTTTTATACTAGCAATTGTGTGTATGATTAGATTGGTAATTATGTAAAACTTGTAAACTTGATTAAAAATAATTGTTCTCACTTCCCGCGCAATTATTGATCGTTTAATGTGAAGGTTTATAGAACGATTCCATCTTTCAAGAAATGTTACATAAATTGATATTCGTATTTATCTCATTTGCTCAAAATTGCTATTAATAAAATTTCTTAATTATAGTTTTGGCATCAACTAATTACATAAATCTTTAAAATTTAAAAAAAGTTCGTGGTCTCCATATTTTGTTCTAACAGACTGCTGTAATGACGATGCAATTAGAACAAATCTATTAGTTGCAAATTTCGAAGAAACAGAATCATAATACTCAAATAGATTTGTATTGAATTTTTTACTTTATTATAATGTTAATAGTAAGAAAATACACATGAAACTCTTTTTTACCATATTCACAACTTGAGCTTTCGATAGAGAGAAATTATAATTTATCATTTCGAATATTAAAATAGTTTTCATTGTTATATATTGCTAAATTTTTAAAATAAGTTATTTTTCAAGACTTCTTCCTTAAAGTATCTGATAGGCATGCCAGTATTTTAAATTACTTGTAAAATTTTACAATGAGGGATATACAGAAGGTTTAGATGGTTTATATAAAATTAATAAAAAACGTTAGACGTTTGCGGAAAATATTTTTCGATATTTTACCCTTTTTTGTTCTAAATTTTTGGATTGTTATAATATATTTCGCATTTTAAATCATTTGTGGGAAAAAAGTAATACAAATTACAAATTAGACTACAAATTATATTGATACACTAATAGCTGATATGAAATTAGCCCAGGGGTTTACAACAAAATCCTCCTACTTCTAAGCTTAGGCATTCTTGAATTGGTATCATTTGGTGCAGCGTATTAATTAGTGCGTTCTAAGGGAAGAGTTTAAGGTGGCTAGTTTAGATATAGTATACATGTACATATGTATACTGATAGCTGAGTTACTAGATTTTTTCCTTTTTTTGTGCTGATAAAAGGAACTCAAGTGAAGTGTAAGTATTTTATTTGATTTAATTTATTTACTCTATTTATAAAGCATGTATGGAGGATTTTTATAAGCAAATTAGAGGTGTCTCGAAGAGAAAGCTTTTATCATTTACAGTGCAAACACTTCTATTCTTTTCTTAAAAAACAATTTTAGATAAAATACCTCTAAAGCAAAAATTTCGTCTACAATAATTAGATGATATTTCAGCTACCTAAAAAGATTGAGATGAAGATATGATAACCTCCTTACATTTAACTAACTATTTTGATAATAAAAATAATAAAAATGGGTCATACGTTAAAAATTAGTAATTATGAGATATTAACTTACCCTAGAATCTTACATAATTTTAATTCGTATCATCCCTATTGGATGGAAATAATAATTTAAAATAAAAAGCGTTTGACTAACAAATATAGGAAATTAAAATTAAGCAAACTGCGGAAATATTCAGTGCTAGTAGTTGCCCTAGTATATATTATTAGAAGCAACAACAATGAACTTTGTGAGCAAATTCTTTTGTCATACGCAAAATTTGACACAGAAGTAATTCGTAGGGTCATTGAATCACCGGAGAAAAAAACTAAACAGAAAACTTAAATCATTAGCAATAAAATACAAAAAAAAAGATTTTGCTTATAAACATACTCTATTTCAAGCAGTAAACATACCTTTTGAAAGTAAAATTAAAACACTTGAAAATATTAGATTTGCATGAATTTTAAGGAAACATTGTAATCCCATATATGAGGATGAAAACTTGCGTTTAATTACGGTGAGAATAGTTGAACACAGAAATGCATACAAGTATGGACATATTTGTGTGAATTGTAATCTTGTATTCTACTCAGTAAAGAAAGAAATTAAAAAAATATAAACGCATTCCAAAGCCTACAGTGATAAATGATAAACATGATTGAAAGAGGAAATAGTTAAATTAAGTCAACGAATGATATTGCAGAGGAAATACTGCGAGGATTCATTTGAAACACAGCATCATCTAATATAAAATAGCGATGATTTTACGAATCAGAAACTGAAATTTGTTACAACAAAAGATGAAAATATTTTTGAAGTAAGCTTATATGTTGGTTTATTAATATACTATTTATTAACTATTTTATAGGAAATATGGTGAGCTAAAGCATAATTTATAAATGCCTCAGAATTGCTTTCGGCAAATGCTGCTGTAATTCAGTCAGTGTTTTTATTGCTAATATTTGGCGATGGCTTTCGAATGTCGTTTTACTGTAACAAGAGGTAATTTGAAAGCGGTTTTCGTGAAATAATGCCAAAATATAACGAGCAAAAGCATTTACGGGAATGCAGCAACATTTATGAAAAACAATGTTGAGGGAACTGTTAAATTATTATCTACAGGACAACACATCAAATTCAACATTTATTTTTTTTAAATTTGTTAAAATTTTGAAATTCGATCATTTATAAAGTTTAACCATTTTTAATATTAATTTATGCTTGCTGTCAACTGCCCGTACAATAATATTTTTGTGAAATAGGTAATTTTCTTAATCTTCTTGTATCACCATTTACTTTACTTTATATTGTAAGATTTCTGTTATTTTCTATTTTAATCAAATTCCTTGGCATGATTTTAATTTTTGTATAGTTTTATTACTTTGCTCTGCGTACTAGCAACTAAAGTCACCATTATATACACCTGGGTAGATCGACAGAAATGGTCCAGCGCGGAAAAGTGTAAAATACGATTCAATCACTGCATATTCTCCTACATGACTGTGAAAAGGTATGTATTTTTATTTTTAACTGAATGCTATTTAGTTACAAGCATTCATTTACGCATAAACAATGCCAGAGGTCTGGTGAATTGCACGTCTCTATTCTGAGATTTATTTATGAAATGTCACACTTGCTTCATTGGCATGTCGTTTTAGTTCCTTTTTTGTTGTGAAAAAGAAGGTGGACGACAATTTCATAATAAACAGTTTAACTGACAATCAAAAACAAAATATCAGGTAACTGTGAGAAACCCAGAATTGCATCAATTTATTTCTTTTGATCAATAGTTTAGTATGAAAAATGATTTAACACAATCCAGTATTACAATAGTTTCAAGCAAGTAAAAAAATAAATACAAAGGCAAATGACTAAAGCTTCGTTTATTAACTATTATTTCCAAAATTTGTGAAATTCCTTAATGATTTAGATGTAATTATTGGAATGCTCTCAGTCAACATTTTATACGTGAGGATTTATATATGATATAAAAGTTGCTTCGTGATATTAGCAAATATAAATTTGAAAGTTTTGAGAAGTAAACCAAAGTAAGATAGGTATTAATATCTCTTGTACACCCTGATGATTATAAAAGTATCGAGACGCTAACTAAACTTGCTCGTAACAGAGCAAAATTGGGTGAAGGTTAGGAGAAATGAAAACTTATCGATCTTTTGAAGTATTGCTAATTCAATTGCGGTTAATCGTTTGCTAAATATATCAAAAATTAATCTAATTGTAAACCACCTTTAACTGTCTAAGTGAGATTTTAGTTTGGCAATTCGGATTAAGAGGTGGTCCAGAAATGCGATGAATACGGAGGCGACTAAAATAGACCATGTTTATGAAAACTCACCCAAATTGAAAGATATAATTGCACCAAGAGCGTATGGTTTACTGAAACTGTGTGCTTTCATGGTAATAGTTTAAGAACTGTTATTAATGGTCAAAGCGCACAATATGGAACAATTCCAAAGTTCCATGTCACAAAGTAAGCAACTTACTCTACTTATTAGATCATATATTGACGAATTCATACCATTTGGTCGAAATTCTGATAAATTTACACTAGTTGAAATTGATAGTTTGGAAAACTTATTTATGATATTTATGTATCTGGATATACTGATACATGAAGTTCTCCATCGTTTTTTACGCTTTCACCGTGATTATTTGTTAATATTATATGGAAATAATATGGTGGTTAAACATGACGAGTACGATTAGCCTATATAGGTACTCTACTAATTTTATATTTCTGATGATGTTTGATGAAATGTTATAGCTGTATCAACGGCATAGGTTTCGTCTGTTCCAACAGCAAACGGCCTTTTTGACAAACTTGGTAAACGTTTTATAGGTAAGGCAACCTTAAGGCCAAACTTGTGACCACGAATATTGGATAATGCATAGGCTATTTGGAATCATTTCAATGACGGTATTGAAACTTCATTAAACAAGCTTAATCGTAAAAAATTAGGAAATTTTATTTCTACTGTGATGACTTACATTTATAGGAAAGTCATCCTTTTCGGTTAAATGTGGAAAACTTTACATTATTGTCAATAAATAGCTTTAGTCTGGCAGATAAAAACGACAGGAAGTTGCATTTATGGAAACTGTGGCTAACCTTAATTGTTAATCGTCACCTTCATAATTAAATATAACCAACAATAATAAAATTTCCAATCAAATTTATTTTTAAAGCTAATAACGTAACCTCTGACAATGAAAGTAGGATCGTGGTATTTCTTGATTCCAAATTAATAAGTAAAGCGAAACCAATAATATTGAAATAAAACGCCAGGGCCCTTTTACAGCAGTGTCTTAAACTAGCAGGTAAACTTCATAACGTCAAAAAATAACCAATAGATATATCAAGAGTGCACAGAATCACCTAGATAGAATGCAGTGTCATGAATTTCAGTGAAACCATGCGCTCAAACAAGATCAGAATAAGGTAACGCAGATCGTTATATAAAAGGACATTTTACAAGATTTTAGTTTGCACATCACACAGTGGATATTCTGTATATATGAAATAACTGTGAGAAGTGAATACGCATATCGCTATTTAGGCATAACACAAGGTTGAATTTGATAATGGACTAAATTGAATTTTAGAAAATATATGCTAATATTATTAAGGCATCAATGGAAAAATTTATGTTTCATTTGTTCCACCACAGAAACTGATACTGGAAGCCTAAATGGCACCAAATAGAATCGGAAACTTCTTACAGAAAACAAAAATTGATAATAGGTTAAAATGATTCAACATAGGTCTTCATAAAAGTTGAATTTTCTTATGTTAAACAAAGCACCTCATTTCAAAACTGATTTCTTCATTTACTGTTGACTTATTGAATATATCAGATTATGGCCCTTATTAAATTCAGAACCTATTAATTAAAATTTATTTAAAGTATAGATTTTTCTCAACAACCCAATCTTTATTTCGTAATTCGCTTAATCGTTGCCTATTTGGCATTTATATATTTAAATAAACTTTGTTAATTAAGTTTTTTAAATTTTTTGTGTTGATATGCATTTACCCCAGTATACGTAATTTCACCTAGCAGGAATGAGTAGTATAACGTATGAAGAAGGTAAATAAAATTTCAGTCACTGTAGTTTCACTTAGATTAATGTGAACGGGCATGTAATTATATTTAACCGAATACCCGAATTTTATTTAAAGCACACACACAAATACGCGAGACACGCCTACCAGGAAAACTGCCAGTATTTATTATGAGATAAGTCAGTCATACGTATAAAGAAGACGTCAAAGAAATATCACATTTGCTTTGCTAGGTTGCCTTTGATGGGGAAGAGTAGAGGTATATTGAAGAATGTTCAAGACAATATCCTATTGCAAATTAACAAATATAATTCTTTGCGCGATAGTATCTTTATATTTTTATACAGTAATGCTCAATCAATCGGTATATATCATCTATAGCTTTCAAGATAAAATAGCGATCTTGCCTAGTTATTGTATTTGGACCAAAGTATTTACCCACACAGTATGATTCGAGGGAGGCAAATCACTTAAAATTAGGTTTTTGTTAACATTTTACTATAAATAACTTCAAAATAAAAGTTATTCTTACATGCACTCTGGTGAGATACAAACAGTTATCAGGTAGCTACGAACGGAAATTTTGTCTTTTGCAAGCTAGTAAAAGTTTTAACTATAAACTTAATACGTGGACCATATTTCACATATGTTAATTCTAAATTGGATGAAAATTATTTGGACAGTAATTTTAATTATATCTCCCCTAAAATTGACTGTTCGTTTGACGTTATTTCGCTATCTAGCACATGAGGAAATATTGTTTAAATTACGGAAAAAATATGTACGGTGAAAATTTTAATGACTAATATACTTACTATCAAAATTCATGTTAAAGATTTTCATCAAGATAAACTCGTCAATTCCAACGAACAACGTCCACTTAATTTATTATTTAAAATCTGTTGGACTATACTTTGATAATGAGAAAAAGGATCCTAAAGAAGTAAAGTCACAAGCAGTTCTTTTATAAAAATAATTGGTGAGAATGGCAAGTTAAATGTTTTTAGAGCTCACTTTTAGAAATAAATTTACAATATTTTTCAGCTTGTTATTCATTAAATTAAAAACAGCGTTATCGATTTAAAAGACACTCACTATCTTTGGTTACGAATGAATTAACCTAAAATTGATAATGATACTGGTGATAATATCGTAGGGTAGATGGTGGAGAGGCTACAGTTCCGGTTAATTGTTGAAGCTATAATATTTGGTGCAGAAAGCTGCACTACATTGAAGAATAATGCGAAATTAATAATGACCTAAAAATGGTCAGAGTATAAATTAAAATTTCTGATTAAATGAATAATTGATAATCATAAATTTAAATCATAGCATTTTAAAATTCCTATACAAAGAGAAAGGGTCGCACATGGAGTGAATGCTAATAAACCGGATGACTATTATATGATTGCTAACGTCCAGACTCAACCACATTTTTTTGTTTTACGAAAGGTGATTGCTCATATATATTAGGTAATACGTTGGTGAGTACTTAAAATTTCGCTGAGATTTATGATAAATACAAACTATTAGAAATAGAAATATCGGTCAGACCAAGTATGGCATTATCGTTTGTAAAAATTCATCGGGTAAAGCATTTTAATATCTCCTACGGTTTCTTAATTGTGATCCACTGATAAAGGGAGTTAGAGATGTTGTGGATTAGCCATTGTTTTTAAAAATGATGCATATTTAATTATTTAATTTATGTTACCTTTTGTAAAAAATGTTTCGAAGTAATTAGTGTTATTCAAAATTATACATTCTGATATGTAAAATATTCATCAATTATTTTAAAGAAATACTAATAGACGCTGTCATTAAAGGCTAAACTATATCTTTGATTCAATAATAAATAATTAGATAACCAGTATTATATGGTGATGATAAAATGTTTCCTTTTTAACCTTAGCTCATCAGATGAATTAAATCAATCAAATGATAATAGGGTGACGTTGAGAGGAGAGCAATTTCTAGATGTAAAATAAAAAAGAAGCGGTCAGAAATTAAACAGAATTGCTTAACTGGTGGACAATTACTATAGCACTAATCTTCATCTAAATATAATCATTCGTGGTGGATGAAGGCCTACAAAACGTAATACATAGAAGTAAGTAGATTTTTGATGACGAAATGATACCGAAGAACGTGATATTAAGCAGACTTTGAGAAGTACGCCTTGCAAATTTTTAAATACCTAAATGAATATGTGCACAAATCATATTAATTATAAGAAAATTGAATCGCAATTTAAAGTGTGCAAAACCCGATTTAACAAAGGACAATCGATCTTTCAATACTATTAACTATGTCAAAACGCAAATTCTGTATTTTTGAAATAAAATATAACAATTTAAAAAAAATATTATAATATCTTAAGAAGTTATCTATTAAACCAAATTTAATCCTTATTAATGTGTATCGAATGATGCGCCAAATTAAAGGCAAAGGGGGCTAGCTGAAGGGGTGGACATTCTAATATATCTGATCTAGCTCCGCGTTCATTTGAAGAACGTCAGAGAATAAACGGAAATCGTTGTTTATGCATATCAATATTTAGTTTAATTGCAGCGACAAAAATGATTTATTTATCTGACTAAATGAAATAAGGAATGATCAGCGTAAACGAAACGTCAACGAAAAATAATTTGGCCTTGTTAGGGACGTTACACTATCCAGTGAGTTGAAAAAACGTCTGCTTATTAAACTATTGACAATTAACTACATTAAATTTTCATGTTCTATGAACAAATAATCACCAATTTATAATAGCTGATATTTAATCCACGAGAATTGTCTGAAAAGCAACGTCGCATAAAATTGTAACTGGATAGACAAATCATGTGTCACTTTATATCTCGCGCAAATAATTAAATATTTTTTTTAGAACCTTATTATTATTATTCAATATCTCATGACCATCTTTCATTTCTGTATAAATAAAATCGTTCTACTATTGGAAAATATTGTAAATAAATTATAATTCTTGCCAAATTTACGTTTTTTCATTAGCTATGCACAGTAGTCTATATTAAATTTTACTGGCTTTATTTAATTATGACATTTAAACAAATATATTTTCGAATTCCACATCAAAACAATTACAGTGACCACATGAGCTTGGTTTGGCAATGTATGAATTAATTGATACAATTTCGAGAGGAAAAATTAAAAATAAGCATATGAAAAGTCCGATTACGTTTGGAGCCTGCAAATCAATATTATCAAGCGATGATTAAAATGATTAGTTACGCGTAGACATGTGTATGATTATATTTATTGTGTACATAAGCATGCATACGTTTATTAATGCATACATGACAGTCAATTATTATATTTAATTATATATAACAATATAATTCAGAAATTGGTATAAGGAAGAGATCCGACGCGCTTTAACTTAGGATTTCCTTTGGATTAATAGAAGTGGTTAAAAAAGACACGAGTAGAATCTTCAAATTGTTTCAAACGGAAATAAATAAGAAATACAGAATTGTATCCATATTGTTCAAATAAGTAAGCACCGAAAATGATTTACTCAGGAGTATGTAGTCATTTTGCGCTGTTGAATGGTTCAAAAGTAAGATAATTTATTTGTCACACCATAAATAAAGCAAAGTTATTATCCTTACATGAGGCCAATAGAAATCACCACTGTAAAATATGGAGTTTCTTAAAAAAGAGATTTTAGCATGTATTTCTGCAAATGTAGATAGACAACTCTCGCAGTTGCTAAAGAAAGATTATGTAAATTTTACTTTTATATTTTCTATTATAATAATCTGCGTCACCACAAAATATTTCAAGAGCCATTATTTTAATGAATTACTGTATATATCAAAACAGGATCATTATTAAACTCAACACTTATTAAGTAACATTTATGTTAATAACAGACTGTTGTCACATAACTCATTCTATATTTATTTAATTAGTTTAACGTTTGCATATTTATTCTTTATTTACTTTAGCGCAATAATGTAATAATCTTCATATTTTGTTACGCTGTATCACAACCGCTGTGATGAATTATTTCTCGTAAATTTATATTACATTGATCCCTTCGTTGAGCACGGAGGTAACCTAAATAAACACCGTTTCACATGGAAGGATAAATAAAAATAATCTAAAGTACGCAGAGAGGAAACTTCAATTTAGCCACGGTAGTTTCACTTAGGTGGATGCACATTTGTGTATAATAATATTTAACTAATTACTCAGCTTTTATTATGACGTCTTGCCTTCGCCATCACAGGAGTATATGAAAAATCCCATAAGTATTTAATTGTATTTGTCTGAAGAGAAAAAATCAAAGTAAAGCCATTATATCTATATTATGCCATTCACACGTATTTATAGACAAAAAACAATCAGAACTTGCTGGATTCTTAAAGACATAGCTTCTTAAACCAGAATTTGAGCATAGAATTCTTTAAATTTAGATAGTCAAAAAATAACGCAATTAGTAACACAAAATTAAGCAAATCCTGTTTGTTGTGTTTTCTAATCAAATCAAAAGCGTCACAATTATATCATTCAACCCTTTTCTGCTGTGCAGTCTACTGTGGAACAGTTTACACTTAAGTATATAAAATGGTTGCAAGTAGGTTAAGTGAACAGAGGAAGTTCTTAACAGAATTGAATATAAATTGGTGAATTACTTTTTTTAATCAAGTTTGCAATATTGATATAAAAAACTGACCCATTATTCATATATATATATATATATATATATATATATATATATATATGTGTGTGTGTGTGTATTAATTAAGTAGTTTATAGTGTAGAAAAGGCAGTTCAGCCAGTGTACCGGTTTGGTCCCTATTGGGAACTCAGAATTTACTCTCCAGAATTTGCCAATCTACTGGATGAATTGCCTTTTCTACACTGTAAACTATTTAGTCTAATACAGACTAACAGCTATGCAAATAATGGGTTAGTGTTTATACCAAGATCCAAATTTGATTACCACCCAATACAACCAAAGTTTGTTTAATTATATGCCTGTTCATTTTAATACCACACCACCACCACCACCAACACCACCACACGTAGCGTGTTGTGTGTTCTAAAGTGACGGATTTGGGATGGATAGTTGAAACTTTATTTGTAAAAGAATGCCATGATGGCTCCACATTTAGAAAGGACTAACTGAAGCACCTAAGCTAGTATATAACTGAGAATTATGTATAGTGTGCAGCAGGGTGGCTCAGTGGTTAGAGCACCAGAATCCAAAGCAGACTTTGCCCAGTTTCGAGTCCTGTTCGCTGCAAATTCTAGACAGTACGGGCTGAGTTCCCAATGAAGGCGAAACCGATTTACTAGATGGATTGAATTTTCCACACTATAAAATACTTAGTTTATACTGACAAATTTCTGCAAATAAAGGATTAGCTGTTTGTATCAAGATCGTGATCTTGATTATAGTAATTTTCAGCACCACCCTGGCAACCGATGTTAGTTTAATTAAATAAAATAGTGAATTTTCGGTGTGTGCAAGCATGTTTATGAGTTTTTCAACATGTACGTATTCCCCTTCCTTTATAACTGTGTACATTATAGGTATTTAGTAAAAACTCATCAAACTACAAAAATTATGACTATATAAAGTAAAAAAATATTAGAGTCGACTCGCATTCTGGCGGAAAGAAATGACTTTTATCAACTCTATTTCACATACCTGGTTTATAATAAATTAAAAATTCCATACGTATGAAAATGTGAAGCAGTTTAATTACAATAGCGTTTATTATTGAAACATTAATCGACCTCTAAATATATCTTTTTGATATTCTGTGCGACTTTTTATATACAACAATACTAGAATTTATCGCAAGATTCTAAACGTGGTAAAATAAAGGACAAATTAACATAATATTTCATTTTTTCGATCTAAATTTTGACGGAATCTAATGAATTGTTTCACACATCTAAACGATCTATATAAAAAAACCAATAGTTTCTAATTGGAAAAGAATGAAATTTATTTCGTTATGTTATCGTCCATAACAATTAATTTACCATTGCAAGTTTGTTTTAAAAAAAGTCCAGATAACTCTTAATAAATTATGTCTGCGTATGAAATTAATGTTAATATTGTAATCTTGTATAAAATGTTGTGATAAACTGTGTTGATCGCATACTTCACTAAATAAACTTAATAATTTTAAGGATAAATAAAGATTTGAGGCTAGGTTTAGTTGTATAAAAGAGAATTCCACAAAATAAGTGATAACATTGGTCTCAATTACTTTTTTAAAATATTGTCTAAGCAAAAGACTTTCTCGCATTAAAAATATTTTTAATGTTCTAATTACCAATCATGCTACGTTGAAACTCAAAGATATGCTATGTGGAAGAAAAATCTACATCATATCGCCAAAAGTTTAAAGCCAATCATCTCACATCGCTCGAGGTATAAATCATTTCGGGTTGACAATATAGCACAATGATTCCCATATCCTTGAACTAGAGACCAGAATCATTTTCGTTTTCCTATCTATGAATCGATTTCGACCACGATTCTTGATGTTAGTCTTCGGTGGCAAAAGGAATTTATATGCTGTCTTAAATTGCCATGGGCGTTTCCCATGAAGTGCAATATTTAATAATTATTTAACACTTTATTTAATAAAACCGATTTTCTCGTTAATTATCAAAAATTCATTTCGTTTTTATCGGAAAATTGCAATCAAAACAACATATTTGTGCACAGAATTTTGTAGACATGCTAGCCTATGTCCAATCACACGTTTATTTGCTAAGCATATGACGTTTTAAGATAAGTTTATTTAACTTCAGAAAAGAGTTAAAATAGAATAAAAGCAGTTTACCTTTTTTGGAGCTTTTTTCATTCGCGTGATAAGAACGAGGTCATCAAATAGGAAAATGAACACCTCTATTAGTTTTCCATTATCTTAAATCAATAAAAAAATAGAAAATAAAAATGTAAGTACATTGCATAAATATACCGACTAACTTACGAACAACAATGGCATATGAAAATCAAAATTTACCTTCATACAAAGTTACAAAATACAAAACCTAAACCATCTTATTAATTCCGATTTAAATTTTAGATTGAAAAAATATCTGTAATCCTATTTTTCGACCCACTCTTACTTTGTAGGAAAAAAGTAACATTTTTTGAAGACATTAAATTGAAGCACGAAGTTAGAATGTCGGCATAATTTTAATATTACAAGTATGCATTTCTAAAAAAAGCTAAATAGGAAATAGCAAAGGATTTATTGTTACAAAACCTAAATTAACAATATTTTTAAAATGCTGATGACATAATGATATTTAAAGACTTGGACAAAGGTAGATTGCGCGGGAAGAGATGACAATGCTAATTTTTTTCAGCATGTGATAAACACCACTTCTGTAGTACATAAACGGTCGCTCGTAAACGTTATTATACAGAGTAAGTGACCCTTAATTAATCTGTGATGATTTATGGTTGCAATGCAAAGAATAACTGTTTTTTGACAGGGTCTTTTGTTCATTCACGTCAACATATCAGCTATAAAACCATTCATTCATTACTAAAAACAATACGAAACTATACCTATCAGTATATAGGCATAGAAATAGCACTAAGTCGTAAATCCATAAAAAAGATGGACGAATTTGATTCAGAATAGTCCGTCTCCATTAATGAGCCTTGACTCGAAGATGAGCATCGTCACCGTCACGAAGCATAACGTTTTCAGATTTCAGTAGCTACAGTATTCTTTAGCAAACGAAAAATTGCCCAGTCGTCTCACATGCCAGATTTAATTGTCGATACACGGAAAGAACTCAACTACGCATTACAATGTTTCCGTTATATATATATATATATATATATATATATATATATATATATATATATATATCATGTGATTCAAATAAAGACAAATAGTCTGATCTACCACATTTTCTTCTATTTCTTGTTTCTTATGGATTACGTGATGGTTTATTCGTGCGTTTATGTGTGCTTGTATGGGTCATACTTACTGTATTGAAAATTTCTGTTTGGCATCTGCGTATTCTTGTATTGATATATTGAGTTTTGCCCAGGCCATCGTTTTGTTAACTATTGCGTGCACGAATTTTATCTAATCTCTGTTTCCTCTTATGAGTTTCAACTTACCCCCACCCTAGTAACAGGGAAGCTCTTTACACGGCTGTTTTTTTTCTACAGCTTGTTGCCCATCATATTTGGACTTTAAGAAGTCGTAACAGCATTATAAGTGAACCTAACTTAACTATTTTTTATAGAAAGCTTTCCAGCGTTGCAGTGTTTGTAGAATACTATTTGTATCCAGGTAGATGGATCGCATTGCCTTGAACCGATATTGAACTAACAATTACACTACGCGAAGATGATAGACGCAAAACCAATGTGACGTAAGAAAAAGCAACCTAATATGTCAAAAAGAAGCCCGCAATTTATAGCGATATATTTTTGAAATATTTAATTAACCTGGAAGGTTATCATCGCCTTTTGATTGATACAATATTTCTGGTTGAAAATATGCGTATGTAAGGTTGAATTAGCCCTTTACGCTTACTCTGGTACAATCAGGCATTTTAAATTATAAATATTTATTTAACTTTAGTCAAATGAACACAATGACGCCTATTATCCGAATTAAAGTTGAAGACAAATTTGTTTACTTAATCAAGTTAGTCAATCATAAATTGAGTGGCTGTTTTTAACAAATAAATAAGTAACATTTTTAAGCATGTGATAAACAATAACCAATCAACGCACAACGGAAAACTGACTAACGAAGATTAAACGAAATATTTGCATTATATGGCGTTTATATCCAGAGCGAAAACTAGATTTACTTAATTTATAATGGATTGCTACTACCGTAAGCATTCATTTAGCAAGTGTTTTGGTATGAAATAAAGATATACACAAGGAAAATGTTTTGTGCAAATCACAACCGGTCAAGCGTTATATAAAATTGAAGCTCGAGTAAACAAAATTCGTTGAAACGGCAATAATTTCGCGGTAATATTTTAAGCAATATACTTGGCTTCTCATCTGAATAGAATTACGGTATAGTGCTATAAAAAGGTGAAAGATATATACAAATATTTAATATGGAATGTAGCATCAAGCACTATGCACAATATTAGAAATAACAATCTTTTTGTTTAGCTGCTGTTCTATAGAACATGTTATATCTCTTAATGTCTGGTGAGAATAAGACGAAATTTTCTGTGAATTTTATCAGTCGGTATAATAAATTAACCTGCCAACACCAATTTTACTGCAGAATAACACAAATCGTCAAGGTCCTGCATGGCACAATTTATATTTTTAACTTAATCAGCCAGTGAAATTGTAGATCCCGTGGTTGCCCTTAATCAATCAAAATTTTAATGCAATTCATTTAATTCACAAGCGCATTTTAAATATTTAATCGGTTTTTAGCGTATGAAATTGGAATTTCTAAATCTTTTCACTCATATATCCCATTTAGTCTCAATATTCTACATGCATCTGAAGCTTGCATAATTATTTTACTAACAGCACATTAGGAAATGCAAACTTATAAATTTCAATGTGTTATGTAAGTATTTTAAAAGGAATTCTATGTAAAATTCGATTTTACTCAATCGCGTTTAATTGAAAATATTCTAATAAACTTAAAAAACGTGCGAATTAAATATTAAAAATGTATTACAGGATATTAGATGGCAATTGTGAGGAAAAAGATAAATCGTTTCGAAGGAACCGGAGTTCGAAAGAAACAAATAAGTATACACTCATAAATGATGAAAATCAACCTTTCGATTTCGTTTCAGAGGATCGCCGTTTTAAAAACATGGAAGAGGGAGAAAGCTATTTAAACATGTTATAAAAGTCAGCACGTTTAAATTTCCTAGCATTTAAGGAGAAGCCATTATTAGTATGGACATTTGTTACATAAACACTACTGTACTTTTCGATGTGTCTTTGGTCTATTATGAGGATTATATTAGCGATTACAATACCTGTTTTCATCTAGACAATTTTTAGTGTTCCCTTATTCATTAGTTAAGTTAAAAACTATCCCTCTAATGTTCATACCGGCTCATCTAATACGATTGAGAAACAACATTTCACCTTGCCACACACTATACTCATTACAAAAAAATCGCGCGCATTAATAAAACATAGTTAAATAATAAATATTTATTTAAATTTATTCTATGAAATTCAGCTTCTGTCTTTAGTACACTTTTGGCTATTCTTGCATTTTGCAGAAAATCTCTCTTAAGCTTAAATCAACCCTACATTGAGCTACTTGCGTCTGCTCGGTATCAAGGATAATCACCGCAACATCAGCGATGGCCACTTTACGTGCTTTTTTATCAAACCTTTATGTGCTTGCTCACTAAATATCGCATTTAAATTATTTACAATGTATAATAACCGAAATGACTAATTAATACATAAAATGTGGTGGACAAACAAATTCCTGCCAGATTTATTTAAGCAGAAAATACACACTGCAGCATTGAACCCAAAAGGTGGCCGATTTACATAAATATTTACATGATCCACTCTTTTACACACAGTCCTTTTAATTCTGTTTACTTTTTAAAGATTTTCATTTAAAAATACGTCAGGAGACAACAAGAAAGAAAATTTTCTTATCTCTGACTAATATTCTTTTTATCTGTGCCCAGGGGAACACTCAAGTGAATTATGTTGTCTTTAAATTCAAAAAAAATTATAAACGCATTATACAGACCAAAATTGTCCACATTTTAACTAAATGGTTTTATAGCTTTTCTGTCAAAATTTTAGTTAACGTATAACAATTTTAGCATGAGCTTATTATTGTCCAATAACACTAGTTTCGATGTGTATGATTTCTCAAAAGATAAGTTTCTAAAATATCTAAGCAAAATGGCTATTCATCGAGAAATAACGTTTTGTTGTATCAACCTTGTTTTGGGACTTGAACCCCATTTGATTTTAAACTAAATCAACTTTGCATATATCTATATTACTTTTCTAAAGACTGTCTGTAAACGCGCATCATTTTTGTAGTTTGAAACGTTCTAACATGCTAACAAATAGAAAAAAGATATTATATTGTGTAGATTGTGCGTTGGAGTCGCGTGATTATTTTAATTAGCGCGAGAAATAAACAAGCAAAATCATTTCCTCTCATGTCCAATTAATCAAAGTTTTTTTGCCTAACGTAGAAGTAATTTTTATATAGATGCATTTTATTAAATATAAAAATAAATAATACCAAGAGTTAAATAAAACCTTTGCAATGTTATTCTTTTAAATATATCTTTCGTCTAATGCAAAAATTGTGACGATAATAGTATTTATAAAGTCTGCCAAATCGATTTGGGTTTGAAAATGAAATATCACAGTTAAAGTTGATCAAACATTTATACCAAAGGAATACTTAGGTGGTATCAACAAATGAATAACAATATAAATGCGATTTTATGAAAAAACGGGGATACATATTTGCAAGGAAGAATAAAATAATAGTCAAGGTGGTATATGAAAATTACACAAATTTCGACTTTATTGATTTAACAAAAAAATATATTCTCAAATTATCCTGATGTATTGTGACAGTGATTTGTGTTTTCCTATCGCCTGTATACGAATATTGGTGACCAAATAAAAGATTGCACAATATACGAAAATCTAGAACTGACTTGTCAATTTAAGCTTATAAGCGAAACATGGCAAGGTGTATACACCTAGTGAACGGTAATCTTTCCATATATGCCGAGATTTCTTGACAAATGTCTGTTCAGCAAAACAACGAAAAATTATACGCAATTTTATTAAAGTCGTCTAGGTTATTTCTTTAATTGTAAAAGGGATGTGTAAGTATTCACGAGTGAAGATGTCGAGTCAAAATTATGGATTAAAAAGTCCTTCGCTGTTCAAACCGCATAAAAACGATTAGGTTATTACAGACCACAACTGCGTTTACGTATATTATTTGGTATTTTGGTTTTTTAGAATTTCGTAGGTATATTCTCGTTTGATGCCGATCGTCTGCAGTTATCCTAATCATTTGTACGTAAAATGTATTTCAGATACCCAGCTTCTATGCACCCAAGAAGAGCATATTGACAAGGTTTGTGGCCTACATACGAAAAAAACATTCAGCCAATCACTAACTGCACACTTGATGAATAAAATTCTCTAAATTAATTATTCAAGCCCAAATAAAAGAGAATGATTATTACATCCTACTATCAACAAGACATAGCCAAACTACCGTCAATCACGCGTAATGACGCGTTTCAACATCTCACGACCATCCACAGAGTATGACGAGTAACGGACTGACGAGAGTCAAAACGCAATTTAAAATCGGAGATTCTCATCTCATCTTTTGTATTACATTGTATTTGATTGCATCATCCTATTTTATTATTAGGGTTTATGACGCATATTGTCCATAACGAGCAATAGATTGGTATAGTAGACAAAATGTACTTTAAATTTAATTTTTGTCTAATGCCACAGGCTTTTCAGACAACACGACTAGTGGGCTCTAGATAGATAAGTCACACGAAATTTGCTGTTACCACTTGGATATAACCATCTCACGTAAGTCATGCGCTTGAAGTTACTGCGCAATTTATACCTAGGGCATAAGAGGAAGTGAAGAAACAGGAGTACTGAAAAAAGATTTCTCAATAGTTGATACCAAGAAAATTTTAATTTTACTAAATTAATAATAACCATAGTTCCAACAGACGAATTGTGTAATGGGGGGGGACTACGGCCTAGTAAAATTTGTTGTTTCCAAAATTTTAAAGTTTTATGAATTATATATTACCGATGTTGCACATGTTGATAAATAATGAGGTTTGCAACCGAAAGTTCATTAAATAGCTCAATAATAATATAGTTCGTATACATTTATTTCATTTTCATTTTGGTAAATGATTGTTGGATGTACGATTGAGCTGTTATTTCGCGTTATTCTCATGAAATTTTTATTTTTATACAAATAGAAAAATACATATTATGGACGGAATATTTGACAAGCTATCATAAAAATTTAATTAATAAAAAGGTTTACATTATCTTACAGTTTATTCCCGTGTCGATTAGACATATCCAGCAATTTAGAATGAAGCAATGTCAGACATCCTTAATCAACATTAATAAATTTTGAGTTTACTTTAGTTTTGCATTCGTTCTGCTATGCCACATTGTAGGAGCCTGGTATCTATTGACAAGATTAATTGCCAAAATAGTTGGTCGGTTTAAAAAAAATCGAAAGCTCATAATAAGTACATCTTAAATGCAAAAAATGAAACTATAAGCGAGGCAAACCAATTAGAGCCATTGGATATAATGTCCAACATTTTGACAAATGGTATTGTTTAAAAATCTTTTAAGCGCAGTCAAATTTCGTTAAGGGGTCCAATTTTAACCTGCAAGAAATTACAAGATTGCAAAAATATTTTTTATCCCGATGCAGTGTATAAAGCGAGGCAAACTGGATTGCAGTTTCGAACATCACTTCGGCAACAGATTGAACCTTCAGTTGACACATAATGATACATAAAATACTGCTAAAAATATTTAAATTCCATCTGAAGAACCAAGTAGGCGTAATTTATACGGAATAAAATAAAGTTTTATACCTTAATTTTTAAAATTTTATCATAAAATATGACAGAATAATCTTATTAGGCATTTTTCTTCGTGCACGATTAAAATGCATTTCTGCTTAATGGCTCACCGTTTAGCGTGAGGTTGCCTTCGTGAATCAGCTGGCGCTTGGGATTCGCAACTAATCGCTCACAAGGTTGTCTGGCTACACTGTGGCGTAGGAACTCAGGCACAAATGTTCGTGGCTCCAGTTCCGTAACACACGGCCAAACTAATTGAGATTGTATCTCCTGCAGTCTTTCGAAGTTTTTAAGCCAGCGCATTTTGTCCTCAAGGCTTCCTAAAACGTGTGAATTTATACACGTACGAATGGCAATGTTTAAAAGAGTGCAAAATATCAAAAACCAGACTTTAATTATAGCATATAACACTTCATGACATATTTTACGAAAATTAAAATGCATAAAAAAGATTAATATAGATGGATGTCATTTTTATGCAGCGACATAAGCCTACTATTTTAAACAAAACAATTGTTCGTATAAAAAAAATCTTTTTTTAAACAACATTCAAGCGGTATAAAAATACATTGGTTTATTTTTCGTTATTAATCTTCTTTATTGAAATATCAGGTATTTTAGTACACAAAGCTTTTCTGAGTAAATAAGTTCAATTTTTTATAATAAAATGCAGGTTGAGCATAATGCGAAAATGCGAGAAACATCAAATAAGCGGTAGCATGTATATAAGTATATCTCTGTCAAGAAAAACGATCACAATTCCAGAAATCTTGTGTCAAATATGTCTTGACTAAACTATTCAAGTATTATATTTTAAGGGGCAATGTTTTGACCTTCAAATTAGAGCCAAAATATTGAGTTGAAATATAAAATCAGAATATATTATTGCTACAAAATCTAGTAGTATTTCAAAAGTTACCTTTCACGATAGAACCACTGCCGTACAAAGGATCATACTCTTTAAATAAAAATTTGCAGGGAAAAGAACTCGTAATATTACTTCTGATAAAGGTTGCGGTCTTGAGATATACACCTGACCCATTATGTACATACATTTGTCAGTAGAAACTACGTATTGTATAGTGAAGAAAATGCAATTCATTCAGTAGACCGGTTTCGTCCTTAATGGGATCTCATCATGTACTGGCCAGAATGTACCGACGATAAGGCTGAAACCTGGGTACGTCTGCTGCAGAATCTGGTTTCCTAACAATACTCATTTTATACTGAAAATGTATATACATAATGGGTCAGGTGTTTATATCAAGATCGCAAACCTCATTAAAAGTAATTTCCATTACTGCCCGTGCAACCAATGTTCGTTTAATCCCGTAATATGTACTACAAGAAGAAATAAAAGATTAAAATAAAACCGGAAACCAGTGATATGATGTAAACTGATGTTAAATCAATTACCGGTAAATAATAGATGAATGCTCTGCAAGTTTATAAGGAAAAAATTGCCAATATTTAATTAAATTGTATTAGAAGCCCTAAAGATTAAGACATTTAAAAAAAAGAGGAATTAAGTTATAAATATTGGCATTGCACAAAGGAACTTGGAACTCTTATTTTTTATTCAAAACAAAAATGAGTTTATTGCAAAATACGCAATTTTACACGACATTAATTACTTGTTATGCAACAATTTTCCATATTTTACTTTGCTCAAAATAGAATCACAAGGCATTAAAATTTGTTTCACCTGTTAGTTATAGAGTTCATTCAGTATAGGCAAGCAACAAATTGTCATTTGGCCTAAAATAAGCACTAAAAGACAAATCAAACTGGTATTGTCACTTTATGCAAGTTTATATGCAAATAGTAAAAGTCGGCAGCAGACGAGTTATATAATCAAAACGTAATGATTAATGATTAGTTAGGCAGCAGAAAAACTCAAATTACCATGCAGATTGTGTCCTGCTTATTATGACAAATATGACGACGATAATGATGATCATGACTAAGCTATAGATGCGGATAATAATCCCTTTGGATCTGTCTAAATCTTGTTATTATTAACAACAATTTTAAAAGAAGATGAACGCACATTTACAATTAAATACGCAATTATAGTAAAATAGAAATCAACTGGTTATTATCCAATGTTCGCTGAAATCCTACTCTTCCCCAAAAAATGTTTACATTTATCACTTGCTGCTCACTAATGTTTTGTAGAAGTCTTGAAACATTGTCGCAACTAATTGGAAGGTATAATTAATTTTAGTTAGAAATAAATAGCGGCTACTTTTTATGCCTTACCCGCATTTTATGCTTAATTTATACACACATTGTTGCTCAGCTGAGGTTTAATTAAGAATTTGGATACAGGGTTTTTACCAACAAATTGATGCAACCAAAAATCACTACTTCAGTTGTTTAGTGAATTCAGAAATTGTGAAATTTTTATTCTTAACTTGAGAATACCGAAGTAAATTAAATTAGACACGAAATATATTTGTCTAGTCAATTTGTTTCGCTTTCAAAATTCTCAAGAGCAGGGGCAGTAGATTTCTGCTCAACGGAAAACAGACAATGGGCTTTCGAAACTGTGAAGTGCCTTGTTAACAATTGTTTTCAAATTTAAACACGATCGCAGATTCTATAGTGTTGTGGTTACCGTCATGACGAAGTTTTGAAAAAAAAAACGTTGACACAACATCAATGTTTAGGGCGAGACGAAAATGTAAGAGCAATTAGCCTAATGCCATATTGAGATTAATCACTCTACACTACCAGATAGATGAAATAACCTTGGAGGTGAATTACATTTAAATTGCCCAGGCTTACAGTTTTGCATATGGACATCTTTCCTTATTAACGTAAGCAATTATTAATATTGGCTTATATATTTTGTTATAAAGTGACAGACACTAATATTAACGGACTTTGTTTAAATAATTATATAAATAAATGGACAGCTAATGTCAAAATAAGAAACCTGGAAAAAATGAGTGTATAGAATGATAACATCCCTACCCTTTCTAATTTCGTTGATTCATTTTAAATGATATATAAAAATGGCTTCTTGAGGACAACAAAATGTTATTTGGAAAAAAATGTTTCACTTAAACTTAATTATTTAGTTCTATTATGAAATTAATTTTAATTTATTTGTGAGGGATAGGAAAACATTAGGACACATCTTAATTCCATTTACGAAATTCAATATAAATGATAGTTATCAAAAGAAGTATATTTTTTCATGAATAATTTGCCAACAGACTAATTTGATTAAACTACATCTATTGACTGGATGAATGGTCGAATTTAGTGGCTCTGTTATTCTTTAGTCAATAGTACGGCAATTCATTTTCCATGTTAAAGTCGGTGTAATTGCAGTTAAAATTGAATAGTCTAGCTGAATGTCAATTTTCTATTTTGGATGAGTAATTTCAAACTAGATATATTCTAAGTAGAATGGATCGATGTCAGAAATTTTTATCTAAGCCTTTATATTTATATGTTTGTGATTAAGTGTAAATTATTATAGCCTTAAATAAAGGTTATAATAACAAAACACGCAAATGCTAAAATGCAAGGCACCATAGTTTGAGAACAAATGCTTTTTTGCAATCATCAGTTTATAATTCGTATTTATCCATTAATGAGTTCGTTTAGAACGTAATCTTTAGCTCGTCACTTTCGACATCATACCATTTTGCAACAAAGTTCTAATATTGCTTAATTCCGATAGGCTGGCCTGCCAAACAAATCTCGAATTTCGCATCATCTATATCAAGGCGAAGTATTGCTAATCAAAAAAACACTTGCTTTCAATGAGCAATTACACACGTGTCCATGTTTTTCGCTCATTGAATTTAAAACACGAGCCATGTAGCCCTAAAAATTTCAACTGCCTAACCCTGTACTTACCGGTAGTCTCAGTAATACCGTAAAACTATTGCATAAGTATATGGGGTTTCTGGTTATTCAGTCTGACATAATTCGGTTAACAATATTTATACCTTGATGGGAACCACGCCGGCACATAGAAATGGTTTCCATTTATCGGAACCGTCACGAACAACATGTCCCAATCAGCAACAAGACTGACAGGCTTTTATTACAGACACCGACGCCTTGATGTCATAATTTCACGGCTTTTCCCAGTGATTATTATATTGGCAATCTTCGTCGACTAAATACTTTAATGATTATTACCTGGCAAAATAAACACTTTAAATATGAATGAAAAATATTCGTCCTAAAAAAGAATTTGTCTACCAGAGTGTTGTAGACGCGAACCTTTTTTAATATCAAAAAATAAATATAAAAGATCGAAAATCAATAAAATTTTGTTAAATTTAGAAAATATTCAAATAAGAATAAGTTAAAATATGCCTACATAGAATTAAGATTAGATTATTGAAATCCAAATTCGCAATAGGTAAAATCTCATTGACAATTTTTATTGGGTAGGCTTTATATTTATATCTGTTAATTTTTATGCGTTGTTTTGGTTCCTCCAACGACCAGTTTATCCATCTTCTTACCTTTTTGAATATGTCCTTCAGGAAGTTATATACTTTGTATAAAGCAATCTAGTTATATTGGAATAACTCGTTGATTTTCATTATAAATTTCTGAAGGAGATCGCGAATGTACTGGTGCTATTGTATAAATAGGTAGCGGATCTTCGTTGTCATAGGAGTCAACCATTTGATGAGAGTGCTTATCTAGGGAATTTGGACAAAATAAAACGTGTCCTGTGATAAAATCGTCTATCGATTGTGCATGTTACACTATAATGCAATAGAAAATGCTGATTTTCGCTAAGATAAACTCTGCTCGTTGTAAACAACAGGACAGTAGGTTAAACCACCTGTTTTGCATGTAAATTAGACAAGACTAGCTCGTTTAAACTTAGTTCAGAAAATTCTAAACATACTCAATTTGAATAACGCCGCAGGCCTTGTTTAGTGTGACTTTGAACATAACCAGTGAAAATTAAGTTTCTGCTACATGATTATTTGACGTTTCTGTGCATAATTTATTATTCAGTTAATTTGTAAAATGTAGTCATGGTTCGACTAGTTAAACAGGTTTCCCTGTCTCTCGACCGTGCCATTATTATGCTGCCAGTAGTTAGAAGCGATATTGTAAAAGTTTGAATGTTGCTGATGGCTTCGGTGCGATTGGAAAACAGCTTGTGTCTTCCAATGTGGTTATTAATGTTGACTAGCAGCAAGATTGTTTTGGGTATTACTAAGGCAGAGGGTCTTTACGCATTATATGGCTGTAATTGAACGTTTTGTTACTCTGAAAAACAGCAACTCCATAACTGGTTGAGCATGAATTTAGCCTTTGCCGGGAAAGCCAGACAATCAGATTCGAGTTAAATATGGGAGAAAATATAAAAAGCTGTCAGTTACATTATCGTTATATTGTGTGTATTCAATTGTTGGCGAATAACAGGTACGATCAAATTCACTTCATGGCAAACTAATCAACTACTATAACAGACAATCGCTTAAAGTAATAGCGCAGGGGTAGTTTGAAAAATAACATTTAAAACATTTATCTGATAAAGATTAATTTTGATTTATATATATATATATATATATATATATATATATATATATATATATATATATATATATAATATAAATCAAAATTAATCTTTATCAGATAAATGTTTTAAATTATTTTCAACCACCTATATACGCTTGACCAAGCATCTCTAATAATTGATTAGTTACCATGAAGTGAATTGATCATACCTATTATATATATATATATATATATATATATATATATATATATATATATATATATATATTGAAAAACAGAAAACCCGTTAAAAGTGTACGCAATTCACCTTCGCTGAATTGTAGTAGTTGCTCTCCAATCCACGCACAATTTATATTTGCTTTTATGGAAAAATGCTAAACAATGACAGGAAATATATCAAGTTTTAGATGCCACATTTGATGATAACGATATTTATCTTAATCAGGACCACTAATGTACGGTGTCACATGCAATTAATGAAATCTTAATTAAGTTAAATAAGAAATTCGCGTGATGCTTTCGTAATACAGTCTGCTCGGCATTAATTTCTCTCAAACTGAGCAAAAATTTATGAATTTTAACTCACGTAGCTGTCCAGTGTACAGCCTGCCTGCGAAACGCGTTTTTATTTATAAATGGAGCGTTAACTCCACTTCATTTAAAACATTCCTCATTGAATTGTCAGTGCTGTTGCATGTGTTGTCAGGGTACGATTACATAGAAGCACTTATGCAATTAGTTAGTGTTTATTAGATATTAACTAAGCTAAGCAGCACAACGCGTAGGATAAGCAATTCTGTGCAGAATTAAATAACAATTTTTAGATATTGAGTAAAAGGTGTTGCTGACAAAAGTTTTCGAGATCTGTGAATGTCTAATTATAATTTAAAAATAATGTCTATTATTCAAACTACGTTTTTGTAAGTCTGGAGGATTTCGCAACGCACAAATAAGCGATTCATCCAACTTTCAAATGTAACATTTTGAAATAGGTGCCCCCATAATTCGTTGCGCTGGCAAAACAATCAGATTTGCATATTGAAACCTATAATTTTAGCCTTTTAAATGCAGCCGCACCACAACAGAAGCAAAGCATAGGCATGAGCTATATAATCTAAAAATAATAATCTTTTTTTCTAATTTCATTTAGGCGAGATGGATTCAATTTTACTTGATATTAAATTTTAACTATTTTAGCGATCGTATTGTTTATGGACAACCAGAATCTAAAATTTGATCACTTAAAAGCAATCAATAAAACTGGAATATAAAGGGTTTAAAATGTGAGAAAGAAGAACTCTTGTCTATTTTGTTGCAATTTACTAATTCAGTGATCAATGCTATTTTGATAATACCTATTTATTTTTGTACAATTCGGTCAATAGTTGAGATGTTTAACTGCGTTATTCGTACTGATGCGTTTGCATGGTAGATATAGTGCTATATTTTGGTTCCATTGTGATTCGGTCACCAAATATCTACTTGCCACCCTAATGTTATTCAACTCAGGCAAAACTGATAAACGAAAGAAAATAAATATAAGAATATAGCTTTCAATAAATTGTATGAGATAGCATTCAAATTTCGAAAATATAGAGACAAAATATAAGAAGAAATAAAATTATTTACAAAAATGCGGTTAAAATCTTTTTAGCGAAATCCCAGTTAAATGCTCGCGTTTGCAAATGCCAAATAGTTGTAACTGATAGTTAATAGCGACAATAACGAAGGCGCCTAAAGTATCCAAACAATTCTTATGAAGATAAACAATAATTGATTGCGCGGGTGGTGGTAACAATTCTTTAAATCAAGTTTGCGTGCTTGAGTTAAACACCAATCCCATTGTATTTAACCAGTCATCGAACAACATAAAAACTGGCGGTAGTTTTGTTATGTTGTTCGATAACTGGTCTAAATACAATGGATTTGTTTCAAGCACGCAAACTTGATTTAAAGAATTCTTATGAAGATTTGATTGGCTTGTAAGGCGTGGGCACACTGACAAACAATTCGAACGTCATGGCTCCTGCCATTCCATGTATGGTGGGTATTATGTTTTTGTATTTTTACAAAATATATAAACCAATAATTGCAGAATACTTCAATGTAAATAAAACTTTAATTTGGCATATTCCATAGGACGCAGAAAAGGCATCAAACATGTAAATATAATTTTTATCAAATTCGCGGAGCCTGCAGATTAATTGATGTGTAATAATATTCTAAAACATATGGTTATCGGAGCGATTTCTTGACATTCCATACGGTATGTCTATGCTTTGGTGCGATTAAGTTCTAGTAGAAAGGTGGCTTTTGATCTCTAATCAATATTATTCATAAAAGCCATATATAATTACAGCACCAATTTCTCAATTTAACATTATACATATATATATATATATATATATATATATATATATATATATATATATATATATATATATAGTCCATGAACAAGATTATAAAAAAATCAATCGAAATTCGAACCCGATAACAAACAGAAAGATAATTTAACAAATATTGAATCAAGAAAAAATGCCATTCTGAAAAAGATGGAAAAATACGTTTGATCTACAATGGCTGATTTTTAAATCCGATCAGAATTCATGGAGGAATCCAAAAGGCGAAACCCGTCGGAACGCATACCGAAAAACTGTACAGCAAACTCATAAAATCTTGATAGCTTCAGGAGCTTGTTCGATGCGGCACATTGTGTCATTGATCAACACCCCGTAACATAAACCAGCTAAGTTGCTCTGCAAACTACTTCAACTATTGCGAAATATTAAATCACGAATATCATCAAGGACTTTTGTCTCGCTGGACGTCTCACTCTAATAAACGAAAATTTCAGAGGAAAATACAACGACGATCCAGTGTGACCTGATAAAGACTGAGAATCAAGATTTGTGAATTGACACCAATGATCTCAAAGACCTAACATCAGCAATTCATGAAAACGTGCAATAAAGATTTGAATAGAAATTTCACCGTCTTTTCTGTTGCAGCTATGGGAATCTGACTTGCATCCCTCCTGGCAGATGTATACATGCACCATCTTGAACAAACGAGCCTAATAATCATAATTTACCATTACGCATTCTACAAAAGTTATGAATATGATGTGCTATTGTTCATCACATTTGCAGCAGAACCAATCGAAATCCTGAGGATAGCCAATGAAGCTGATCCAGACACGAACCTCACTCTCAAGCTAGAAAAAGTCAACACTTTTCCCTTCTTGGAAATCTCACTCCCTCAAGAATAAAATGGTGATCTGATATGGGCAAAACATAGTTAATCGAATTTCACTGGAAAATACCTTCATTAAAACAGAGTATGCGAAATTAATATAAGATTTACCTAGCAAACAGAATCAGGAATTTATGCTCTGAACACATGATCTAATAAGAACTATGCCACTCAAAAAATATTTTGCTAATGTTGAACTACCTGGAGCGGACCATAGTTTTCGAAATCAGACCACGTCAGAATTGTGCTATATTGGGTGACGTCAAACAGGTTTTCCAAAAATTTTCCATTTGGAGACGATCTAACGGCCACAATAAATGCACGGAGTTTAAATTGAATCACAAAGGAGAATTTTCCCAAATACCGACGTTAACATCAAATTCAGCACACAGAGAATCATGAGGTCAGATGCCAAAGATCAATTGCCAACTCTTTGTAAAAAATTCATAGTCTACAAAATCCAATTAATGTACGGGAACATATACATTGGACGTACGAAGAAGCAACTGACTAACAAAATCCAACAACTTTTACAGTAGATAATGACTAAAAAAGGCCTGGCACTATCGGAAATATCAGCTGTTAGAAACAGGGCACCCAGCCATTGCGACAAATGTCATTTTAATCTACTAGCAGGAATCAAACAACCCGAACACACGCTAAACCAGCCTCAACAAGCATTCGCTCAGATTGGCTACGAAATAAAAAAAGAATAAGCAACTGCAAAAACGGCATCACTAACAGCGACAGAAATTTCACAAAATATGCGACTTACACCCTGCGTTGTTACCAAAGTAGCAGAATGAAAATAAAAACAGCCAAAACGAAGCACGGCACTCGAGGCAAGAAATATTCGTACACGTTACAGTCAAAAAAGGGAAAAGTTGATCAAAATTTAATCCACTCATACAAGAAGTACCGTATCTCATTCATCACATATGAATCCCACACGTAAAAAAACACACACAGACACATACGCATATACACTTCCAAATCAACGAAAACAAGTCGTAGAAATAAAACGGAAACTCCAACTAGTTACCTGCACCACACACATAATCAAATGAAAACTCAGAATGTATATAAATGGAAGATTGTAAAATTTAGATTATTATTCATGAAATAACCGGCCAATAACGACTTTATTATTAAATGATTTCTTTGCCTAATAAAAAATATAATTTATAATTTACCAATGCAATGGACATTATAGTGAACACACACAGACACACACAAATATATGCATATATATATATATATATATATATATATATATATATATATATATATACAGATATATATTATATAATTTATAATGTCCAATACGTACGAATATTGGTTAATGGTATAGTATTCTCAATTTGATGAGAAATCCTTTATTTTCAAATTGATAATGACCGGTCTATTTTGACAGCTTCCTACAAAAAATTACTATCTTTCATTTATAGACATTTTTGAAATATACTTCTGTTTATTCTTTAAATTAAGTTTGCGAGCTTGAAGTTAACGCTAATCCGATTTTATTTAACCAGTCGTCAAACAACATAACAAAACTACCGCCAGTCGCGATTGTTTTTCGACGGATGTTGTTTGGCGATTAATTAAATAAAATGGGAGTGGTTACCACCACACGCACGATCAATTTTTATTTAATTACTTCTATTTATTGTTGGATGTATTTACGTACTTGTCTGTTTAAATATATGGTCATTCATTTGTATTGCGGAGTGATGTTTTAGATATGCCAAATTTTGGTTATTTGGGCTGAGTTTCGATCAGGTGTTGGCTTTGTTAATTATTATTATGTACGAATTTTTACCTGTATGCATAACTTTGTACTTGAAAGTCGTTTTGTCGCCTTGAAAGCAGCGCAGCCTGGGCATATAAACATACGCTTATGCAATGACAATACTACCCGCAATAAAACACCAACAAGAAATAGAAGTAAAACAGAAAATCAGACTATTCGACACGCGCAGAATCAAATTGAAACTCAGGAAATATATAAATGCCAGATTGCAATGTATTGTTGTGTATTCTGAAAATAGATTGCCGAATGTGCGCTTTGTAAAAAAAGTGTTTTCCCGTCCAATTAAAAAAAGATAACTATTAATATATATATATATATATATATATATATATATATATATATATATATATATATATATTTATAATTGAAGAAAGAACACACATCAGTGCTGCGAATACCACTGTTCTTATATAATCATACATATTTATACATTTTGGGTTTTCAATTGATTATGCTAGTGGTAACAACTCTGACTCGTTTTTAGTGCTGTTTCTTGTTTTGGCTAGTTGGTAAGAGTGTATGCGTACACACTTACCAACTAGCCAAAACAAGAAACAGAAGTAAAAACGAGCCAGATTTGTTACCCCTAGCATAATCAATTGAAACCCAAATGGGTTAAATACAATTGTATAAAGAGATGATTAGTATTCACGAAATAAATGGTCTTTATCCACCTTTGTTATTAATGTGTTCTTTTCTTCCTAATTATAAATATATATATATATATATTTATATATATACGTATATATATATATATATATATATATATATATATATATATATATATATATATAGTGTATTGGTTTTGAAATGGCATTGTGAAAGACTTTATATGAAGTTAGCTTCACTACTGCAGGATTACACAATCGTCTAGGAGATTGTTCCGTCCTTTTTTCTCACAATCCTTACGAAAACATATAATGGTTAACGGGCGTAATACGAGCTCTTACTGATGAGTCGCCAGCAAGCACGAAACGAATGTGCCTGAGATTATACTTTCTGCTCATGCTGTCTTTGGTTTATCCTTTTGATCATATTTGAACTAATTTGTTACTAGGTGAGCAATATCTAAAACAAAATTGCCAATCAACTGTGGGTAAATAATACAAAAGGGGTATTTTAGATGTTCAAAGGGAAATGTATCCATCCCATTATGTGTCACGATGTTATCTTCCCATTGGTACTTAAGGTACTCACGTTATTGCATTTTTATTAATGATTTAATCCCTCTTATTTTAGTCCGTCATTAAGATTATGATACAATTTTAGGGCGATTGTGGTAACATTTGTCATTTTTAAATGTGGCAAATGCACAGCGCGACCCACTTTCAAGTATCCATGCTATGTGTAAATACAATGTCAGCAAATAGTTAAGGAACAAACACGTAATAGTACCTCTGGCAGACGAACTGATCCTTCACAAGGTCTCTATCAAGTTCCTTCATTTTAGCCAAAAATTCTTGACAAAGCACCATTTTAAATTTGAACAAAGTAAACAAGTCGACATTATTAGCAGTTCGAGCGAATAGCATCAAAAGACGTACGAATATATAACCACTCAATATAATACTTGTGTCGCTTGTTATGATTGTTTTAAGCTATAAAATTATTCAAATTGGAATTCCTATTTTCTATTCAAATTTGGTCTATATCGTGAAATTCATGCGCCCATACTTCAATTATGCTTTTTATTTTATATGTTGCATAGTAAAAAAATATGGAACATAGTTCCTGCTCTTATTGAATAAGACTGTCAGAGCGGTCTAGCTGCACATATAAAATTAACTCATCGATTATTTTATGAAAAACCTTGAAAAGCGTGTAGTTATTCGTATGCATCCTTAGTGAATAAAAAGAAGTTGCGAAACTTCGATCTGGTAGAGTGATTGAATGTGCAGTATGAACAAGTGTTAATGTAACATAACATAGAATTTCAATATCTGCTAATAATCTAAAAGCGTGGTCTATATGAATTGTTAAAAGCCGCCGACATATCTGGGGAAGCCAGAGAAGTACACCAGCTCGACTATGTTTCACTATGTCTAAAGGTGTTTATCGCTGACATATTAGCGCAAATTAAAACAAATAAATATTGATATATAGACTAATATTTAGGAATTAGATGGTCAAATTTATATATATTCTCATAAAAGTGCACACAATTATGTTAAAAGATAGATCGATACAGTGCTGTGTAGTTCATAAAACTTAGCCCTTTAATTTAAATTGAACCGGCAAGATTAAACGACAAGTTCACAAAATAAAACCTTGCTTTTAATAACGAAAAAAAGCGAATAACGAGCTTACGAAGTGATCTGTCCACTTTGTCCAGTGTTCCTTGTAACAATAATTTCTCCGTTTCGTCCTCTGTGTATCTACGAATATTGGTGACCAAAAGTGGGATTTTAGTGTAATGTTGCATTGGTGCAACTAGAAGGTCGGTTAGAAGAAGCCTTCTACATCTAGGATCTGTCTCACACCACTGAAATTGAAAAAAAGACAAATAAGTTGATTTAGCACGTTTTTATTAGAATCTTATCAATAAAGAGTAACAGTAACTGACAAAATGTAATCATTAGACGTAGCCCAGAAAGGACACTTTCTCCATACTATACATTAATTAATGGTCAAATTACGTTTAATTGATATAAAATAATTGCTTATTTTACCGTTGATATATTTTTTTAAATAATTTACAGTGGAAACTGATCTACGAATATTTTTATTTGACTTTCTTGAATGTCAACAAACTCAGTTAAATATACAATAGATAAGGTAAAGTTAGACAGAGTTTAAATATAAATAAACGAACATTGTTTGCACGGGTGGTGATAACAATTAAAATAACCAAGGGTGCGATCTTGATATCAACACCTGACCCATTAAGTAAACATATTTGTCAGTATAAACTAAGAATTGTTTAGTGTAGAAAAAGCAATTCATTCAGTAGACCGGTTTCGTCCTTATTGAGAACTCATCATGAACTGGCTAGAATTTTCCGCGGACAGGACTCGAACCTGGGCACATCCGCTTCGGAATCTGGTGCTTTAATCACTGAGCCAGCCAGACTCAAACTACACAAAATTTTCAGTTATATACTGATTAATGTAACTCGGTTAGTCTTTTTTCTTTTATGTGGATCTGATATGGCATTTATATAATTAAATGATAAAAGACTAACATAGTTGCATTAATTATCATGTACTCCAAAATTGTGTGTAATATGTTCCAGGGTGGCTCAGTGGTTAGAGTACCAGATTCCGAAGCAGACATGCCCAGGTTCGAGTCCTGTCCGTGGCAAATACTGGCCAGTACGTGAGGAGTTCCCAATAAGGACGAAACCGGTCTACTGGATGAATTGCTTTTTCTACGCTATAATTTTTTTGTTTATACTGATATAATGTAATGACATAATGGGTCGGGTGTTTATGTCAAAATCGCAACCTTGATAATATTAATATTAACATTTAAATATGCAAGATTTGTCAAAAACAGAGAGGATTTTTAAAGGGGATTAAATATTTAAATAAAATTTTATGATAAATTGATTGCAGAAACACCATGATAAAATGAGACCTTGCAGTAGTTCAGACAAAAGCCACTAAATTTGTTCCACAATAAGAAATATTCATCATTTAACGACTAACAAAGATTCAGAGATCGATTTTCCCTTTTTAAATACGTAGTTCAAATTCAACAATTGGATAATGCTGAGTGTGTAAGTTCATTGAAATCGGGTAAACTAAAATCTAAATTTTTGACTATAAAACTAAGCTGAAATTAAATTTACACAAGTAAAAAAATATATATATATATTTATACACCAAAAACTTGTCAAATTTATTAAAACTAATTAAATATATATAAATATGATAATATGAATATATAAATAAATTTTCCACCCAATAATTTCACAGACAAGTACCAAAAGTGTAACTTAATAACTCACAAAGCATAGCCTAACCGTACGACTGCTTTAAATAAATTGATGTAGCAAAAATCATTGTTATAGTGTTGGTTTACTGTTTAGATTAATTTATTGTGTATAATAGAATTATAAAATTAGGTTTCAAATAAATAATATATTATAACTATTCATGTATTGCTTACTTTTTCAAATTCGATGAATTCTTCATATTTACGGACGGAGTCGAGGCAGCTGAGAGCTAAATCGTAGTTTAAACAGTAGTTATGGAACACTTCTCCATCTCGAGAATGAATGCACCACTATATGGAAGAATTGGAAATACCAAACATTCATTGTTTGTCATTATTGGCAAAATATCATTAATGCATAAGATGGCAAATAAAATCCATACACTATACAATGACTTGTTTTGTTATGGAAGGCATCTCCGGCATGATGTGATAACAACAACAGTATTTAGTTTAGAATTAAATCAACGACGTCTCACTTGGAAGCCCATAATTTATACAAACTGTGTTTGGATAGTAACTGTTCAGCTGATAAACACCACAATATTACATCTGTAAACACGCAGTAATGAAATAGCGCCATATAGGTTGAAACATGCCATTTTTAGATAAGAAAATAAATCCAGTAGACCAGTTTCATTCATATTGAGAACTCATGACGTACTGGCGCAAATTTGTCTCGACCAGGGCTCAAACCTGAGCATGTCTGCTTCGGAAGCTGGTGCTCTAATCAATGAGCCACCCTGACGTACAATACACCAAATTTTCAGTTATATAATAACTAATGTATCTCGGTTAGTCAGTCCGCGGAAAATTCTGGCCAGTACATGATGAGGTACCAATAAGGACGAATCCGGTCTACTGGATGAATTTACTTTTTTATACTATACCATTCTTAGTTTATACCGGCATATGTAAGTACTTAATGGGTCAGGTGCTTATATCAAGATCGCAATCTTAAAATGACAGTCGAAACACAAAATAAAACTATTACAGCAACGCTTTTTTAAATTAATAATGAATCAGAAAATAAGAAATCAAATTGCGCATGAAAGAAGCTCAATTAAACCGAATTACATGGAACGGAAATTTTGAAATCAAGACTTGTACCAGCCCTTCTTGTATTTAATTATTAATGCATTGAATGTATAAAACAAAATGTTGCAACAAATACAATTTAAAATCTAGTAAACTAATTTGATCAAATAACGGAAAATCCGATTTTATTAATTTCAGCTATTGATATATAGGAGTTACAAGAAGTCGTAACAAAATTCATGTATCAAATAAATTTAATCACATTTATAGCCACTAAAATTCAGACATGCAAATTTCTAAAAGCTGACTTTTAATCGTAAAATACCTTAAATGCCAATAAAATGGGACATGATGATATCAGCATAAAAAATAATATATAAACGCATGCATGCGTGCGTTTTATTGCAAACTGATGGCACATCAGTAAAGCTGTCACTACTCCGTAAATCTTTTACATTTATCGTCAATAAATGTGGGAAAGTTCGAATATAAAATTTCCTATGCGTATTAAAGCACTAGTAAATTGCGTTCCAAATAAAGTCTAAAGAAATACTATTTCGAAGCAAACACTTTAATTAAAATAAGTTAAATTCCGGAAAATGGTACCACCAATATTCTATTCCAGCAATTTCTTATACACTGGCCTGGATATAAGGGATTTTTGGAGTTTTGACTCCTTGTAACAAAAAATATCCATTAACTATGAAACATATGCGTCTAATACCTTACATCTTTTGTTACGCTAAAAATTTGCATTTCCGGATGTTTCTAAATAAACTAACTCTCTATAATGTGCACTAATTATCATAATTAGTAAGAGTTGTTGTTGTTTTTTTATATAGCACTAAGCATTGGAATAAAACGAGTTTCTGTTATAACTTTGTTGCATGGAAAATTATATAAGATCCAAGTTCAGACGAAGATGACAGGCAAATTAATATCAAAGAATGGATACTATCAAAAATGAAAAAAATGAGTCAAAATTTAAAAAGAAATTTTTATATTTCAATGCAAAAATCTATAGATATTGCAAACGACTTAGAAATTAACACTGTGAAGAAAAAGTTAAGCCAAAAATATTGCTTTTAAAGATATAAAATGAATTTATATTGGATAATTTCAGTCGTCGTTCTACAATTTTTTGACGCCGATAATGTCAAAAAATTGTGCTGACAAATCCATCCACTTAATTGGTCAGGTGTATTACCACGCCTTTCGTGGTAATACAAAATACGCCCTGCTGAGGTTTTAGTCTCTATACAATGTATGCTCCGCCTCAGAAAAGATAAGGTCATTTAAAAATATTTATTACAACTAAATAGCAATACTTCTAAGACTGAAATATTCCAGGAAATATGAATTAATTAGAAACTAAATTAAAGATATGCCAGTTGAAAAATAAATAGATTATAAATGTTAAAAGCTTGTAAACCATGTCGAAATTCCTATTTTGACTTTCAAATACTTGTTAATACATTACATAACACAACAGCTAAATTTAATCCATTGTGGTGAACTAGGGATGAAGATATTTCACATTTTAACTAAACTGCCATACTAATACTCCGTTACTCACTTCTTACGATGCGTTTCGACCTTCCAGTACAATTACTAAATTAAGACGACAGAAAGATAAATAATAATAAGGTAAAAATACGGCAATCAAATTTCTCAATAATGCACAATTTTAACACAATTGGAGGATTGGCTGAAAAAAATTGTAGGTAGTCGCACAAAGAATATTTTTGAAGGTGTAACCACACTTGTAGTAAATAATTCAATTTTTTATTCATGTAAGTAATTAAGCTCTCGTGTTCTGACATTAACCAAGGAAGGACTATATATATATATATATCCGAAATTGAATTATACAACCTTTACCACCAGCCGCGCAATCAATAATTGCTTAATGGTTTCATGTAGCCGTACAGCGACTATCTACATAATAACAGCGGACAAGCATATTAGTTTTGCAAGGTTAATCAGTAAACATATATTTGGTAGCGCAGCAGTGAGTTGCCTTGTCAAATATCTGCCTGAATGAAAATTAGCTGTGCCATTGTAGATAGTTGATTCTGTAATGCTTAAGCAAATACATATCGGAAACGCGTAAGAGCAATTCGTCAAGACAAACAGCCTGTCCATTTTATCATTTAAAACATTTAATTAGAGTTTATTGTATACACTCAACTGCGAACGACAAACATATATAAATAGGCAAATGAAGTACGTTACGTTATGTAACTTGTTATTAATAATCCAATTACGTGGATTAACCAATATCAACATGAATGTGAGGCATCATTGCAATGACGGACGTGTGTAAATTAACGACGACTCGAAGGTAAATATTATCAAATATGCGCAAACCCAGCATTCTAATTTATCAGGTAATGGTAGTCTATACGACGATACAATGTATGTGATGTATATATATATATATATATATATATATATATATATACTCTTATATATAAACTCTTCAATTTAATATGAATTTCCAATATGGCACAGTATTTGCTGTATAATACCAGATTGAAGTTTACTGGTAGAACATTGTTTAGAAGGAGATGTTACGAAGCCTCTATCTGCAGGAAAGGCTAACCCAAAAAAAAAACTTGAAATTGGGGTATAGTATGCGGCGGAAAATGTGCAGCGAACTGAGTTCCAGAATCTGATTCAAATTTGCCCTAGTTCATGCCCCATTCACGGTATATTCGGAAAAGTACTTGAAGAGATTCAATAAGGAAAAATTTGATCTATTGAATCAATTGCCTTTGCTAATTAAGGCAGTGTTTTATTATATTACAAATGTATATATTGTCATAAATCTTTAATTCAATATCAATTCTCCAGGTGGCATGGTGTTTGTAAAAAATGATATGTTACGATGGTTGGTTCGCGTTATATGTAGAAACCGATACCAAGTTGGCTCGGTCTGAAGGCAGGACTTATCAAAGAGTAAGTGAATTGAACTTAGTGCGCGTTTATGTATTCAGTGGCTGATTTTCAATACAAAAAAGCAAAATTTCTAAATTTCAATTTTTGTTTGTTGCAATTCTGCAAAGTACATGATAAAATTTTAGTAAGAATAAACTCTGTTCTTTCATTGAATAACACGCAAAACTTAAGCATTGATATATTACTCTGTCAAAATATATATGATAAACTCACGCTTTAATACTTATATATATATATATATATATATATATATATATATATATATAAATATATGAAAATATATATATATATATATATATATATATATATATATACAGAACTGTATGTACTCATCGCGTGAAATGTAATTTAACAATAAACTGGCTCATCTCATCAATACATCATCACGCCACTATGTGCTTCTCGGCATAAAGCTAATACTCTTCTGGTCAAATTATATACTACCGCAGGTGTATAGCTCAAATGTATCTTTTTCTGTTGCGTTCTTGTGATTACACAAAATAAGCAATAACCGAACACCTGCTCAGATACAATAGAACGACGATTTCAACTTCTACCTATGTGGAAAATTTGTATAACATAGAGTTTGTGCAAAATATTATAAACAATCAAATAAAGCATTTAATATTCCTGTTATTATTCTTGTGTGTATACGAAATCTGATCAACGGAATTAGTTCGCAAAAGTAGGCGTAAATTGAGGTTATTTGAGATTTTAAATTACTGTTATTGCAAAATTTAGATATCCTGGAGTGATCCGATTAACTCAGGAAAAAACAGTTTTTGTGGAACTTTCAGCCTGATAGCCTTACCTCAAATTAAAAACGAAATTGGAGCTGTGCAAGTCTTTCAAATGTAAACATTTATAACCAGTATTACAGTAAAAGGAAAAATAGAATGCATAAAAAGTGATAACTTTCCGAGGGATGCCAGATTTTTTTACACATAATGTATACTGTAAAAAGCTAAAAATGAAATGATTGCGTACGATATACGCGAGACTATTAGAGATGTGAGCCGCATATCTAATTTTGTTTTCCTCATATATACATGGCGGTTTTATCCTCGCAAGTTTGTTTGCTGCCGTGCACTGATGATGGTCATGGCAGGTTGATACGCGTCAATACGTGTGACTGACGGTCGTTTAGATATGTTGTTCCACGACGGGTTAGATATATTGGGGTTCGTGTATAAATCAAGCCCATAAGCATGTTTTATTGGAAATATCTGCGTTTCTTAAAATTTTACCGAGAAGCACAAACACATCAAAGTTCAAACTTTGGAGGGGATCCAGCTTACTCGCTTAGGTTGACTTGTATTTCCATGATTATAGTGGAAACACTATACAGAATCTGTGTTAATGACACTTTACAGTGTAAATAAACGAGCTATGTAAAAAAGTCAACTTGATGGGTTTTTATAAATAAAGAGCTAATTCATTATGAAATAGTTTGCAAAATAAATGAATAATCAGAAAGGCGTACTAATAATAAACCTATTGGATGGTGCAAATAAGTAGAAGACCAAACAAAACAGTAATTATATTTTATATTGAAGATTATGCTCTGTACACGCACTTACTCGTTTCAGTGGTTGAATGAGTACATCTGTGCCGCCAAATGCCAGCGGAGTCATGGCTTTCGTAAGACACATGATTAGATCACGGCAGAACATAAAGCTTACCTGTTAAAAAAAAGACTAATTAAAATTAGCAAATATTAAAGTTTTCAACATTTATTTATAAGCTGTTATAATTGCATAGGGCAAAGTTGATAACTTAATAATACTTGCTATATAACTTTGACTTATTCTTTAGTAAAAAAAACGTATTTTCGTCATTCCATCATGCAAGAGAAATCGGTTTATTTTTGAAAATTTTGCGGCATTCTCAAAACGATCAATGAGACATATACGATGATATAACGCACGGTTAACTAAAATCCGACGGGTATATAAGGTGTCATCGCGTTAGCACATACGTGTTGTTCTGCTTCCTGGACTATACCCGTCACTGCCAACTTAAAACAATGTCTGGCAGCTGATCGGGAATTCTCCTAGTTCTAAGCTACCTAAAGTAATATAACTTCTCAGTTATTTACGATATTGGCATGCCTTCTAATTTATAAGCAATAACTTTATTCGCATTTACAAAGAAACCGTAAATACGGCTAGATAAATTATGCAAACTAAAATGAGTGTACGAGCCTAGTGTCAACATAACCGGTGCATTGGATATTCGGTTTTCTTCGTTTAGGAGACATACTCCTACGTTTGGAAATCCAATTGTAACACCATTCCTTCTATTTAACAATGTAGACAATTTGTCCTCTCAAGGCATCTATAAAATAAATACGGCGTGGGTTACGATTTGGTCTGGAAAAGTCAAAAAATGACCTTTTAGTTGTATCGTATTTCTTTAATATGTAAAAGCATAAAATATTTATTGTTCGATATGCTTCAAATTACATTCCAAATATATAAGTATGTATTATGTTTTGCGAACCTAGTAACAAATTAGTTCAGTTGTGACCAGAAGGATAAACCAAAGGCAGCATGAACGGAAAGTATGATCTCATGCACATTCGTTTCGTGCTTACTGGCGACTCATCAGTAGGAGCCGGTATTACGCCCTTTAACCACTATATATTTGGTAGAAGAATGTGCGATAATAGGACGGTACAATCTCCTAGACGAATGTGTAAACCTGTAATAGTGAAGCTAACATCATCTAAAGTCAACGACAATGTGACTTCAATGCTAACTCACACCATATAATATATATACCGAGTCTGTAAAGGATACTAGCACTATGGCTATTGTGTTAGTAACTGATACCTTTTTTAAATCGATGAGTACCGGATACTAACAATATGGTTTCCGAGTCGGTACACGATACCAACCTGATGGATATAAATTTATGCTAAAGTTCATCCAAATTGAGAATTACAACAATTTCCGAACACCTGTTACTCCAGTTAAACCATACACTCTCGTCTTCATCGATATCAGTTATCACATTTCACGGTAAGCATGATATCATTCAATTCAATATATTACAGTTAAATGCTGTTTGTTGCGAAGCACTAATATATATGCAAGTATGTATTATTTGTTGCGAACCTGGTAACAAATTAGTTCAGTTGTGAGCAGAAGGATAAACCAAAGGCAGCATGAACGGAAAGTATAATCTCATGCACATTCGTTTCGTGCTTACTGGCGACTCATCAGTAGGAGCCGGTATTACGCCCTTTAACCACTATATATTTAGTAGAAGAATGTGGAATAATAGGACGGTACAATCTTCTAGACGAATGTGTAAACCTGTAAATATACAGCGGATTTGACGCGTGTTTGCGCCTCCTACAGGCGGGAATTAATAAATACGCGATAAGTAGGCGCAAAAGGATTGCATATTTTGTGCATACACAATATGACATATCATCCTGATTCTATATGAGCTATAATAGTTATATATTGTTCGTCGCGATTAAATAATATATGCAATTGTGTATTAAGTGTTGCGCACATAGAAAAAAATAGATCAAATAGGAACGATAGGTCAAACCAAAGTCAGCATGAACAAAAGGTATAATTTCATGTAAACATGTGATTAATGCTAACAGGCGACTCATAAGTTTGAACCAGTTCTACGAGGCTGTTAAACAGTCAATGTTCTATACGAAAGTATAGTCAAACCGTAATGGAGTTAACTTCTTAATAATTATTGGACAATGCGATTTTGTAGCCAACTTAGAATATATAATATAAATTTCTTTTCGAAATAACGAGTAATAATGTTGTAATAATTAATAAAAAAGAGACTGTATCGGGTATCAGCTTAGTTGATTTCGAGATAATGCAAATTTAATTATAATTGAGAATAATTTAGAACACTTGCTACTCTTGTAAATCCATGCATTTTGGCTTCGATTGACATCAATTATCACATTTATTGGTAATCAGAATAACATTTAGTTAAATATTTATACTAGTTACATATTATTTGTTTCGGATTACTATATATATATATATATATATATATATATATATATATATATATATATTCAAATTTGTGTTAGGTTTATCGTAAATAGTAACAAATTGTGTACATGAGATTTTAAATTTCGTGCATATTAATTTCGCTATATTCATTTCGTACTACTTGAACTAATTTAATAATAAATATAAAATATCTAATACTTAATTCTTCACGCGCTAGTTCACTAATAAGTAGGATTTACCTAATGTATTATTTATTCAATTTCATTTTGACACAACCTAAAAATTTTTGAACGCACAATTGGTCGTTTTTTCAATCAAAATCGAAGAATCAAACACGTCTGCATATGCAAGATAAGCACTAATTTAATTTTTTTAAATTAGTTACGGAGAAAAACTAAAATACCGTTTTTCGAGTGGAACGATGTTTTTCGATCTTCCTATGCGATCAAAGAAGCACTACGAAAATAAGATTCATGAGGATAAATCAGCTAGTTATTTGGGAGTAAAGAAATTATAAGACTGCATGTCTCAATAATTGTTGTCGCGAAAATGCTGTACTTGGCATGAAAGTAGGTTGTATAATATCCGTGCAACTGCGAACATAAATTTCTTGTAGTTTTAACCAAGTGTAATTATAACAAGCCATAATGGATTCATTGATTCATGTTTATAAACTTTGGATAACCACGCATGCTCTTTCATCCACAGAGTTGGCATGGTAATTTACGACGTTACCTTTTAAATATGGAAGGCATACATGTGCAAAATCAATTACAGTTAGATTATTGGCGGGCGTTTATCAGCGATAGACTATTTTTCAATGCAGAACAAAAAAAATGGCAAAGTTGCGCAAAGTAATAAATATATTTTAATAGTTTGACCAAATAAGCTTTCTCAAATTTTAAATACCTAATTTTAGTTTCGTTAAGGCAACTGAAATAAAGTAGACGAAAAAACAAAATTCTATATTTTTCATTAATTTCGCTGATTTACGGCGTTTAAATAAATTTTGCTAATTTAGTTATGAAAATTGGAGCAATTGCTGACTTCACCAAATGATTAATTGCTGCCGTCTTTCGCCTCACTCGTGAAAAACTCATATAGGTTTGCAATTATCATAGTAAATGAATATAGACAGCCAAATACACAATGCGTTCCAGAGATCCTTCACAAGTGAAGAAGGATAAGCCAGATCTTCGTACTGATATCACTTTGGTCAAGAAATCCAGCTTATATCGTTAATATTAATGTGCGAACACGAGACCGCGTGTGTTTGTGCTAGAAATCAGAAATGAGAGTACGCCGATGCCATTTCAAGACTAAGTAAGCAGAACCGAAATACTTTTAGTTATTTATGAGTGAGTTCACATGAAATAGCAACTTGGTAAATGGATCGTCCTGTAAATAAGGCTCCTAATTAAAGCCGCATAATGCTTAACTGACTTACACCTTTTAATAGCAAACAAATATATCGATTTAAATAATTCAATAATCGTTTAATGCGCGGGTGATGATAACAGATATTTAAATCTTAGTTGGAATATCGAAATAAACACTAATCACATTATATATACATCTGACAGTATAAACTACACATTTTATAATGTAACAAGGGCAATTTTTTGGTAGACCGGTCTAGGGGATAAATTTCCTTTGCTCGCTTATACATAATACACCAAATCGCCGTCTTGATTTAAGTACAGTAGCCAACATCAACCAGATTCTGCGAGCTAGCGAATAAAAGGCACACAAGAAGCGCTATTGAATAATGAGTTAGGCGTTGATGCATGGGAAAAGCGATTTGCCATTCTTTATTGATTGAAATTACTTCCCAAGGACAACTAATTTAAGGCCCGTAAGTCTGTAAATCATGGCATCATTAATAAATCACTTAACATAGGGCACCTCAGGTAAATTACTTAGTTGTGAACCGAATGAAGGGAATCGAATCACACAACGTCAGAACGTTGCTCCAAATTGGCTTTTAGGTTACCCACTAATTTTTTAATATTGCGCAACATGCTCTACAGGAAGTTCTAATAAAAATATTTTGCTCTACTCTGTATGACATAGTGTATTTATCTTTAAGTAACAATTTAATTTACAGGATGAATCTTTTCATTTATTTAACCGGAGAAACTGTGCTATTTTTCGATTGTTACTCTTTTGAGCAGTCTGATATGGCCATATCTCTCGTTCCACTCCGAATTCAATTACTATCAAATATGGACAAGGTGAAAAATCATGACAAAGACATTTAATATTTGAAGCTAAAAGATTTGAGAACAACCATCTATCGTAATCACTTATATGTTGCTAAATTATATCTTGGAAGCATAATGAAATTATTTAGCAATTGACGTTATTTTAGATTTTGCATATAAATCTCGCTAAGAAGATCATTTTTTCACCACTGAAGCATAGTGCATTTCGATAATCTGGCTTGATTTACCTGTGTGCGTGAGAATGTTAAATTTGGGATATTTTCATAATTTGAACGATCTTCCTCAGTAGACATGGTGAATATAAAGCATTAGAATACCGATAACGAAGAAATAAGATATTATCTTGGAGGATTATTGCAGTTAAATTATTCAAATTACTATACAGAGGTGAATGTGTTTAGTAAAATGCCTACTGTTCTACTTACGGAATTTATTTGATGAATTATGAGTGAAAGCATTAACAATGATTTTTTCCTTTTACTTCTTACACAGATAAATGGAAAGCAACAATTCCCTTGCGTAATGTTTGCATATTTTTAACGAAAATTTGTTGCAGGAATGCCACATCCAGTTCACATATCAATAAAACATTAAGCCAGTAGGATAGGCTGCTTCAAGGTATACTATCAAAATTCCAGACAAACATTATGAAATTATATTCAATAAAACAAAAATTGATTGCGCGGATGATAATAACAATTCATTAAATCATGTTTGCAAACGTGAAAAATTCACCAACCCTTTTGTATTTAACCAGTCTAACAACATAGAAAAATTACAGATTGTCACACATAATCACGCGTTTTTAACATTCCTAGTTATCATCAGATTACTACGGCAAACTTATTTTCGAGGATCAAACCGCAATGCATAATTATATATGTGACTGGTGGTGGTTCTGCTGTTGTTGGGATTGGTGTTTATTTCAAATTCGCAAACTTGATTTAATGAATTTAGTCAACAAATTATAAGCATCCATTGTTAATGTTTTATATCAGTTTAAAAGTCTCGATTTCTTATTTTAAAACTATCAAAAGACTAGTGATTTCACAAGGGTATCCAACAGGTAAGGCCTTCAGTAAACTACCATATTTTTGTTTATTCTCAGCTAGAACACATTCGTATAAACAAAAAACCCGAACATTTGTTGCGCGGGCGATGATAACATTTATTCTATTTAAGTACTTACATATTTTTCGTTTAATTATATAAGTGTACATTTTAATACTACTTCCCCATCGAGTGCGTTGTCTGTTCAGCAATGACAGATTGTGGATGGTTAGTTGGAAATTTGGTTCAAAATGAATGCCATTACATTAGTTAGTATGTGACTGAAAATTGGGTGTAGTGTGCGATAGGATGGCTCAGTGGTTAGAGCACGAGATTACGAAGCAAACGTGCCCAGGTTCAAGCCCTGTCTGCGGCGAATTCTGGCCAGTACGTGATGAGTTCTCAATAAGGGCGAAACTGGTCTACCTCATGAAAAGCCTTTTCTACACTATATTTTTCTGACAAAATTTAAGTACTTAATGAGCCAGATGCTAAAATGAAGTTCGCCACCTTGATTATAGTAAAAGTATTCGTATAAACAATTTGTTAACATTAATCTTCGAAGGTTTATATAAGACCAAATTTATTTACTCGAGTGACCATTTGCACAAATCTTATAATCAAATAAACCAACACAAACATACACACACAAACACATTATCATCATATATATATATATATATATATATATATATATATATTGATAGTTTCTTAATTTCACCATTTTTAAAATGTAAGAACAAACAACGTACCCATGGGAATAACATTTATTAATATATCTTATTTCTACCAGTATCTACAGCCATTGTTCTGGATCTGTTAGTATATTTGTTCGTCCAATCCAACTGTACATGTGTTGTAACCAATCTCCTCTTCGTTATGCTGGCCTTTGCTTTGCGCAATTTAGACCACTGCTTTTGCGCAAATTCAGGCCACTCATTTTGCGTAACGTCATTTGGTGTGTCATCGCTTTCATTGTAATTGCGTCCGTAATTGATGTATGTGTCGTATATTGCGAAACGTTGGCTATTTTAAAGGCATGTCGGTTATGTCTTTGTTCCAGTCCAATTTAATTTCTTTTAGAATTACTTTCTGCACGATTAAGCAGGGGTTTAGCTTATTAATTGTAATAGCTTCAAAAGCCAGAAGCATTTTTCCGGTTTTGCATTTTCCAGAACTGAAAAATTGTTATTATTACCAGCCAGACTTGCGAGTAGTACATGTTCGCAAATTGCTGATTTTTGTGCAGGAGCTGCACCCCTTTTTAATAGTTTTTGAGGGAGATGCTGATTTATTCTAGTTTCGAGCCTCTTTTTTGATCTTCCGATGTACTGAGCGTTGCAGGTACATTGAAATTTGTATACAGACAAAGGTGTTGACGTCACAGAGAGGCTATCTTTTTTCATTCGTGCGCATCAGTTTTGTTGTGTTGAACACCACTCTCACCTGTATTGATGGAAACTGTGCTTTTGTCGCTCGAATTATTTTTCGTTTGAAGATTTCCGCTGGAAGATCATCTCCAAAGGGAACACTAAGCGTTACTAACTGGGGAGTTTGATTTTCTTCCAAATTGGCATCGATTTTGTTGCGTTGCCTCAAGTTGTATTCGATGAACCAGTCCGGATAGCCATTATTTCTCAACGTTTCGCGAAGCAAATTTAGCTCTACTTCAATGTTGTCCGGTGAACAAATCCTGCGTATTCGTGTGCCCAAATTCATTATTAGGTTTCTTTTGTACGCCCTTGGCACACTACTCATATAATGGACATATTGTCCAGTCCAGCTTGATTTCTTGTGAACTGACCTTGAGAGAGTACCTTCTTCATCTCTCGTTATTCCTACATCTAGGAAGGATAAATATCCGTCTCTTTGTTCTTCTATTGTAAACTTGATTGCCTGGTCTACCTTGTTTATGTGATGTAGCAGTGAATTTGTATCTTCATCCTTTTCAACGACCATGAAAGTATCGTCAACGTAGCGCACGTAAAAATGGTTTTAAACCAGTTGTTTCTAAATGGTTCATGTATATGTCTGCCAATACTGGTCCAAGCGGACTACCCATATCTATGCCGTCAATTTGTCTGTAGAAGACTCCTTGGAATACGAATTGTACGTTGAATGTGCATAATAGAAGTAGTTCTCTCATGTCGTCCACTTCTATCAGTGTTTCCGACCCTGATGATCGTATATATTCACATAGGATTTTTATAGTTTTATTTACTGCAATGCTAGTAAAGTGTGACTTTATATCGAGGGACACCATTTTCCTCTCTTTCAAATTTAGGTCGCGAATTTTTTCTACGAATTGAAAGCTATCCTGTACAACGTGGTCTATTCTTCCTTTCATGATAGGCTTTATAATCCGGCATAATAGTCTGGCTGCCTTGTGCTGTGGGGAATTTATCATAGATAAAATGGGCCTGAAAGGCGGAAGTCCTTCATTGTTGGTCATTTTGTGAACCTTGGGCAACCCATATAATATCGGTTGCGTTGAACCTACGGGCTTGGCATGTTTGCATTCTGTAATAAAAGCATTTTGTGCTCTATGTCGATTTCTTGTTTAGCCTCGACCTTCGAAATAATTCGGTTTAGAATCTTCGTTATGGAATTTTCTAATTTTGCCGTAGAGTTGCGTTGTACCTCTTCGCGTTTAAATTTTGATTTGTCATTCAGAATTTGTAACATCGCCTGACTATAGTCCGTATAGTTCATTAACACTACGCCTGTCCCTTTGTCTGGCTTCATGAGTCTGACTTGTTTGTTTCGTTGTAGCTCATTCAGTTCTTCTAGATGCCTTTTGGTGACCAGTTTATTGCCTTTGAATGTGCGCATATATTGGCCATACGCACTTCGGAGGTCCGATTTAAAGAGCCAGATGTCGTATTTTTCATTTGATTTGTGTTTTGTGGCATCTTCAAAGAAGCATTCCATTGATACCTACATATGCATTTCTTCACGTTCGTTTATTCTAGTTTTTGTTATGCAGTATTTCAGTCCAAGAGAGAGAACTTCCTTTTGATGTTTTGTTAGATTTATGTCGGTGTAATTAAAAATAAATTTGCCTGGATTCTCAGGAAACTTTTTGAGCTTAGAACATTGCACTGCATTCCGCGCTAGTTTTTTAATCTCTCTCTTCCTCGCTACCTTCTGTAATCCATGCTATCTCTTTTAAAAAATTAATTCGAATTCCATCTTCTAACATCTGCAGTTTAGACTCTATAGATAGACATTTAAGTTTGTAGCTATCCGCTTTTGCTTCTTCTTCTTCGATGACATTTTCAAGAATGCGCCGATGAATATTCTCTGATTGATGCTGATTGGTACTTTTCCAACGCTTAATCACGTAAGTTGGGATTGTTTCCTCACATAGACAATTTTTATAATACATCACACGTTCCACACATTCACCATATCTACACGAATAGGATATATATGCATTGAGTGTTGTACGTGGAATAGGGTGACCACGGTATTTCAATAAATTGATAGTTTCTAATTTCACCATTTTTAAAATGTAAGAACAAAACAACGTACTCCAGGGAATAACATTTATTAATAAATCTTATTTCTACCAGTATCTACAGCCATTGTTCTGGATTCGTTAGTATATTCGTTCATCCAATCCCACTGTACATTTGTTGTAACCAATCTCCTCTTCGTTATTCTAGCCTTTGTTTTGCGCAATTTAGACCACTACTTTTGTGCAATTTAGACCACTCCTTTTGCGTAACGTCATTTGGTGTGTCATCGCTTTCATTGTAATTGCGTCCGTAATTGATGTATGTGTCGTATTTTGCGAAGCGTTGGCTATTTTTAAAGGCATGTCAGTTATGCCTTTGTTCCTGTCCAATTTAGTTTCTTTTTGAATTATTTTCTGCACGTTTAAGCAGGGCTTCAGCTTATTAATTGCAATAGCTTCAAAAGAAGAAAATCAAACTCCCCAGATAGTAACGCTTAGTGTTCCCTTTGGAGGTGATCTTCCAGCGGAAATCTTCAAACGAAAAGTAATTCGAGCGACAAAAGCACAGTTTCCATCAATACAGGTGAGAGTGGTGTTCAACACAACAAAACTGATGCGCACGAATGAAAAAGATAGCCTCTCTGTGACGTCGACACCTTTGTCTGTATACAAATTTCAATGTACCTGCAACGCTCAGTACATCGGCAGATCAAAAAAGAGGCTCGAAACTAGAATAAATCAGCATCTCCCTCAAAAACTATTAAAGAGGGGTGCAGCTCCTGCACAAAAATCAGCAATTTGCAAACATGTACTACTCACAGGTCATGCTGTTAGTAGTAACAATTTTTCAGTTCTCTACAAGGCAAAAACAGAGAAAATGCTTCTGGCTTTTGAAGCTATTGCAATTAATAAGCTGAAGCCCTGCTTAAACGTGCAGAAAATAATTCAAAAAGAAATTAAATTGGACTGGAACAAAGACATAACTGACATGCCTTTAAAAATAGCCAACGCTTCGCAAAATACGACACATACATCAATTACGGACGCAATTACAATGAAAGCGATGACACACCAAATGACGTTACGCAAAAGGAGTGGTCTAAATTGCGCAAAAGCAGTGGTCTAAATTGCGCAAAGCAAAGGCTAGCATAACGAAGAGGAGATTGGTTACAACAAATGTACAGTGGGATTGGATGAACGAATATACTAACGAATCCAGAACAATGGTAGATATATATATATATATATATATATATATATATATATATATATATATATATTATTAAATTAAAAAATTAAAATCAATTATTTAATAAAAAGAGGAAGCCCATCAAAAAGGAGTGGATAAAGGCCAATTTATTTTAAGAATAATCAAGAACACATGACATTTTAATTTATTTATAAACTTCCTTCGTTTACATTTGAATTATTGAATGTCAACAACTCTGATACTCAGTTTTAGTTATTATTCTTGCTGGTGGTAAAATGCGGCTTCATTTGGGAATGCATTTGTGTTTGTGGCTTTGTGCGTGTCTGTGTGTATGTAGGGATCATTCACATTGTATTGCAGAGTAATGTCTGAAGTCCTGTTATTATTGTATGGATGAATAACGTTCTGATCAGGTTTTCGCTTTTTTGGCCATTACTTGTACGGAGGTTTCTTCCTCGTATTCTGTCGTTTTTTCAGCCTTATTCATGACTTTTATATTTGTCTCTTTGGGAACTGCACAGAATGTGCAGTTTGTAGTGTTGATCACACAAATTGTTGCACAGCTTCTGCACTGTTAAGTATGATATCGATGTCTTTTGCGAAGCTCTTTCTACTGCAAATTGTTTTCCATCCTTTAAAATGTTTGATGATGCTGGTCTAATGAGTGAACAGGCTTGCATTGATGTTAATAAATAGGTGATGGCTTGCGGGATTGGACTCCAGTCATGGTCAATATCATGCTGGTGGAACATGGGAATTTTGAGGCCAAGTGCTTCATACCCTTTATAAATGATTTCGTAAATATATAAAAAAATTTGGTCTTTGATTTGTCTAGGATTGAGAACTTCGTTAACTATGCTGGGCACCCCGTTCTAAATAAATGTTCAAAAATAGCTGATTTTACTGACGGTAATAGGCTTTTTGAAAAATTTCCGTGGTAAATTTTTTTAGAATTTCTATTTAAATACCTCATCAATATTGTGTATACATTGGTCATAAACTAAACTTTGTATAGTGTAGGATTAAAAATTCATCCACCGGACCGATTTCGTCCATAATGTAAGTTCATCGTGCAAACCTAAAACTTTGTAGACCATGAAGATTTGGAGAGATTTGGCAACTAATCCTTGGCGATCTAACTCATGAGCCTTTATTTACTGAAGGTGATGAAAATTCGTCTAAGCGAGATTCGATTTAACCGCATGTGTCACGGAAGTAAAAACCTTAAATACATATTTACATAATATTAACGTAGCTAAGCAACAATTGCTTCATTTACGTTATGCAATACACTGAAACTGTGCTTTTCGTTGAAAACCTGTGTAGATAACGAGAAAAGAATGTATTTTATAACCGAATACAAATTTTAATTTGACTGAGGTCAAATCATAATTTAAAATTCCTTCTCTTTTCTACTTTATGATAAGAAAGTGAATAACATTCATATTTGTGCCTTACGTTTAGACAATTGATGTGGATAGAGATGGACATATAGATTCTATTTGGGGCTATTTAAAAAAATATATTTAAATTTTAATTTGTAGGAAAATGATTTTGAATCCGATACGTGAATATGCTTATTGATACATTGATGCCTTTTTATGAGGAAATCTGTAATTTGAAAGACTATTTACGGCTACTTAAACAAAATCATTTTATAGATGGCCAAACGCTTTGCTGTATTTGAGATGCTGAATTAACTAAATTGACGGGTAATTAGACGTTATTAAATAAGGCTTCATAACATTTTTTTACGCATTTGGAATGCGATCCTTAACGCACAAGGAAATTATATTATGAATGTTTTATTCATGTATATTCTAAGACGTTTTTTATTATAAACGATGCATTAATTCTGTTTGGATAATCAAAGTAACCGGATATTTTATTAAATAAAGATTAGTGGCGTGAGATAAGCTCGAAAACTTTTGTAAGTAACTAGTCGCAGGGCAATATAAAGCTATTGTACAATGTAGGACTGGTCAAGTATTGAGATCGGTGTTTATGTAAATTTTGCAAAATTTACTTCAATGATTTCTATCATCATCAGCGAAATTAATAATCATCATTTTTCATAAAATCCCAAAGTTCTGTTAAACAGATTGCTTACGAGTAAACATTTAAAGAACTTATTTTTATTAATATGAAAAATACAATATTTGATTTTTAATGTGTTGTGCTTTAACCTTGCACTGTTGAGTTTCTGATTTAAAATAATAAATTAATTGTTTTATTGATAGCGGTATTTTCGAACATCTAATTTTCCAGCTGAAAAACTTATTTGGTTTATTTTTCAGTTCGGTCGCAGTTAGTTTTAATGCAAACATATTCGCTTGGTTTAAGACAACTTTGCCTTTTGCAACTTATTTCCAAGTTAGAAAATTAATTTGCTGCTATTTACGGAAATGAATGTTAAGTTGGCAGTTATAGTGCGATGGATTGTGCTGATTCTCACGGTCTAGGCAAGAAAATCATTCTAACTATTTATAAAGCTAAATGTCTAAAGATCGAGACTAATGCAACATTGTGGGAATAATATATATATAATTTATATATATAAATTATATATAGACGTAGTGAAAATTAGGCCATTTGTGAAATTTATATTCAAATGAAGTCTAATGTCAATATATATATATATATATATCGATATCTAATTATATATATGTATATATGAGTGGTCATAATTATATATAATAGAAGTACTCTGTAATATAACAGGGCAAGAATGAAGAATATGCAAAATGGCAGAAATAATGGTATTAATGCGCCAAGATCTGCAGCTGTAAACCGTTTAAAATGAAATGTCAATCAAATCACTAAAAGCGATGACTGCGAATTGCTTCTTGAGTTAACATCCCAGACCGGTGAGCATACCTTGACGGATGGAATATTCCTACAATAACCCAATTAGAATTTGTACAAACATCATTATCATACTTATTAAAATAAATTGCTACCGCAAGAAATGAAGTGTTTCAATGTATTTCATATATATGACAAATTTAAAAGTTTTATTGTATTTGAAATATTTTTCTTCGATAAAATATCGCTTTCATGCTATTTCCCATTATTTACTTATCATTATTATCCATTATCCATATTTTGGATATGTGAAGGTTTGTGATTTGCCCTTGTTTGCATAATGTACTGCGGAATGTAGAATTTTATGTTAATTTTGTCATTCGTGATGATAAATATAAAGGAATATTTAGAATATCCTGACTTCATTGTGTGACGAGCAATAGCCTACACATTATTACACGCAGAATACGCGAAGATCACAAATACAACAAAGAAATTTTGTGTGTGGTGTGATCCGGGTTCCTATTAACGTTCAGCCATTAAAAAAAGGAACCGCTTTTGTGAACTGGTTAATCATTTAAGCTTAACAGTTTGCAACCTCCTCCATTTTTATAACCTAATTGTTTTTAACTACGAAATGATCAAAATGTAAGTGAATTATCACTTCTCTTTGTAATCAATATATCAAGGCCTTACCCGCTGTAGGTAATATAATAATAACAGTGTACACATTTTGGCGGTGAGGAGATACCGAACATTAAAAAAAAATTTAATTTAATTTTATCAGTCATAAAAGTAACCATCCTAGTATACGTCAGACGTGCGATTATTTAAATAAAGTAGTGATAGTGATTATGTTTAACCCGATACTTTCACTAAAGAGTGCTCTTTTGTACCCGTGCTAAGTTGGTCCTGAATACACATCTACTTAAAATATTGCTACAGATTGATGCACTACAATTTATAATGTATTTATTTTTACTGTTTCTTTAGGCAATAATCAACCATTTTACCGAACATTAAAACAAAATTTAATTTAATTTTATCAGTCATAAAAGTAACCATCCTAGTATACGTCAGACGTGCGATTATTTAAATAAAGTAGTGATAGTGATTATGTCTAACCCGATACTTTCACTAAAGAGTGCTCTTTTGTACCCGTGCTAAGTTGGTCCTGAATACACATTTACTTAAAATATTGCTACAGATTGATGCACTACAATTTAGAATGTATTCATTTTTACTGTTTCTTTAGGCAATAATCAACCATTTTAATGATTATAAATGAAAATTAGGGTCAATTAATGAAAAAATATATTTTACATAGAATTATTTTTGTTTCTTAATCTATTATAACAAAACATGATTGGAATAATTATGCAACAGTAGTCTGTGCAGTGTGTGAACATGAAATAGGCAATAATAACACAAAAAATCTGTATTATTGACAAATAACGGTAAAATAGTCCTATTGGCGCGTTTCGAAAATTATTAAAGCACAAATATATACTAACTGCCTGAGTTCATATGCAAATTGTATACAAAGTTTTTAAAAGCAGATCTAAAACATCGGATTTCTGCTCATTTCAAGTCTGCAAGCATAACTGAAGTAACTGTTTTACTCTGGAGCACAAAAAATTTTATGCTTAAGATTAAAACTTGTATTATTTGGCAATATCGGCAACAAATATTTTAGTCGTTACGGCATAAACATTTTTTGACTGGAAATCGCGTAAAATAAATTTAGGCTCGAACGTATTCGAGTTAGTTAAGCATAATTTCTGAAACATAAAATAGTTTTTGATATGATCCGTGTGAAGCAGCTTAAGGTATTGCCAAAAGGATCGACATGGGACGTAATAAGGCGATATTATTTGTATTTAAAAGTTGTCGTTTTCTACAATTTAGAAGACGTTTTAAAGGATGGCCAGCTTTTTAATAAAATCTATGTACATGGTAGAATAATTTTTTTCATTTTTTAAACAGATTGCCAGCACTAGACGCCTTTCATGGACAAATTTGTTTGACTAAATATGGATTCCATAAACTTAAAATATATTTGAACTCTAAATGTTCACATGGCGTTGAAGTACGCAAGAACGGAAATAACAGCAGAATAAATCTACTTTCATAGATCAATCTAAGTTAAATAACATTGACGTTCATTTAGGTACAGCACAAATCTTTAAATGTCATTCAATTACGAAGAATGTGTCATCTATGACATTTTATAGTCAGACATTAAAACGTTTAAGAATTGATGAAATATTGTTATTATGAAGTGTATTTGAACATTCTTTTTTAAACTCTACATTTAATATCAATTCATTCAGCATATAGATACGTTCGTAAAAAGATTATTCACCTATAAAGCCCCCATACATGTAATCAGGAAAGATTAGAAAATTGTACTAAACTCAAACATTGTTAGTTCAATTGCTTTAAACAGAAATTAGCAACTTGCATAGCACAGTTCATCCAGATTTCCAAACAGTTCAGATGGCTCCAAAAACATGAGATGACCGTCTACTTGCAACCGTTTTAAAGGCTCCATGAAGCACTAATTAAAAGACGGAAAAACAAAACGGAGGTTTTTAAGCAAACATATAACGTATACAATATTAACTAAATTAGAATTAATTTTAAAAAGTAAGCAGAATACCTTAAGCCTAGTTTATATATTATATTATTGACATGGTCAAAACTAACGCTCCAGTATTCGGTAAATATCGGAATGCTGCCTTAAAAAATCACATATTCTTTTTATGACTGGTTTCTCAGTGTGTGTGTGTGTGTGTGTGCAAATCTGTATTGGATTTAACTTCACAGCTGAATCTTATTAATGTTGGTCTCGATAACAATTGAAGCATTCCTGAATCACTTCAAGATTATCAATTTGTCATATTTTAAGACGTCTCGCTTATTTTGTAGTAATCTGTGATATCAGACGCCGTGTCACGTGCTTAATAAGTAATTAAAAGTACAAGAAATGAATTACACAATAGACCGTCAGCTACAAGTGCTTCATATGTAAATATTGCTTGCAAGCAATATTTGTTCGCCTGACAGGGCATGAAAATCCTTAACTAACGAAGCGGTGTCCCATAGTTCGATATAGTAAGGGATCTTACCTTGAAATAAAAACTATTATAATTGCATTCCTCTACATTCCCGTGCGAGCTAGCCATCGTTAATTTATTTGTACTTGTTCTTATTTTGTTCTATCTCATTAATTTAAAAAAAAATTAAAAATAATAATAGATAATTAAGTACACTCTTCCTAAGAGGAAAGACAACAAAATTGTATGATATATACAGCCGATTGAGTATGTTTTTCTAGGATATTAAGGCTCGTTGCATAGAAAGAATATACAAATATAATATGGATATTACGAAAGCAACATTACTTGTACTAGGTTGCATCATAGGCAGCAATATTAAAAAACAGGCGTAATTAACCTTTTAATTTATATAAGTAATTTATTCCAATTATCAGTTAAATACTGTTTGTTGCGGTGATCTAATATATATGAAATTATGTATAAGGTGTTGCGAAGCTAATAACAAATTAGTTAAGGTGTGACCAGAAGGATAAACCGAAGACAGCATGAACAGAAAGTATAATCTCATACACATTCGTTTCGTGCTTACTGGCGACTCATCAGTAGGAGCCGGTATTACACCCTTTAACCACTATATATTTGGGTTAGGAATGTGGGATAATAGGACGGTACAATCTCCTAGATGAATGTGCGAACCTGCAGCAGTGAAGCTAACATCATCTAAGGTTAACGACAATGCGACTTTAACGCTAACTCACACTATATAATATATATACCGTGTCTGTAAAGGATACTAACACTATGGATATCGTATTAGTAACCGATACTAACATTATTGTACTGAAAAGGTATATGGTACTAACACTGTGGTTTCCGAGTCGGTCCTATTATCCCACGTTCCTCACCCAAATATATAGTGGTTAAAGGGCGTAATACCGGCTCCTATTGGTGAGTCGCCAGTAAGCCCGAAACGCATGTGCATGAGATTATACATTCTGTTCATGCTGCCTTTGGTTTATCCTTCTGATCACAACTAAACTAATTTGTTACTAGGTTCGCAACACCTAATACGTACTTGCATATCTATTAGTTCTCCGCAACAAACAGTATTTAACTGTTATATATTGAATTGAATGATGTCATGCTTCCCGCGAAATGTGATAACTGATATCGACCAAGGCCAAAGTGTAGGGATTTTATGGATTAAGAGGTGTTCATAAATAGTTTTAATTCTCAATTTCGGTGAAATATAGCATACATTGATATCCATCATGTTGGTACCATGTACCGACTCGGAAACCATAGTGTTAGAACCATATACCTTTTCGGTAATATAACGTTGGTATCGGTTATTGACACAATATCTATAGTGTTAGTATCATTTACAGACTCGGTATATATATTATATAGAGTGAGTTAGCGTTGAAGTCGCATTGTCCAGACATTATATAATGTTAGCTTCACTATTGCAGGTTTACACATTCGCCTAGGAGATTGTACCGTCCTATTATCCCACATTCTTTACCCAAATATAAAGTGGTTAAAGGGCGTAATACCGTCTCCTACTGATGAGTCGCCAGTAATCACGAAGCGAAAGTGCATGAGATTATATTTGCCGTTCATTTTGTATTTTGTTTATCCATCTGGTTACACCTGAACTAATTTGTTATTAGATTTGCAACACCTAATATATAATTTTAATTCCAATTATCGTTTTTTTAATTGTTTACGCCGATTTTTTATAATTTATATTGTACAGTGTCAGGAAGATACATAGTATAATATATAGCTCTATATATGTAATCAATACGGGCCATTATTTTTTTCTAAAATGTCACTACGCCAGATGGCATGTTTTCTGCCTTAAAATAAAGAATCGGTAATGGTTAGTTGGAACTTGAGTTCTAAAGTGATACCTTATAATATCCAAAGGCCAGAAGCGTAAATAACGATTCCATGGCTTGCTTAAAAATGCATTTAAGAAGGTTACCAATGATATTTAAATCAAAACTGATACGCAGCTGTTTTTTAAGACAAGAAAGACATCATTTGGCTGTCTCCCTGTCTTATTTTCTTCTACCCAACTTCGCTAGAAATAATTTTTTTATAACCAATTAATCACCATTTCTGTGAAAGAATACAATCAAACATCACATTATAAATATAATGCATTATACAAAGCGTCTTATTAAATTGCATTTCCAAAAACCAAAGCAAAAACGAATTTTCTATTATTTTCGCTCATAAAACTTTAATTGGTACACTAATACGTGCACGTGTCGGAAAAGAGCACCCCTATGTTATTGAAATATCACACCTATGAAACCATATATATATATATATATATATATATATATATATATATATATATATATATATCCATGTAATTTTACTAAACAAGGCATAGCAGAAACATGCAAATTAAACAAGATTTTATATCAAACATTATGCTACACAAATGCATGGGAAAAATTTTTTGTTAATACAAACTTATCACATATTAGTGAAAATGCACGTGCATCGATAAATAAGCTTATGCACATGTGTGCTTTACTACAATTATTTTTTACAATGTAAGCAGGACATCTAACTTAATACTCGTATTTTTTTCTAAATTTGATATGCAAATATAAAATTTCATTTGCTGCTAGCCGTGGCATACAAATCACCATTTACTTATATAAATGTTGAGTTAAGCCTTGCATCAAGTTTCACAGTATTTATTGTTTACAAAAAAATAAATTATATGAATTAAATTTGACATGAGAACGAAATTGTTAAAGACTATTTTATTAAACATTTTGGTTAAAGTTTTCAATACTACAGGTATATACCCTTTGTTGTGGAGAATTAATATATATATATATATATATATGCATTTGTGTAATCGGTAAGTTAATTCAAATTAGGCTACAAGGATGGATGCATGGAATCTACTGCATAAGAGTATCATTTGTTTACTAGAGCCCCACTTTTACAAAACGAATCTAATAGCCGTACCTAATAGATATTTGGTCAAAAAATTGGGAACAATTGTATATTTCTGTATTAAACCAGCAGATGAGACAACTTCATGTTCAGTCTAGCAATACGGCTATAATGCAAACTTCGTATGTAGAATACCTAACAAACCTTTACATAGTGCCAACACCTGGATTTTTAACCAGAATGATGAAGAACAACTGATTTAACTATCTGCTAATCCAGAAAACTATAAATATTTGGCCTCAAACAACTATAATTTCCAGATGTCATCATTCAATTTAACATAAAAGTTAGATTATTCTAAAATGCATGTATGCATAATTCCTGGGGTGGGGCGGCAGAATGTGATAATACTAGAAAAATCGATATTCCTAAGTGAGAGGTCTATAGTACACATTTGCTTCGTGTTAAATAGTGACCACATGATAGAATAAATAACAATTCTATGATCGGTCACACAATTAATATATAAATATCAAGCTTGATAACTATCGAAGCTGATTATAGCAATTTTCTGCTATGTCAAATGTGTTCGAATTATTTTCCGACTGCCTTTGTGTCGTCTATTGCGATCTCTATTTTACTTCGCACAGTCTTAGATTACATGTGAAGTTGATCATTATAATACTTTCTCAGATCTCGTTACTGGAGAACGAGTCGTCCAAGTTTCTCTCGTTTTCTGGCCAGATATTTAGTGAACGTGTGACGAATATCTGGCTCCTACTGAGGATTCACCTGTACGCAAGAAATGCATGTTTGTATGTGAGTGCCAGCTCCGTTCATGCTGACCGGCATATACTTCTGACTCTTTTTGAACTAATTTGTTACAATATTACTATTTATTATACTTAAACTAGCAATAATTTTAGTTCTTCCACCTTTACTAATAGTATATCTACAATTGTAATAACGATTTCGAATTATAATAGTACCATTACTATGGCTACTGCTGTCAGTACCAAAACTACTAATAATGTTACTTTGAGTGCCCACTATCGCTTTAATTTATTTCTTTTAAATAATTATAAATTGTCAAATACTACTTCTTATAGAAATTGGATTTATATTTCTAGTAAGTCGTTATCTGCTCCTTCTTCTCCTTCTTTGTTTGATATTAATAATTCTTTCTTCTAATATAACTAAATCTACTACTACCGCTGTTGCTACTGCGAATATTACTTTTTACAAATATTTCTAATTTTCGTTTTTCTACTTCTGCTTCTGCATGTATTCTCTTAGATAAATATTTATTTATTGCTCAACGATAATTAACTGTGCGGGTGTTGATAACAATTATTTAAATCAAGATTGGGAGTCTGATAAATACGTCAATCCCATTACATACACCTTAGCCAGAACAAATTAAGCATTGTATAAGATAGAAACGTGAAATTCCTCCAGTAGACCGGTTTCCTCTTTATTGGAAACTCGTCAAGTAATGTTGAGAATTTTTCGTGTATGGAGATCGAAATGCGGCTTATTTGCTTCAGCGTTCGGAAAACTTTCTGCTACGTCACTCTGCCGCACACTACACACAGTTTTCAGCTCCATTTTGAAACTATATTACAAATCTTATGAACTGAAATTCAAACTATACACTTCCTGACTGTAATTATTGAACAAATATCACGCCACCTGGGAGAGTGGTTTTGAACTAAATATATAAACAATTAAGCAATTATAAAATGCGTGCGTTTGGGAACCAAAACTTTTGACAATGTTTGTGTGTTGATATAAACACTAAAATTCGGCCAAGTCTTTTTCGCGTCAAAATTCTTGACAGTAACTGACAAGTTCCCAACAAGAACGAATCCGATTCACTCGGTGAATTGCCTTTGCTAACTTGTACGATAATTTGTTTATATAGATAAATATGTAGAAATATACAATATGACTTGTGCTTATAAACATATCACCACCTTGATTTAAATAAGAGATAATACTCAAGTTGCTAATATTACGAACTGTACTATTATAGTTCTCCTGAGAATATTGCCCCTTCATCTGTTCGAAAAAGAATAAATATCATAATTCTACTACTCATTCTGCATCTAACATTCGTATTAATATAACAATAAGTTTATAACAAATTATTAATTATAGAAAACTTGCAAAAATACGTACTAGACATGTCAACATGATATGAAGCAAATAATAAAACATGTCAAAGAAATGATTGTCATATCCGAAATAAAGAATACGTCTGCTCTTTAAATACTAAAAAAGGTCAGAGAATCTTATTGTAATAGACGACAATTGAATTGTCTTTTAGAAGACAGAAAACGGAAGCCTGGTATGCCAGCGTATTTTGACTTATTGGAACTCCCGGTAAATGTCCCTTGTGAAATAACGAGCATCTCGTCAAATTATACATTTGTTTTAGCATTTAAAAAACGTTGTGAAATGTGATGTAAATTTTAATTGACCAGTCTAAAACATTTTAAATATTTTACTTACACACATTAAATTTTATGATATGAGCTAAATCAGTTCATACTTTAATGTATTTGTACATAATATAAACGAGGTAAATAATGTACCAGTGAACTGAATATATCAGATCGCTTTCCAATTAGCATGCGATTTAAGGGGATACATTGAACAAATAATATATCATCCAGCTGCAACATGAAAGTGCCTTAAATAAAGAGTTGACTGATGTTAGATTCCGTAAATTGTAGAACAGAGAAATACAACAATCCGTTATTTATTTAAATTTTTAAAACGAGGGACAAGCTGTTATTTAAAAATGGCCGCAGATTAGCATGTACTATGCAATAATATCCCAGAGGAACAAATGAATAAGTGATTAAATTAGCAACATGAATAATGGGAAAAAGACACGATTTGCGCAATTGTATACTAAACATCTGTTATGATAATAAATAAAAGTAAGCATTTTCTATTCAAATTTAAAAACGAGATAAAGAATTTTATACCTAACACATTGACACACTGGTTGAACAGCAGGGAAATTGAGGTAAGTTATGATTCTAATGAAATTTTAATATTTTATTCTGATAATACATCTAATTGGCTTTACAAGTTAACTATTTAATTTATGTTTGAAATAATGGTATAACTTTTTATGGTTAAGGTAAATTACTTTGTCGTGTGCGACAAGGATTTTATTTAAAACTAAACAATCATTGACTGCGCTCGTGTCGAAAATATTTCAAAAAAACTAAATATGCACGCTATATAAAAACACGAATCCTATTTTATTTAAATAGTTGAACAGCACAATAAGAACGACAGCACTAAGCATTTCAACTCAAAATTTACATACTGACTAATTTTGGCCCTCCATGATCATCAATAGAGTATCACGGCAAATTAAATAGCGAGGATCAAACCACAATGCAAATATACATAAAGGCAAATTAGACATGAGGTTCTAACGTCGAACAGTCACGCATACATTGTACTAGACCGGAAATGTCGGCTGCACCATTACTATTCACAAACGAACATTAAATTACTTCAGTTTCTGCTAAATTTGTATAAGTTAAACTTTTAACAATTTATCATGTCAAGTTTGCGAACTTTATTTATAAACTAGTCGAATTCTAACAAAACTGTTGAATAACATAGCAAGACGGCAAACTGATTAGCAAAGATCAAATTTCAATTCCTATATACGAGTAATACAAAAATATATTCCTTCTCGTCATGTACCACTGCAAATGCTAGCTGTATAATTTCTATAATAATCGAACACTCATATTTTGTACAACTATGTCGGCAATTATATACTAAATGTCTGATTTAAAGGACAGTGTATTTCTCAAAATCAGAGAACTTATCCCACTGTGGTGCATATACCACAGCAGAGAGAGTATATATATATATATATATATATATATATATAAGGAAAGTGAGTACCATTTAAGTCTCTTTGTAGTATTATCAATGAGCGTTCGACCAATGGACTTTGAAGAATTACATCAAATCTTCGGTAAACTAAAGTAGGCAGGGGACCTATTTCCCGCTAGATATAACATGTAAATTTTAAACGATTGGCTGTGCGTATTGACTGTTATTCTTAATATTTGTTTTGTGCCTTTCAAAATGTTGAAAAAACGGGAGAAAATATAGAAATAGACAATGAATGTTTTATAATGAAAAAAGTCAAATGCATTCTTCGCAATTAGTTCGGGTTAATCTTCACATCACTTGCAAGTCGGTGCATCAATTGCGCGTTACCTATTTATTTTATTATATTTAATTAATCATTAATAGTACGACGTAAAATTCAATATTTACCAGTCTCTTCCTAATAAACATTCATTTACACACTGTTGTATTCTCCAAGATTTCTGCTCCCAAGAGCTTCCAGTTCCGAGTCGCGGAATTCACCGAATTCGTCAGAGAAAATGCACTATGCATGCAATTCTCACGTCTTTTTTGCAAAAAAGTATTTTCGGCACTCCTTTACTGTAGATCTACTTATTATAATCAAGGTTGCGGTCTTGATATAAACACCTGACCCATTAATTACTTACTTATGTCAGTATAAACTAAGAATTGTATAGTGTAGAAAAGGCAATTCATCCAGTAGACCGTTTTCGTCTTTATTGGCAACTCATCAAGTACTGGCCAGAATTTGCCGCGGACAGGATACGAACCTGGGCACGTCTGCTTGGAATCTGGTGCTCTAACCACTGAGCTATCCTGCCGCACACTACACTACACACAATTTTCAGTTATATACTAACTAATGTAACTTGCTTAGTCAATTTTTCCTTTAGGTGGAGCTCATATGGCATCCATTTAGACCCAAAGTTCCAACTAACCATGCCTAATCTGTCATTACTGAACAGACACCACATTACATGGGGAAATGGTATTGAAATGAACATTTATATAATTAAACGAACATTGGTTGCGCGGGTGGTGACAACAACTATTATAATCAAGGTTGCGGTCTTGATATAAACACCTGACCCATTAATTACTTACATATGTCAGCATAAACTAAGAATTGTATAGTGTAGAAAAGGCAATTCATCCAGTAGACCGGTTTCGTCCTTATTGGGAACTCACTGGCACTGGCTAGAATTTGCTGGTGATTATAGTAACTGAAATTGTGGGGGCAGGAAAAGTGTGATAGCCCAGTGGTTAGAGCACCAGATTCCGAAGGTGATGCCTAGGTTCGTATCCTGTCTGCGGCAATTCGCTGTACTTGATGAGTTCTACTAAGGATGAAACTAATCACTGGATGAATTGCCTTTTCTAAGAATTATACAATTCTAGTTTATACCACATATAAGTAATTAGTTGGTTGTGTTTATACCAAGACCGCAACCTTGATTATAATATTTGTTATCACCACCCGCGCAACCAATGTTCGTTTAATTGTAGATCTACTTGTTTGTCCATAATGTATTAAGGTTACCTCTAGTCTTTACCAAACTTAATTGTAAGTCAGAAACCAGGCCGTTTGAGAAGTGTTATGGAATTCAAATTTAAATACAAGATTAGATTGTTTATTGATTTTTATAAATTAAATATTGCATAAAATGCCACACACATTTTAACTGACATCGCTGTATTTTTGTACAAATTTTCAAAAGCAGCAAAAATTGTAATAGAATCACTATATTAATCCTCCATATAAGTATGAATTGCTACACCCAATAACATATGCGAAGGACTAGCCTAATTGCATATTTAAAATGTAGTTTTTATGCCCATATTTAAATATGTAATTAATGAGAATTAATACTTCAGCTAACAGGAGATTTATGTAATGACTAATAACTTTTGGATTGATGTCAAATTTACGCCTTTTATATTACTCCAAAAATTGAGGGAATAATGTAAATTTCAACGTAATGCTAATAAATATGTTGTTACAGGTAGTAAATAAAAATTATCTGTAGGCAAATCTTCACCAATAAAATTGATAATGCCCAGTAACGTATGTTTGTAAGGAAAAGCGTTATAGCTATTAGCTGTGCGATGACCTCTCAATTAGATTCAGAATAAGTGAAATGCCTGACCTGCATGTGCCAGGTAATTTATTAACAAGCAAGAAATAACCTAACGCAAAATAAATTTTACAATTAATTAACAGCACACGAGTAACTTATTTAATGTATAAATACACTTATGGCGTAATTTGAAACTCATGTCCATAGTCTAATTGCAACTATTTTAGGTCTTAAAGTTCAACATATCGGCATATAGTAAATCCACTGAAACTAACTATGTCAAAAAAACAATCTTCAAGCGAGGCACCCTTGTCAATCTTAAGACATTTTATAAATGGATAAGGTTTGGACGCTATGGCAACCAACATTTTATACCTACTGTGAACAGAGCCACGGCTCTCAAAAACCAGTACCTCCACATAACAACTAGTGGTCTGAAATCCTTCTTTACACCGGTTACTGGTTGTCACGACTGCCTTGGTGACTCATAATAACAAAATCAACGAATATTCTACCGCGTCACTCTATTATTATTACTGATAACAACTTCGAATAAATAATATTTAGCTTGTACATAAATGGACCAATACCTTTTCGAAACTGGTAAATTCAATAAAGCATAAATTTGGATTCTGTTTATTTTACCGAGTAAGCTCAGGAGGAAAGGTAATTCGTCAAAACCGGTTAATCATGTCGGAAACAGGCAATAGATGAAGAGTTTTTGTTGAAGAAAATTTAAAAAAATTAATGTATGCTTTAAGAAATGGCATCAATATTGTGAGCATTTTGCGAGTGTAATGAAAAGAAAGCAAAAACGTGCTTTCAATAATGAAGGATGTCAAACATATAGCTGTAGGTCAAGGTACGTATGTTATTCATTTATCGTTCGCTGTAAAGATGTTTAGAAACAAAGGTTATTCTATTTAAGACAGTTAGTACTTTCTGCTTAACTTTAAGCCGTGCTTAATTATATAAATAAACAGTTAGCAATTGTTGATATATTTTATCTGTCTGTGCAACAGAAATATATAACAATATGAGTATAGCTAAAAGATTTCACACATATTTTGGTCTCACTGAGAATTTGGGCTAATAGTGCAGAAAATTGGGCTATGTATCTTTGATTAAATTTTTTTCATATTAGAATCCGTTTTAGGAATATGTTTAAATTGAAACATTTAAAAATAACTTAAAAGAATTTTCTTTTAATACATATCTTCATTGCGTGCACTGAGATATAATTTTCTAGTTGAAACTATGTTTTGCAGATTTCAAAGAAATCAGACCTATATATAATTGTGGCTATTCCGGAACCAGTTTGAGGTTTCTAATATCTTTTTACAATCTAAAAGAAACCATAAGTTATCTAGATTACCTATTCGACAGCTGAGAACAGCTACCAAAAAATAGCTTTATTTTTTTGCCTTCCAGAGAAGTTTTCCTAATGGGAATTTATTAAAATTTCGTAGCGATATAGAAACATTCTACATTACGATATAAGTTAAATAAGTTTAGTAATTAAAATTTTTGTTAATACTTTTGGCGAATTGAATTTACTTATTAATTTGTCCTAGGTAATCTGAAATTGAGATTGATAAAATTATTGGTTCATTATAAATAATTTTTCTGTTGCAAAATTATGTCTTACCAGAAATTAATTTTGTATTTTAGATAACAAACAATGTACATTCTGTATAATTTGTGATTAGAGTTTAAATCCAGTTCTATATTTCAACTACCCGTTTTCCTTAAAATATTTTATACAAAATCTTTTTTCTCTTTTGTATTGCACATTTTTATTTATTTTAGGCAGGGAGATAATTTTCATCTGAAATAATGAAACACTCTCAAGAGCGCGTTTTCGCATTCTTGCATGTGTTGGTTTCATTCCTTTGAGTGGTAACTATTGTAAATTTAAATTTATATTTTTACGCGTTAAAATTTTAAGTAAGACCAAGTCAGACGTCACATCACAGACCTTTTGTAATTCGATTAAAATTTAATTAGATTCAACGGATCCAAATATTAACTTAAAAGAGAATTTCTAGAGTTTTCAGCAGTCTAGCCATGAAAAGAGCTAATGCAGTTTAGTTAGAATTCTGCATTGATTGCTTTTAAATTGCCATATAACTGGCAGACACTTATTATTGCAAGTGCTGTAATCTGAACCCTTGTCATACCTTCCGCCATCAAAGACTTACAAGAACCTGTAGCTCTAAGCATATGCTATTACGACTCCAGTAAAAAATTTTTACTTCAACCGCCAAATCTTTCCCACCGAATATCACATGATTCCATTCGTGGTAACTGTGCCGTAAGGCTTTACTTGCAATTTAACGTGATTTAGGAGTAATGAGTGATGCCAACACCGGCAAAATTTAAGTTACCGTCCCAATAGAAAATACTAGAGCCCGCTAGATATTTTGCAGTAAATTTGTAAATGCGTTGCGTCTGAAGTGTTTTATATTACAGAAACTAAATTTTATCCAAAAACATCAACAACGGAAATGTAATCTACCTATTAGAATCTCCTTATGCCTAAAATTAGGCATCCTGATTACAAAACCATCACTTTTCTATTTATTTCTTTTTTATTAAGGCCCATAAATACAGACTACTGTAAATGTTTTTTTTATTTAAATACTATGATCAAACGGTTTAATCTTATTTGTAAGCATTGTGTTTACAAGGTTATCGGCTGATTATGTAATTTAAAAAGTTAGATCGGGGTCTGTGATACTAAATGTTTTAGATACTAAGTTGTCGTAATTATGAGATCATGAATATCCGTTTCTTAAGAAAGTATACGCATTTAATTAATCTTCGCTTCATGTGGAGCCTGTTTGGCATCCGAATAGCCGTCTCAGATTTATCATTATATAGAAGACACGGATTTTTTTTCAGAAATTATATTAATTAAAAACTTTATGATTAGACTTTAATCACATATACTTAATCCAAAATGAGTCAAACAATGCATAACATCGTAAATGGAATAAAAACCAAGTAGACCAGTTTCGTTTTGATTTGGTACATAACAGGTATTTAACTAGACGTGTGTGTGCATCGGGCTTGGAATGCCCAGAAAAATGTGTGATAAAATCTTTATAATTGCACCTTTCTGGACAAAGTCAATTTCGCGCAATAGCCTAAAAAAGGGAAGATTGTTAACAAACTTAGCCTTAATTGAAATTAAAAAGCGTTTTTTAGGTTGTAGATTTTCACATGTCAAGACAAGTTTATTAATTTGGTTACATGCAGTATTTATATTTTGACAACTACCGCCTATCTGAAACGGAGAAAGTGACTACGCTTGAATGAAAGGTAAGATGGAATTAAATCTTCCTTGTTTTTATCGTCGAATTTGATATGTACCTGACGAGATAATAACGAAACCGAAAAAGGTTAATTTTATACATTGGCGTTTGTATCTCAAAGATGTCTAGTTTATGAAAACAACATTAGCATAATAAAATCCTTGCGAAAATATATTAATTTGCAGAACGTGGCTTGGGTGACGCATGAATTACATCTTTAAAATATAATATTTTCTGGTCGTACTGACCTACGTTTGATCAATTTTGTTTATTGATCGGTGAGTATTTCAAAACGAATGTTGACATGGCTTGTTACAAAATTTTGGAGATTTAGTTATTTTCGGCCTTTCATGAATAAGCTCAGCTCACCGCTTGTTTTGCCAAAAAGCGTTTCCTTTATCGTTTTGATTTTTGTTAATTTGCACAATGATCGCATGCTTTGGCAAATAAGTATTTACCAGTTTACTTACAGATTGTGTTGACGCAGATGATTATCGGAATAGTGACACTTTTTCCACATAGTAATGTTGCCAAAATAATGGTCCTACATTGAGATACGTTATCTCCACAAAACAGATATGCTTTTGCAGGAGCACACATTCTGCTTCTGCAAATTTTGATATACAAAAATACATACAGGGTATCGAATTATTTCGACTACGCTTAGTCTGGAATAGAAAAAAATAATTAACGAAGCTTTGTGCACTGTTCGAATAATGCGTTCGATATCTGCTTACATTGTGGCTGGTGCGGATTCTTTTTGAATCACCTTTGGCATCCTACTTTGTTTTTTATCTCATCACGTAACCGAGGTGACATTGTCCAAACATGATTATTTGTGTGTTTAATGTATTATTTGAAATAGAATATGCAAATTTCGCTTTTTTTTGTGCAGCTTAATTCGCTGAAGTTTATTGGTATGTTCTTCTGATGTGGCATATTGCTTGTCAAATAAATTTTTGTCCACAATTGTCCATTTAAGGAATTTTAATTCCAATATGCTAATCATTTCCATATCATTTTTTAAGTGAGATTAATGTTTTATTTATTTATATTTTAACAGATAATCTCTGCATCCAAAATATAATTAGAAATAATTGGCATAATACAATGACGACCGTGGATTTATTTCAAGGCGTTGTCTGTACAAACGTGGTTTTAGAAAAAAATTAAGGATGATCGACAATCTGTTAGTTTTTGTGAGTTCAAATTCTTACCTTTCAATTTTAAATATATATAATTTACTAAATATTTTATTGGTAGAACACATATTCTCAAAATGTTACGTATTGCCTTTCGATTAAATTTAATACGAATATGTATTCCATTAAAGTAAACATGATTTCATGTTTAATTTTGACTTTTTACATACTGTGTAGAGACAACGTAAATTAAAGAATTATAATTTACTGAAAACGAATGTGTATACATGGTAGTTAAAATAGGTTATTTTATTTTTCATTGTACCCTTCCTGTGTGCAAAAACAAAAGAAATTTTATCAGATATAAGAAAATTTTCTTTCTCATGGTCTTCTCAAATATCTACTCATGAACATTTCTTTATATATAAATTGGAAAGCAAAACAAGATAGAAATATGTGAACGAAAGAAAGTTGAAGCAGCATTGACACGCACATTTAATGCAGCCAAACTATGAGTGTTATTTAGGGTAACACACTTGCCTTTACCAGCAATCAAAGAGAAACAGCCGTTAATGTCGATATCAAATATTATTTACCAATATAGATGCGCAAGTTGTCGATCAACTTACGTAGGCCGATCGACCAGACGGTTAATTACTCGAATGAGAGAATATTGCAACTTGAACGCCTGTTTTAAATCAAATGGTGAATACACGTCTGCTATTGCGCAACATATCATCGAAACATCGCACGTATGTTCTCCAGACGTAGCATTCAAAGTAATTACTAAATGCAAAAACAAAAGGGAGCTAGCCACATACGAAGCCTTATGGATAAAAAAATTGCAGCCGGATTTATGTAAGCAGAAGAAGCACGTACAAGCATTGAACTTGAACTGGATGGGACGCACGAAATTTTGATTGGTTTCTATTTTCACACTCTCTTTGTTCACATATTTCTATCTTGTTTTGCTTTCCAATTTATATATAAAGATATGTTCATGAGTAGATATTTGAGAAGACCATGAGAAAGAAAATTTTCTTATATCTGATAAAATTTCTTTTTGTTTTTGCACACAGGAAGGGTAAAATGAATTTTATTAAAGCTCGCATTTCAAAAGAATATTTTATTTTTATTCGATGACAAGCTCGACCTCAATATGTAGCATTTTATGTGATATTCGTAAAAAAGCCGGGAAGATTCATTTAGTTTACTTACGCACATCAATTAACAGGAAAGGCACATGTTGAAGCAAAAACGTAAATTAGTCACCATTTTATGTTTCATTAATGATAAAATATTTCTACTGCGAAAAATGATTATCTGTAAGAATGGCGAATAAATAAATAAACAAATACAAAATGAAATGAAAATAAAAACAATTAACAAGGTTTACAAGGTACTAACTCTATGGTTGCCGAGTCGGTACATTGTACCAACACGATGGATCTCAATGTATGCTATAGTTCACCGTAATTGAGAATTACAATTATTTCTGAACACCTGTTACTCCAGTAAATCCAAACATACTGTTGAGTCGCCAGTAAGCACGAAACAAATGTGCACGAGATTATACGTTCCGTTCATACTGTCTTCGGTTTATTCTTCTGATCATAATTGAACTAATTTGATGCCAGGTGCGCAACACCAAATATATAATTGCATAGATATTAGTTCTCCACCACAAGCACTATCTGACATAAAAACTTGTTTTAGTTGAAAATATGGATCGAAATGAATAAAAGGTTCCACTAAATTAACTTAAATATTCAGGTTCATAATCAAGCTATAGACTGTTTTTTTCTTTTATTTATTAATTTTTTTCGAAACAAAGTTTGCATAATTTTTTTTTAAATATGACCCTATCAAATTAATAATTCGTTTTTCGCGATTCTCTATTACTTTTTTAAAATAATGTCGAATAAAATATTTTAATCATAGAACCCAATCTGCTTATATGCTGGATAAATTTTAAAAAAAGCTAAGAGTACTTGGACTTCAACAGCTATATTTATATTTTTCTACAAGCAATTTAGACGTTGCCAGTTTTGTCATTGAGAAATGAAGACATGTTTTAACCTGCTCTTTCCTCTGAATGTAACCTGTTTGATTTCAATTTCTCAAAAGTGCTAGTAAGAAATTCGTTTTACTTTGTATTTGCTAATCGCTAAAATAATGGTAAGGCCATAAGGCAACAAAGTAAAAGAATCTTTTAAATAAGAATTAATGGCGATACAATTATCAATGCTAAATCTTTGGGAATATAAAATGGCCATTTAAAAAAGTTGATCAAAAGAAAAGGTTAATTTTTGCCAATTTTAATTGTGAAGTGAATTACAAAATTTAAAATGAGTATACAAGAAACCCAAAAATGTTATTGACAGAAAATACTCATTTTCAATAATAACCACTACTTAAAATTAATTTTAAAAGTTTCACTTAAAAAGAAAAGAATATTAACAGAAAATATATTACATATTATAAAAAAATTCTGTATAAGCTTCGTATAATTTTTAAATCGAACCATTGCAAACAATATAATCAGTTGAAAAGATGAAGCGAAAACGCTACTGCGCTATTATTTTCCTAAATTAATATGTTGTAATTAGTATATTTGGTGTTGAAGAATAATTCCTAAATATTTGCTGAAAAATTGTTCTCCAGAATGCAAATGACACATGATTGTTGAACGTTTTATAAAATTCCTGAAAGTTTGTAGATTCTAGAAGGGAATAAATGTTTGAAAATTGAATATATACTGCTAGGTGATGTTGACCTACAACAGCACGGATTAACAAGGGTAAAGTTAAATAATAATTGATTGCGCGGGTGGTGGTAACAATTCTTTAAATCAAGTTTGCGATCTTGAAGTAAACACCAATCCCATTATTTATAACCAATCGTCGAACAACATAACAAAACTACCGCCATTCGCAACGCACTGACGCGTTTTTACCTTACTTGATCATCATCAGAGTACGACGACAAACTGACAAGCGTGGATCAAACCGCATTGCGTATATATGGAAAGCAAAATTAGATATGCGGCTCTCATCTCAAGTAGTCTTGCATACATTTTACATGACTGGAAATGTCAGCTGCACAATTTCTATGCAGTCATGAACATCAACTGTTTGCAGCTTTTGCCAAATATAAATATATAGGCAATACAATTTAACAATAATTGATTGCGCGGATGGTGGTAAAAATTCTTTAAATCAAGTTTGCGAGCTTAAAGTAAACACTACTTCCATTTTATTTAACCAGTTGTCGAACAACTTAACGGTAGTTTTGTTATGTTGTTCGACGATTGGTTAGAAATAATGGGATTGGTGTTTACTTCAAACTCGCAAACTTTATGTAAAGAAGGATAAAGTTAGCAATTACAAATGTATATGGTTAGAACTATTTTCCAATATATATAGATAGGAATAAGTGGAATATAACGACGTTTAGCTAGATGTGGTTCTATAAATAAATCCGTAGGCTGTAATACAATTAACATTAAAACTGCAAAAAAAATTCATTTTTAAATAAAAATTGTTGATCAAAGCAACCAATCGTGAGTCAGTTTTCGCGCCGTGTTCCACTTCTACAAAAATTATGCATTTAACGCTACTTTACGTTATTTTACTTAAGATTTAAATGATACTTCACCGTTAAAATAAAGCAAATTACTGAAGAATTATTTTAGAATTAAGAAATAGTCCAATTTGTGGTGAGAGTTAGCACCAAACATCTAAATAAGAAAGTGATGGAAGTTAGAGCACAGACTCCGAAACAGTTGTGACTAGCTTCAAGCCCAGTGCGCGGCCCAATTTGGACAGTAATTGATTAGTTTCCAATAAGAACGAAGCCGGTCTACTGATTAAATTCCCCTAGCTACACTATACAATTATTCTGCTAAATGCATGTACATATTAGAACAGATGCTTATATCAAGATCGCAAACTTCATCTACAAAATTTTTATTACCTCCATCGCATTCAATGCTCGATTAATTATATAAATGTTCAATTCAGTACCACTTCCCCAGATAGCCTTGTGTCTGTCCTAAAGTGACAGATTGGGGATGATTATTTGAAATGTTACGTTTATAAAGACGAAAAAATATAGGCTCCAAATAAAGGAAAGGCTAACCAAGATTCATTAGTATATAAATGAAAAATGAGAAGCGTAGGGCTGGGTAGCTCACTGGTTATGACAACAGGTTCTGAAGCAGACGTGTCCAGGTTAGAGTCCTCTTCACGGCATTGTCTGGACAGTATGTCATGAATTTCCAATAAGAACCAGTTTACTGTAAAATTTCATTTCATAAATTGTACAATACATAAAAACAAATGGATACATATAATGGGACTGTTGTTTACAACCCGATTGCAGCTTTGCATTAAATGAAAGTTTCAGAAATAGTTTTTGCAGTCAATTTATGCTACATCTTACAAAGTTTTCCAGTGTACATTTAGATAGATCAGCATAAATTTTCTAAATTGGGTTTTTACATGAAACAAGAAACCAGACCAAGTTTTATAACCCAATCAGTTTAAAAAATTGTGAGCAATAAAATTTTTCATCTAATACTTTAATTAAAATTATTTGAACCATCACATTTCTCATTTTGAATTAGTATCAATTTTTCAACATTTTTTCATTTGCTTAATGGAAGACCCTATGGAAATCTCATACAGAGCTGTGACAAAAGAATGTTTTATAAGATTTCTTGACAATGCGTCAACTCAAAAGCTATACAGTGCTAGATCCGTGAAACATATATCAACAACCAACGATGAATTATTATAGGGAAATTAATGCATTCGACAGGAGTGAGATGTAGTAGAAAAGGAATGGGATATTTTATTGAATACAGATGAATTCAGAACTTGTCAAAAAAAATAAATTGTAATTTTAAATTCAAAGTCAGCAATAGGTCAAATTCACAGAAATAGGGTCACGTTGGCAAAATATTAAAATAAAACTTTCTCATTGTTTTAACAATAATTTTAAACTTTGACCTTGTTGAGATCGAGAACATGAGGTGAATGTCATACATAAAATACCGACAATCATTGAATAGTTATTTGGAATTAAAATTTATCCATCTCTTTATTTTCCAAATTTCAGTTAGTGGTTTTTTGAAAGAATGAGACACCCTTTTGAGATTGACTGTTTGGTACTGCAGGTAAGCTAAATTAAGAGAGCCAACATACGTGAAAGAGGGTGGACTTTCAGTAATAAACATTCTTTTATGACCGATTACAATTATATATATCAGGTAGATATAAATCTAAATCCGGTTATCATTGACTTTTCATTCTAATTAATAAGACAGAAACGAAAATTTCCATTGGCTATATTACTGGAGTACTATTGATAGTAGACGTATAATTAGTTTTGAATGGGTGTAAAAAGTAGGATTTTTAATCGTATTCATAAAGCTTTGCCTTAGGAAAAGTAGCATTGTTGTAAATATTAGCAATAGTTTAAGTAGGATTCATTTTATTAATGTAGTAATTATAGATTTATTATCATGTTCATTATCGGAAATAGTAGTATTACATGTTACGTACGATTAATTTATTAGAAATAATTTATTTTAAACTTAAATCGATCGATATTAGATTGTATTCAAAACGGCCAGAACAACAAAAATATATTCTAATAATAATCATCACGGAAAGCAGTAGCAAAATTAGTATTTGATTTAGTATTAAGGATAATGGTTGTAACAAATATAGTAGATTTTCCATAAAAAGCCTCTGTGTTAATGCAAGTTTTTGGTGGGAAACAACATTTTATAGTAGAACTCTTAATAAAATAATAATTAATATAAGAAGGCATTACAATAATAAAATTAGCAGTAGCAATTGGTGTTTTAGACGCAGAAGGATTAGAAGGAAGAGTAAAAGTAGTACTAAAAATAGGTCTAGTTTTCGAAACATGAGCATTGGAAGCCGCTTAATTATTATAACCACTAAACTAATTATACGAGTAAAATTAGCACAATAATTTGTTTTAATTTTAATATTATTACTTTTGTTAGTAACGATGTTATAATATACTTTCATTTTATTAATAGATTTGGTAGAAGTCTAGCTGATTTAGTCTGATTGATAGAAATAGTAATATTAGCAGCAGTAGCAAAATTAATTGGAGTACAAGAAATAGCACTAGTACTAGTAACCGTTATACTAGTAGTAGTTGTTAATAACGGTGCTTTTGTGGTATTTGTAATAATAGAAGTGGAAGTAGTAGTAGTAGACGCATTATTTATTTTAGTAGAATTAGTATTTGATGAATTATTATGATTATTATTAGTAAGAAAATTATTTATTAAATATCTGGATCTTTCTATTTCAAACACATAAATAAAATAATGTTATGATACAATATGATGCAAAACCACTTAACGTGGGACTGCATGTTTATACTTTAAATCAAAATGACACCTGATTTCCCGGATTAGTTACTTTAGGAAACCAATTAGTCACTTATGGATAGGTCAACCTTTGGATGTAGCTTATGGAAATTATAGACCGGTTGACTTGAACGTTAGGCGAAATTATTTTCATCTGGGTTTGTTGACCTATCGGTATTTAGCCGTAGGTAATTTAAGACAATTTTTAAAGTTACAAGATAAAGACGAATAAAGTTATGGCGTGAAACCTTTTCAAATCTGTTCAAGATTTACTGCAAGGCTAACTATAAAATTAACAAGCGTTGCCACATTTTGTTGGTGCTGCCCAATTATAAATCAAAAAACCAACTCCCTGCTGAGTTTGAAAATAAACAATATATCCTCATTTGTTAATCAAAGATTTTGCGGGTGATGGTAACAGTTATTGAGATTGAATATTGTGATTTCATATAAACAAAAATCCGAACTTATTTAACCACAAAACCAAGCCTCGGCCAAGTTTCGAACTTTCATGATCATCATTAAAGCACAAAGAAAATCGGAACGTCAAAAATGAAACCACACTGTATAAATAATATCTGGAAAACGAGGTATGTAGCTCACACAATTAACAGGTATACGCAAATATTATATTTGACTAGAATATCGGCTGCACTGATGATTATAAGGTAAACAAAAATTTTATCACAATAAGAAACTGATGATAGTTTTCATTTATTGCGCCGCAGTTTCAGCAAAATGGTATTGATATTTGTTTATAATTAGAAATTTGATTGATATAATTTTTAATACCATGAGCTGAATTATTGATTGCCTAATGAACGCAAATTTTTTATTTCAAACTCAGAATGAAATTTGACTGGAATTATAAATTAGGAAATATTTTTTTAAATGCGGCAAATTTTGTCTACTTCACAACAAATTTAAGAAATCAATTTAAGAAGCTCATCTGTTTAATTACGCCCTAAAAGCGAATTCCATATTGTGAACAGATGCTGAGCCTTTGATAGCAAAATAGTAAAAAGCACGCAATGAAATTTTAACAGCCTAACAGCTACATTAGATTTAAAACTTGGTAATCTGATTTATATATTGCGCAAATCAATAGATATAACATTACTTTCAACAATGTGAAAATAAAATATATTTTATACTTTAAAGTAAAAATTGTGTATCGAAGAGAATCCCGGTTTGTTTATAAAAAAAATTAACAATTTGTGTTGACTTTAGTGAAGTATTTAATCTACACATTTTACTTTACGACACCAGTAATATTTATCCATTTAAACAGCATGTAGACACGAAATCTCAAATTATATGTGTCAGTACACAAAATTTAATATATATGATAATAAAATCAATTTTAGTCGTACTTACATGCTTCACGACCATTAAGTGGTCCGTAAGAAAAATGAGTTCACTTTTGAACAATTCCCACACTGCTTCTCGGCGCAAGCGTTCCTTCTCTGGTAGACTACTTATGGCCGACTGTAACAGTGGCGAGGTTTGAAAATTTGACGCCGAGCGATGACTGGGACTCAACTGCGGTTGCGAACCAGGAGTTGCGCTTGCCAGCGGAAAGTTGGTGTTTGCTGTCTGATGCATTTGTTTGAAAGGGCTTGTTGCTCTGGAATCGGAGGAGTGTAATTGCTGGTCCACGTCGGCGGATTCTTGCTGGTTTTGCATCGGCACGTTTATAGTGTTGCTGTTTAAGTTATATAAGTTTTCAGCGCCGGAATCAGCTCCTTGTTGAATCTTTGGAGAATTTGTCTGCTGATATATTAGTTCAGACCAATGTGAATCCTGTAAGAAAGCCAGAAAATAATGTTAAATGATAGCAATTATAAGCTTGAATTGAAAACGAAAAAAGTATCATCATCATCATCATGTCCAGCCATACAAAAGTCAAAAGTGACTAATGTTGCACTGCCATATAACTATAAGGGGTAAAAAAGTATACAAATCAACACAGAAATAATATTTTAGACAAATTATTAGAGAGATTTACGAGAGAGAGAGGTAGAGAGAGAAAAAATACCTAGCTACTATGAGTAAATCTATCAGGATAACTCACAGAAATGAGGCAAACTAAGCCTCTCCACACCACTATTATTGTCAAGTTAGCAGTCGGGCAAGGCAACATCAGCAATGCAGCTTCCTTGCGGCTTTCACTGCATCACGTAATAAACAAACCAAACCTCGCATCTAACTTTGCCCTACTAAGAAATGAAAGTTACAAAGATGATACTACTAGACATCTGCAACAAGATCGCCACTGAGCACAATTCGAAGCCATATTGCTAAGGGTTTATAACCAAGAACTATGATGCGCACGAGATTTATAGATTTTATTTATTTATAAAAATGCGTGCGTCACATGCAGTTCAAGCTCAATAAAATTATTAAATGTACAGAAAGTTCTGTTGTAGTTCAAAACAAAAATAAATTCAAAATATATTTCGAAATTAAAACCACCGTTGCTGATTTCAATGAATCTTTTTGTTTGAATATTGTAAGCATTTCTGCAAAGTTCATTGCATGAATCACTTGGTGAATTTACACTATTAGATTGATTTCAATTTCAGTTTTTGTATTATTTCGAGACCTATGTCAGCCTCTCTGGTAATAATCGGTTGCCATCATGCATCACTTGACAGTTTTTATAATAGTTATTCGCGTTCACAAAATTTTATAATGCCCGAGAAAGAAAATTCAATTCTTCTGTTTCAGGGCTGAATCTCTTTCCAGATTAAATGGGTTCAATGCAGCGTTGATTGAAGCGTGCATATCCACGTGTACCAATATTTAGTAAATAAAATTGACTGTTGTAGTCATGGCACTTTAACTTAAATATAAGAACATAAAGAGTCAAACTTAAGTGGTGTCAGAACATAATATAATATATGTTGGTGATAGGGCCAGCTCATGAAGCTTCAATTTAACATTCTGATTGCAACAGGCCAAAATCTCGTTAGCAAAATCGGACAGGCCCAAACTTGGCGTCTATGAAATCTCATTAGGAGATAGGACAGACAATTTAAAAAAAACGGCCACGTCATGCTGCTTTTATAATTAACAACATATTATCATTTGTCCAAAAGCTAGTGTGATCATAACTACTCTTAACATTAACAATCAAATTACTTTTAACATATTTTGTAAACTGCCAAAATCGCAAGTTTCACAATCTGATATGACGTGAAAGTTCATTCCTAATTTAAATTTGATGCACAATGTTTAACAATAATAAAATAAAATAAGCCAAGACAATGCTATTGCCTTGGACTAATTTTGGTGCCCAAAGTATAGCCGAATAAATAAATTATATTTAAATATTTGTTGTGGCGTATGGTTTAATATTGATGCAATTGTGTATTAGGTATTGCGTACCTAGTCACAAACTCGATTAAATAGAACAAGTAGGATAAACCAAAGTCAGCACAAATACGCGTTTTATTTTACTGGCTATTCATCAGTTGTAGACGGCACAACGTCCCATACCCACTCTATATTTGGTCAAGAAATGTGGGACAATTAGATGGTATATTTTTCTATAAGAATGTTTATCCAAGTAGTAATGGAGTTAATTTAACATAAAGTCTCCGATAATTCGACTTCAAAGCCAACTAATTATATATCATATATGCTGAGTCTGCAAATAGTATCAAAAAAGTTATTGCCGAGTCGGTACATATTATGAGCACTGTGAATTACAAAATATGCTAAATTTAGCCAAAATTGGGAATAACAATTACTTCTGAACACCTGGTAATCAAGCAAATTTTAACACCTGGGCTTTGTTTGGTAATATTTATCATATTTTGCGTTAATTTTTACGCCATTCAATTAAAAATGCAATTGTTATACAAATATATATAACTATTATATATGTAACTTAATGATGCCATAATTACCGTCAAATGTGCCAACTGATATCGATCATGACCACCCAATAATGATTTGCTAAAGTAACAGGTATCCAGCCGTAGTTGTAATTGTCTATTTTTGGTGATATTTAGCATATCTTAAAATCAAGTTTATGTGTATCACGTACCAACTGGGCAACCATAATGTTGGTACTCTTTATTTACTCGGTATCTATTTTATACATTGAATTGGCTTTCAAGTCAAATTGTCAGATATTTTGTATGAAGTTAACTCCATTAATGCGTGAATACACTTTTGTATTTCGGATTGTACCGTCCAAATGCTTCACATTTCTTGACAAACTATATCTAGAAGGTATATGTCCTAGTACCACCTCCTACGTAAGTGTTGTCGGTAAGCCCGAAACGAAAATCAATACACCTTTTGTACATGCTGACTTTAGGTTACCATTCTAGTCCTATTTAAACTAATTTGTTACTAAGTACGCAACAGCTAATGTACATTTGCATGTTAAAATTTTTTTTCGGTAGAATATTTGTGTCTATAGTCATATATTAGAAGTCGTTCGAAACAACAATCAAAATAATGCTGACTAGCAACATTCACGTTTTTATATATACCAATAGCGAGCAGAACTTCATGCATGCATCATACAAATTTACAAAACTATACTCATTTAATGAAAATATTAATGATAGCCTATATTTTGCTAAATTAAATGACTTATTTTGGATAAAAATCATGTAGCATCCTTTTAAATCAATAAACGCTATTTAAAAACATTTGAATTGACAAAATGAGTTTACCGATCAAATGTTAAATCGGAATCTGACTGCGTTGTTATTTCGCACAAACCAATAAACTTGAAATCAATTTTCATGTAATTCAGCATCGTTTAATCGGTTGTCTGAGCGTTGTCATATGGAATTTGTAATTGGACAAGTTGCAGAGGTATCGTAAGGAATGAATGCTGGCTGTGGTAAGAGCTACGTCAACTTTGATTTGCATCGTGTTAGAAAATAACAAATGCGTAGTCACATTGATCTCCAATAGTGTCAGGTGAGCCGTAGCGCCCGTTCAGGATATACAATACCGACTATTACCAATGAAACCATGCCTAAAATCCAATTAACGGCCATCCATGTGCAACTAATGAATGAACCCTGCGTAACTTGATCGTTGAGCTGAAATTAGACTAAGCCAATTATATCAGTCGTGCTAGAATTCACAATATTGACCGGAAAACATTGTCTATGAAGATAATTATGTGTAAAATTTACCAAATTTTGGCCGACTTCGAACCATAATTTACAATGTTTTCATTCATCAGTGCTTTGCTCGTCTGTCAATAATTCTTTTATTCAAGTTTTCAATCTTCTAGTATAAAATTCATTTCATCGCTAATGTAATTCTACAATAGTTGGCAGTGACTTTTTGTTCTTAAATTCAGCATTGTCAGTGTTATACAATAATGCACTTTTGCAAGAATTTTCTTTGTTTCAAATTAAGCGTGCTAATGTTTACACCGCATGCTTGCGTCATAACTCACTACGCCTTCAAACGGTCCATTCTAGAATTGTGAATTGCATGAATACAGAAATCATGGGTTTGCAATAATTTAATAGCGGTCTGAAACCAATATTGACGAAATTCTCAATATTCCGCGCGATAAGTAATTGACAATTACTTAGGGCTTTTGTGCAGTTACATTATAGCTGTTATGCAACAGTCCTAAATTTTTGCTCCATTGCTAATCCGCAGTATAGGAGTACGATTTAATTGGTTCCACTAAAAACATGTAAAGACATTGAATGTCATTCCTTGATCCAATAGAGAGCCGTTTTACATGCAAAATCGACATTCGTCGTTATATGCAAAATTTCAATTTGTGCAAGCGGATGAAGTTCTGACTTTGGCATTTTTGTGCATATTTAACTTAAAAAATCAGTGTCATTTATAGTATGATTCTTAATTAAACGTTTAGTCAAATATAATTTAATTTTCGATTTAGTTAAAATTTGTATGATTCTGCTATTTTAGCGTTATTATAATTGCCAAACAGCATTTGCTTACACGAAGTTTTCACACGATAATTAACCAGAAAAATCGATGCAGCGTCTTTGAAAGAAATCACTATTTCTAAATTTATAAAAATTACATTAATTTACTTCAATTTCTCTTTCAAAATTTTTTCGTATAAAAGTATTATGTGCTTTTAAAGATAACGTTCTTTAAGTGCGTGGATTTCGGTTGAGGTATTTTATTATCCTTTGATTTGTGAGTTCCTTTGCTTCACACTGAACAATAAAATATTTTAATTTCATGTTTAGTTTTAATAATTTTAAATTAAAATAAGTGTTAAAAAGTTTGATTTAAAACGGACCAACTTTTAGCGCATATTCCATGAAGAATGGAATTTAATGTCGAAAATTTCTCGACAGATAGCTTATTTAAAGCATATATTTACCACACACATATCTCCCACAATTCTACTTCTTATCTTAATTCTTCTGCAATTAAATCCTATGTTGGCTGATAATTTAATCATCTATCAACGCGTTTTACAGGTGAGCTTTTAGAAATGCAGATACTCTTCTAGTTATCACCAATTTAACCTTTTACAGATTGGATGTTAAAAAGATGAAATGGATAGAAAAAGTCCCTAAGGCTAATATATAATTCGTGTCTCTTGGGCTGTTTATTAAATAACAATTTTCTGAAATTATTGTGCTTACTTTTTAAAAAGTAAATTGTTTGATTTAAAAATTCAATCTCAACAATTTTTTTTCAAAAAACGACAAGATTGATTCACTTATTCATGTAAACTCTGCCAAGGGCAAAGAGAAATTTTTTTTCAAATAACGAACATATCCACATTTCACATTTGTACTTTAAAATCATCAAATGCGCATATTAACATGCGTGGAAAGTTCAAAATGGGCAATTGCCCAAATATTTGCACACAACATATAAACCTATTGTATATGAGCATACGCACATGCTACGATTACAAACGAAAGTCCGTCTGCAGTTTGTTATTTACTGATGCAGATTTGATTGCCAAATTTGTTTTTATATTCATTTGCAAATTATCTTTAAAGAGGTTTGTGTGTTATGCAGTTGTAAGAGGTAAAAAAGTATGTTGCACAAGTGTGGACGTGTGTTCAAAATATGTATAGAGCAAAGGACATTTTAAGATAGAATTTGTCGATATTAAATGAATAAATTAATCAATTTCTAGTTAAGAAGTACGGATTGAGTTAAAGCAAGAAGTTAAAACCGAAATTAAAGTTTTAGTAAGCCTAATTGTTGAAAAGTTATTTCCCAAATATATCTCAATATTGAGTTTCACAATTGCAAGAATGCATCCATTGACATAGTGATAGATAAAACGTAGCTCATGGAAATTAAAATCGAAAAATTCTTGCAATTTGATTTCCATTTAACCGGAGTGGGATTTTTGTAATTTATACTTTTTAAACCAATTAACAATTGCCCTTCGGCTAATAAGTCGAGTTTCACTTATGCGGACCACTAAAAGGCGTCCTAAGTATTGAACGTAAACCTCAAGTAGGCTTGTTTTAATAAATCTAATTTCACATGTTTCTCTAATATATATAGAAAAACTGCCAAAACTGGATCTTGTGTCACTTTTACCTTCAAAAATATGAATTTGATACTTGTTATTTAATTAGAATATACATTTATTCATTAAAAATCGTCTTCTTTGATGAGATTGTAATGGAACAGAAGGACACCATTCGTGTAATAAAACAAATTATTAAGTATTTTTTAGCAAAATATAAATTAGAGCATTGGTAAACTTACTCTGATTTTCCTCTGACTAGAAACGGTTTTATTGGTTCCCATCTTTGAAACTAAATTTGTATTGTACCTCCGATTTTCGAGATCATCAACACATAAAAACTTTGGATACTTAGACTATCAGAACTATACGTAGGTATTGCGAGAAATCTTGATGTAAGACTATTCTAAAGCTTTCGATTTTCACACTGTAATTCTAGTTATTTAAAGTATGATTTCGAACTCGGAGTTTGCTATAACTTAAAACTTACAATTTTTTTTTCTGTTTTACCTGGGTAGTATGTGAAACAAATATTTTTAAAACTTATTGCCTTATCTGAATTCGTGTGAATAATGCATTTTAGTAAACCAAATTAATAATAATTTAATACCGACCGATCTTGATAAGCGTGTGCTTAACTTATCAAAAGTGCCAATCGATCAGCTAACAATGGAGGCACTATCGATGGGCCGAAATTATGGAATACATCCTTCTAATAAATGCGATGTTGATTTTGAGGCAGCATTTGAATTGTTATTTGAACAAACAGCTGACTTGGAGCCTACCAGTATTGATTATAAAAATTAGTTCAAGGCTACACTAGTTGATCAGGCTTCACACTTGAAATCGTCTAAATGTGCAGAGTAGCATGCGTTGACAAAGCAGCATCTAAATGCACTTAGAAATATCAGCAGAAACGCAGACATCAAAATACTACGCGCTGATAAAGGAAAGAGCGCAATTATAATTGACAAATCTGAATACGTACAAAAGATGGAAAACGTGTTAAATGACAATACAAAATTCACACGTCTGGACGATAAATCAGATGAAATAGACAAGGTGGAGCGCAAAGTAATTAATGAAATTAAGATTTTGACAGATGCCGGTTTTATTGATGAGGCCACTGCACAGAAGCTCAAGCCTGTTGGATCATCTACACCAATAATGTACGGATTACCAAAAACACACAAAAGAGGTTGTCCTATGAGGCCAATTTTATCAGGTAAATTCTCCGTTTCATGCACTAGCTAAATGGCTAGTTCGTTTACTTGAACCATTACGTAAACTACTAGGTAATTATTCGTTGCCTATTCGTTTGAGTTTGTAAACAAAATTCAAGACATAAATGTTAAAAACAAGATTATGGTATCTTTAATGTTACGTCTTTGTTTACAACGTTCCAATTGATGAAACCATTGACATTATAGTCAAAGCGGTAGAACACGATATATTACCATCGCCGGTGCCAGGTCAACTCTACGTAAGCTTGATCGTATTATGCAATTTATGACGTACGATTTCGTTTTAATGGAAAAAATCTACAAACAGATTCGATGGTGTCGCAATGGGAAGCCTCCTTTATCTCCAGTGTTGGCTGAGATTTTTCTAGCACCTAGAAATACATCATTAAAGAGTGACATAAGTAAATGTGCTCAATATATATACATACGTGGATGATATATTTCTTGTACTTAAAAACAGGTCGCAATCACGAACATTGCTTCAAAGTTTCATCTAAGCACATAAGAATATCGGTTTCACGTCAGAGCATGAGAAAGATGACTGTCTGCCTTTCCTTGATGTACTGTTAAAGGTAGCAAGAAACTACTGGTAAATTAAACAGAACAATTTACTGTGACTACATAAACCAACATGGTCTGCACAGTATTTGCATTACAGCAGTTTTGTGCCATTTCAATATAAATTATCAACAGTTCGGGGTTACTTCTCAAGAATTACAGGTTATTAGTCAAGACTTAAAGAAAATGAATATAATAAAGCAATAACGACGAATGTCTAATGGCTATCCCAGACAATTAATTGAATCAATTATTAAAAGGGGAGTTAACCAGAAACAGACGTACTATGGGCCAGAAAAGAAAACCGTCTACCTAAACATCCCATTTAAGGGGATGCAGTTTCCGAAACGGTACAAAAGAAAGTTGAAGCAGCATTGACACGCACATTTAATGCAGCTAAACTACGAGTGTTATTTAGGGTAACACACTTGCCTTTACCATAATCAGTAGAGGTGTTGTTGTTAATGTCGATATCAAATATTATTTACCAATATACATGCGCAAGTTGTCGATCAACTTACGTAGGCCGATCGACCAGACGGTTAATTGATCGAATGAGAGAATATTGCACCTTGAACGCCTGTTTTAAAATCAAATGGTGAATATAATGCCCTGCTATTGCGCAACACATCATCGAAACAACGTGACGCAAGGTTTCCAGACGTAGCATTCAAAGTAATTGCTTTAAATGAAACAAAAGGGAGCTAGCCACATAATGAAGCCTTATGGATAAAAAATTGCAGCCGGATTTATAAAGGAAGAAGCACGTACAAGCATTTGAGCTTAAACTGGATGTGACGCACGCAATTTGATTGGTTTCTATTTTTCACACTCTCTCTATGTTTCACATATTTCTATCTTGTTTTGCTTTCCAATTTATATATAAAGATATGTTCATGAGTAGATATTTGAGAAGACCATGCGAAAGAAAATTTTCTTATATCTGATAAAATTTCTTTTTGTTTTTGCACATAAAAAGGGTACAATGAATTTTAATAATAATATTTCTGGTAAATTTGAAATTGCATGAAGTGCGGCACAAAATAAATAGGAATCTGTAAATACGTTTAACCAGAATTTTCTACAGTGATTAATACATGTAAACCAATTTCGTATTGCATTTCCAACAGTGGAGACTATCTAAATAGTCGATCATAGTGTAAATGGATCCATATAAGTAGACATAGTTATTACGAGAAAACGTATTGCAGAATGTTGTAATATCTTTCCTATTTCACATTTTAATGTTGGTTATTTAGAATTATAAAATAGTTTGCCTGTGGGGGCGATGATAATAATTACGCTTACCCTAGTTTACGATCTTGATATAAGTACGTGACCCATTTTGTGCATATATTTGTCATTAAAAACTAAGCATTATATAGTGTAGAAAAGGCAATTAATCCAGTAAACCGGGTTCGTTCTTTTTGAGAGCTGAACACTTGCTATCCAGAAATTTCCGCGAACAAAGCTCGAACCCGGCTATTTTTGCTTTGGAATCTGGTGTACTTACCACTGTGCTACACTGCAACAAATTACACACAATTTTCAGTTGTATACCATTAATGTTTATTGGTTTGATTCCGATATTGCGTCCTTTTAAACCTAAAGTCCTGAACAAACCATCCACAATTTGTCATTATAGAACAGATACCACGCTACATGTAGGAGTGGCATCAATTTGAACATTTATATGATTAAATAAAATATTGTTGCGCCGGCGGTGATAAAAATTAAATTTAATCAAGGTTGTGGACTTATCCGGAACTTTTCACCTACTTCCCAGAATCTGCTGCGGACAGGGCACGAACCTGGCCACGTCTGCTTCTGAATATGGTGAACAAACCATTGAGCTACCCTGCCGCACACTCCACAAAATTTACAGTTGGGTGGTATTTATTTTTACATTTAAATAATTAAATAAAAATTTGTTGCACGGGAGGTAATAATAATTCATTTTAATCATGGTTGCGCTATTGATATGGGGCAGATATTTATATCAAGATCGCAATCTTGTTTTAAATAAATTATTAGAACCGCTCGCGGAACCAATGTGCAATTAATTATATAAGTTTTACTTCATGTAGCAAGATTTCTGTAATATATTGACAGATTGAGAATGATTAGTTCGGAATTTTAGATCTAAATGCGGCGTAACATATGCTAAACCTACAGGAAAACCTTACCAAGAAATAATAGTCTGTATACAACCGTAAATTGTGTTTAGTGTGCCGTGTGGTGGCACAGTAATTAATGCACCAGATTCCATAGCAGAAGGGCCTAAGTTTGAGCCCTGTCCACAGAATTATGGACAGAACGTGATGAATTCTCAATAAGGACGGAACCTAATTTACTGAATGAACTGCCTCTACATTATAAAATGCTTAGTTTATTCTAAAAAATGCAGGTAAATAATGGGGCAGGTGTTTATCTAAAAATCGAAAACTTGATCAAATTTAGAAAATATGTTCGAACTCCGTATTTTGTGTAAATTTACATTTGCAAAACAATTAAATTCTATTCTATAAATCTGATTAAATAACTAAATAAAATGTTATTTAAATGTCTTTCTCTACGTGAAATATTCCGTTTGAAATACAATAATTTTAGTTATGTATGTATTTTTATAAATAACGTTATTTATGGAAAATTTTAACATTCGTGCAAAGTCGTATAATACCGTCATTTAAATAGAATTTCCTTCGAGAAAATTGGGTTTCAGAATTTCCTACTACTCTAACCATTTTCGTATAGCAATTAAGATTGTAGGCATAATGCAAGTATTCGTTTCTCGGATATTTGAACCATTGTATTTAGACTTGTTTTTGGATAATTTTTAATTTCGCATTTTTCTGCTAATCACCTCAAATATATGTTCCAATATGGAATATGGTAAAACTTTAAACTTACAAAATCTTGATTTTAATTAGGTTTCCTCCAATTAGTATATGAAAAAAAGATTTATTACATTGGTGCCTCACGAGTACTTATTTGTTGAAATGGCTACCATTTGCGCGAAATGTATATGCTGTAAAACTTAAAAAATAAAAATGCTTCTGTCAACTTTTAAATTCTACACGACTTTTTCAATGATAAGCAGGAATTTGGGGTTTCCTTAAAACAGAATTTGATTTAATTATGCCCAATCTTCGAAGAAATACGTTTTCCCATCGGATATGGGATATAATCCAAATAGAGGAATCTCGGGAATATAGACAACTTTTAGAAATCTAACTATTAAATGGAGACTAAATGCAGTCTTGTTCTAAAATTTGACAAAATTCGTATTTTGCTGATAGTCTTCTTTTAAATTTTTAATTGAGAATTTCAAGTAACCCAATACCTATAAAAAATATTGAATTTAATTCTATTTTATCTAATTAGCAAAATAATGGAACAAATGTTTAAAATTTATGTCCAATCATTTTGTAATGCTTAGAAATTACATTATATAACTTTAGAAAATTAAGTACTACACACATTTATGATAAATTTCACATTTCATGCATGGTAGTATAAAATAAGCAGGTACATTGAATTTACCTTTACAAAAACAGATATTCATGATTCCTAATTTTAAATTAGAACGCATATTTCCCTTCAGCTAATGAAGATTATGGAAATCATTGATCTTCGTAACTGTGGACGCTTAAATAAAGATCAAGTTTTTGAGAGAAAACTTAACGTAGGCTTGTTTTAAGATTTATCGTCTCTCGCAATTTGATACTAAATTTCAATAAAAATTACCACATCGTAATTTCGTGTGGCTAAATAATTCCAGAAATCTTAAATTTAATTCCTTCTTTATCTAGTTTGAATGCGAAAAATATATTTTACTAACTTCTTTCCCCATGGTTACAGTGAATTCTAAGATTCATACAAAATGATGAAATGTAAGCAGGTACGATGAATTTCATTTCATAACGATGAGTTTAATGTGTTCAACTATTCCAACCAAAATCGTACTGCAATTAAGATTGTAAAGATAATTCAAATGGTATACCACTAGCAGTAGCCTTATGTACGAATAGATAAGTTAATGCTGGCTTTAAAAAAATTCCAATTTTCATTTTACTGTTAACTATTTGACATAGAATTTCCAACTCAGAATTTTGGATGACGTTAAATGTGCAAAATATTGAATTTAATTAAGTTTCCTCTAATTAGAATATGAAATAAATTCTATTTCATTTTATTTTCTTCAAAAAGCAATTAATATTATTGAATAAGTAATATAGTACACCTATTTAATTATAATTTATGTGTTCAATTATATGAGGGATAATCAAAACAAGTGAACTTGTTTTCCTTTAACCAGAATGGGACTTTTACTTCCTACTCTAAAAATCAAATTCATATTACATTTCAGACGCTATAGATAATCGACAGAGACGATTTTCGTTAATGTAGATCAATATCTGGAATATGAAGTGTCAAAAGTCAACATAAAACGCATCTGTTTTAAATTGTACAATTTCGCAGTATTTTTCTAATTCCTGTTTTAACGTCGTAATTTAATATGACTTTAAACAACTTAAATTAAATTCGCCAATATATAATCCAAAAATTCATTCATTTATCCTCCTAATATCAATTTTCACGGGTAATATTTCAGTTAGAAGGCTATCTTTCGTTAGTTTAATAAACTTAACAAATAATCATTTTCCCGTAAATTCTAAATTTCATGCAAAGTGGAAACGCTAGACAGGTACACTAAATGTCCGTTAATCTGATTGGGTTTTAGTGATTCATACTTTTCAGTCCGTATATGTATTTCCATTCGTTCAGTGGAGATTATCGAAAAGCCGACGTTGGGATATATAGACTAATATGAATAGAATTAAGTAATGAAAGACAATTTAATGCAGGCTTTTTTAGCATTTGTGCATTTTTGCAGATTACTACGAATTATTTAAAATATTTTCAATTCGTGAATGATTTGTAACATTAAACGTACAAAATTTTTCAATTTTTTTCTGTTTCTTCTAGCAAGAATGCGAATTAATTTTTTTCCTTCATTGCGGGTACTCATTTATTTAGAATGCTATCATTGGCGGGAAATATATCTTTGAATTATAGCTTATTAGGTTTTCCGTTACACATGGTTAAGCTTGGTTTAATGAAATATAAACAAATTCATCTCTATTATACAGAGTTATATTAATTAAAGCTACGGAGAATCGTAAAAAAAGTTCTATTCTACAAATGACTATATTGAATTTATCTACAATTATTAATAAATTATAGTCTAAATAGGATATGAAATAGTAGCTCTATTGTTCAAGAGAAATTTAACCTACATATCTGATAAGACTGCGTGAGGAATTTATCTCTATTCATCAACGATATAAGTTTTTCAAGCAATTAAATTTAATCAATCCAAAGTATAGTAACTGTTTTAACCTATTCATTAAAAATAACTATAAATATAATAAACAATGTAGAGCAATAGACGAAGCTCAATTAAAAAAGCACAAATCTATTGTAAATATTTATTAAATGTGTACAACAATGAACATGTTATATAATGTATTATGTTTTTAGAGTGCAACCTTCCACAAATTCTTAATTTTTTTACGAAGACTACTGAGAGTGTCTCATTCTCATCAAGTCATCATAATGTTATAAATAGAATCCCCGCCGATATTTCGAGTTGATCTATCTGTCTAATTTTCCATGTTCCGTATTAGCAATATTTTCGATAAAGTATCTCTAAACGAATGATAATTCTTATTTTTACATAAATTATATATACATTTAAGCAAAAATTGATCGCGCGGGCAATGGTAACAATTCTTCAAGTCAAGTTTGCGAGCTTGAAGTAAACACCAATCCCATTATATTTAACCAGTCGTTGAACGACATAATGAAACTAACGCCAGTCGCAGGCACTGCTGCGTGTCGATCTTTCATGATCATCCTCAGGGTACGACGTCAAACGGACCAGCGAGGATCATAGCGCATTGCATATATATGGAAAGAAAAATAAGATACCTACAAAGTATGCAGGACTACTAGAGTTGAGAGCCGCATATGTACTTGTGGTTTCCATATATATATATAAGCAATGCGGTTTGATCCTCGCTGGTCAGTTTGACGTCGTACTCTGAAGATGATCATGAAAGAACGACACGCATCACTGCGTGCGCCTGGCGTTAGTTTTGTTATGTCGTTCAACGACTGGCTAAATACAATGGAATTGGTGTTTACTTCAAGCTCGCAAACTTGATTTAAAGAATTGATATAAACATTGACGCTTGAAACATGCAAGTGATTTTGCCGTCGTGCTCCGATGTCAATCGTGGACGGCCAAAACGCATCAATACGTGTGACTAACGGTAGATTTGCCATGTTGTGAAACTGGTTAAACACAACGGGATTGACTTCTTATCATGCTGGCAAACGTTTTTTAAATTATTGTATTCACAAGTCGCATAATCAATGATTATTAACTTGTAAACGTTATATATGTATTAATTTCACTTTTACGGACATTTATACTCCTGTTTATATAGGACACTATTTTCCGTTTAAAAATGATTTTTATTGATGTTCCTTATGCTAAATTAAGAGGAAACTTCATTTTCGTTAATTAAGTCTTTTATCTAGAACAGTCATTTTCGCTTGTATTAATTCTTCAATTTTCAAGCGGTAACTAATTTGACTGGGTGCAGGCATGTTGAAATTGAGCATGTGTAATTAGTGATTAACATACTTTCATTCTTGGAATAAAAAAGACTATATTATGAACCATTCTATAAACATAATGAACTTTCTATAATTAAAATCTTGTTCAATATAAAATTTGTCCTGAAACAAATGGTTTTTATACTGTCTTAATATGAAGCTCGCGGGCTACAACAAAAGACCTTATATATTAAATGTCCGAACGGGGACTCGAACCGCGGACTCTCTGAAACATCACAAATATATATGTGGCAAAAGCTGAAAAGTATAATGTTTGTGACTTCCTGGAATTGTTGCAGCTGAATTTTTTTGGTTTGAACAGTGATCGTCGAATAAAGCTTTATTACTCATTAATTTTTAATAGCATAACGAGCGCAAATAATTACACAGACACAAGTACTCATAACTGTGCAGTACGCATACCAGTGATGCATATGTAATAAATATGCATGTATGTACATATTAATATCCATGTTTTTCCACATTATTTGAACAATATTTCATTCGAACATGCTGCTATTGAAAAACAGTATGTGCATAGAAATGTGTAAATTAAAATATAAATATGACGTTAAAAGAAATTGTACATTAAACTTTGGTCTTGTTTTAACTAATAAAGCTGTATACACGAAAATGTATGCGTTATTTTTTTGCATGATGGTTGTTCTCCAAAAAACTTATGTAACACGATTTCAAAAGAGGACTTAAGACTATTGATTTAGATTTTAATTGTTTTCAGATGCTTTAGTGCGATTTCATTTTATATATATATATATATATATATATATATATATATACATATATATATATATATATATATATATATATATATATATGTGTGTGTGTGTTTGTGCGTATGTTATTACCTAATAAAAGCACGCGTATCCAGGATTTCAAAAAATTAGCTACAATAAAACGTAAATATAGAATATTTGCATTTAATATTAGATATAGATATAAAATTAAACATAAATATTCAAAAATTCAATTGCAAATTGATGCTCTCCAGCAAAGTCTTCATATCAAATATTGGCTTTAGTTATTCTTTTTTAACACTGTGAATGTTCGTTATGTGATACTGGAATGAAAACGTTAATAAATTAAACTATTAAAATAAGCCGACATCAATCACTGTACGAACCTATTGCATGATGATTATAAAAGCCAATAAATGAACAATGATATGAACTACTTTAGAATATTACTTGCAATCGGGAAGTTTTGTTTTTTAAACAAAACTTATAGCTTACCAGTTTGTGTAAAATAATACGGTATATATATATATATACATACATACATATATATATATATATATATATATTAATGTGGAAATGGTGAAAGTATATGACACAGCAAAATTATAAGCTTTTCAAACCCGGGCACGATTATATTACACCGAAATAAAACACCAATGTTTTAACGCCCATGAAGTGTTCAAAGTCAGTTAATGTTATATATTTAGAACTAATAACAAAAAATACCTTTGCTGCATACCTCAGTAGGTAAATCATTTGTTAGGTAAGAGTAATATTAAATTTGTCGCTGGTTAATTTATGCTCACTGCGACACATTTTTGAAGTACTAAATATTTCAAATAATATGAAGATTTCCTTTTATAAATTTGAAATACAAGATAAGATTTCCATATTGTTTCATTTTCATTTCAGTCGGAATAAAAGAGTAGAATATGAAGATTACGTTGGAATAACAAATGTTAATTAAGCGGGAAATTCGCATATTTGACAGTTTGAATAGCCGCGATGTACTAGTCCCAGAAAAAATAAAACTGCGTCGGGACTGGATGCAAAGGAAAGCAACGAATCAAAATTACCCAGTGCGTGGTGAATTAAATTGTATAGCCCATTAATTGCATAAATGCATATATATATATATATATATATATATATATATATATATATATATATATATAGCCAAAGTGAATTCTCAGCAAAAGAAAGCCTTTTGATTATGTTAATTATTTTAATAATTTTACGATAATAGTAATTCGCTTAATTGTAGCAAACCTTTTCAAAAAGCAACAGGAAGTATTTTTTTAATAAAGTTAAATTTGTTAAATCAGTGCCGTCGTAGAGTAACATTTAAAAGAAAACTAGATTGCTCGTGTACTCAAAATTTAGGAAATTCATTTAATAATACTTGCTTTAAATTATAATCGCCAAGTGAATATTATGGGTACAATCAAAGTGTTGAAAATAATATTTTTACAAAACATTTGAATTTTATAAAAGATTAATTAACTGAAAACTACTATTTGTGTAAAAAATTACGCGTCGTTTAGTAATAAATTTGAAATGAATTTATTTTCTGTTCTGTAACGCAATTGGTGCTTTAAAACTAGACTACCATAAATTAAATTATATAAATATTTTTTTTAGTTTTAATCTGAATTTATCTTTTTTTTAATAATGATTTCACGTTTGCTGTAAAATATTGGACAGATTTACAGCAGGGCATATACTACATGAAACAATTTTGGTTACAGTTTCGAAACTGAGGAGGATCAGATAGCGCACATTTTTCGTTCTAAATCTTAAATAAGAAACTACAAATCTGGCATTTTAGAGCAGACGACACGCTAACTATAGAACGAATATTGATTTGAATGTTTATGTTTGGAATTCATTATTATTATGTATATGTCGTCCGTTTGAAGATGTTGTTCTCTAAGTTAAGAAAACCAATCCACATCGCGAAATTGTCAAATTTGCTGCGATCGGCTCTTGAACTAAGTGCACAAGCGTCCTACTCAAAAATGAGCTACAACCATCTGTCCAGCATACGAAAATCTTGTCTTATGTCTACGTCCTCAATTTAGTCTCGAAACAATTAAAATCATTTTAATTTTTAATCACTGCTTAAATACCTGGCATTAGATTGTGCAATAAGCAATGTTTTTAATATGTTTACAATTGTTGAGTTTCTAAACTCAATACCTGATGATAGTTCTTCCGACGCCAAGCTTGCACAGGCAATCGTGCTAAGATATGCACCAATACTAAAGTGGCTTGTAAGACCATTTGACATAGAATTCGTATTGTCTCATACAGCTTCTTTAGACTACCTCTTTTAATGCTATCAGTCATGTGTTCGCTGCATTTTCACTTGTAGCTTTAATATATTTTGTCAGAGTAAAACTTATATTGAATGGTTTATTTGTAAATCAGTCGATGTGATAACTCGATGACTCACTGAATCCCGTAGTTCACCTAAACTAAAGTGAACATTTTAAAACGTAGAACCGAGATCGAATTACCTGAAATTGAGAATTTTCCCGTTATATTAAATATTCAGAATATGTACCAATATAACACAGACAGTTTACGACCAAGAAAACAGCTACATAGACCTGTTTACTGCTGAACCAACAGACAAGATCGAAATTAAAATGAAAAACTCAAAACTCAACAGTCAAATATTGATTTAAAATGATAAAAAGTAAAACCTTAACCATTTTTTTATTAAATTTAAGAGGAATTCAAAATAGCTTCTTACAAATTTTTACGCAAAATCTTTTCTCATGGAGCCAGTGGAAAATTCCTACGATCAAAATGAAAAATTATTTTAATTTTTATCTGACGAGTTCTTTTCCTATGCACACTTTAACATTTTGCTAAAATTTTATCCGTTCCGAATGCTAAAACAAATTATCACAAAATAGTTTCACGTTTGCTGCTTGTTTAAAATATATAATGCAAAAGATACATTTACAAGCATAAAATCGAAGACCCCATCCGTTTACATCGCTTCTGCCAATATTTAAGGTGATAATTTTGAAGTTCTCTATTCAAGTCTATAATATTAATGCATCGGAGATCAGGATGTCTATTATACGAAAATTGTGGGTATCAGTAAATTCGTATACTTACTTAATAATTTTAAACGAAAATGATTACACAAAACTAGAGATTGAGAAAAAATTAAAAGACGCTTTTTTGTGCTTAATTAAATGTCGCCATGAAAAGTAATCTGCTTCACAATGAGCATTTCATTAGTGAATATTTTTTTAGTTAGTAAATATTAGTGGATAGATATGTTTTCCTTTTGCAATCATTAAGGCTATCGTAAAACAATTTGCTTTCTGTTAAACTCATATCAATAACAAAAATAAAGGAATTCCATGTTAGTTTAATTGTTAGTAATGCTAGCACTTTTTAATTTTTCGATTAATACATTCAGTTAATGCGTTTTGATTTGGCAATTGTCTAAATCTTAGACAAATTTAGACACTGGCTTACTGTATAATATTTTATAATCGTTTATACAAAAAGGATGGAGGAATTATTTTAATTTCAAATAAAGTTTACTAGTAAGAATATTTGACTTTTTGAAACACCTTCAAGAAACAAATAATTTCGAACACTATATTCTGGTTTAATCAAAATAAGTCTCTCTCACTTTGCAAAAAACATGACAGGAATAACTGCTTCAACGAGACATATCTGGATTGCAGTTGACTAATATAATATATTTTCTGGTGACAGTTTTCTAACGCAATAACAAAATTACCTTATTGATTGCAATTGTGTATTAGGTGTTGCGAACCTAGTAACAAATTAGTTCGAATAAGACCAGAAGGATAAACCAAAGACAGGATGAACGGATTGTATAATCTCGTGCACGTCCATTTCGTGCATACTGGAGACTCGTCAGTAGACGCTGGCATCACGCTCTTTACCCACTATATATTTGGGTGAGAAATGTGGGATAATAGGACGATACAATCTCCTAGACGAATATGTATATCCGCAGTAGTGAAGCTAACATCATAAACGTTATCGACAATGCGACGTTAACGATAATTCACCATTTATAATATATATATATATATATATATATATATATATATATATATATATGTGTGTGTGTGTGTGTGTGTAAATTTAGCCTGTGAAGGATACCAACACAATGGCTAAGTGAGTAAATTTTGACAATTCACTTTAATCAATCCTGGATCATCAAATCTAACAGCCGAAAACCTATCTGTTACATATTTGCATCTAGTATTATTTAACAATAGCACAGTACTACAACGCAATAAAAGATTCCCGTCTGTAAAATTGGCATTTATATATACCTTCATTTTTATAAACATGAGCATTTATAAAGTATTCGTCTCATTAATTTATTATAGGAAGTAATGGTTGAAATGTCGAAAGGTAGTTTGACCCTATTAAAATATATTTATATTGTCAGCACTTTTAAAAATGCAAACAGAGTCATTTTTTATTGCAAACAAAATATTTTTTAATAAATATATTTAAAATATTATTCTCATTTTAACTAAGACACATTGAAACAATTTAAAAGGTTTAAGATCGCATGCATTGTTAAATAACTAATTACATATTATAAAATTTACCCGAAATGACGCAAGGTAGCTATTATGAAATAGAGTTGGCTTTAATTGTGTCAATGCAACGCAAAGGTCCATTAGAGATTCTTTTGAACGAGTTCTTTTATCGATCTGTAAAAATAAAATAATAAAGCGAGAAATGTTGTAAGTACAGCAATGCAGGATTGAAATGTAAACGTTCGTGTATAAATTACGTGAATAATTAAGCAAGATAAACCTTGAATGTACAAACTTCTACAAATCGTTTAAAATATAAAGATAAAAAAGCTTAAATGCTGAAAAAACACTGAGGGCATAAATTAAAATGGATGACGATCAAATGTTTTTAAGTCTTTAACATGAAATAAAAATTAGATTAAATAATAAAAGTGCTCATATGAAAATATAATCTGCTATAATTTCTATTTGAAACATTGTTTGAAAATAGTTTGTATAATTATTATGAAGATTTAATCAAAATTAAAATTTTCTCAAATAAATAAACCTACTTGAGTTTGCTTAAATTAAAATTTATCAAGGTAAAATAGGCAAAGCTAATAACAATTTATTACGCATTGATATTTCTTTGACAATTAGCTAATGCACAGCTCGGCCACCGTTAAGTATACTTTACTTAGGCCCTTGTTACAGACATTTATTTTGATTCCGGTTAAGATTATTAATTATTATCAGGTTATCCCAAGAATAGGCTACAATTTTTATTAGTTAAGTATTCTAGAACAGTCCTTCTCGTTTCCTTTAATTATTCAATTGCTTAATTTTTTTGTTTTGGCTACAGGCGTGTTAGGTATAGCCTCTTAAACTCACTGCTGTATCAGTTTAACGTTCGCTAAACTTCGCAACATGACGTTGAAATGCTCGTTATTTATTGAACACATCTGCGTAAGAAATTTATACATTGGCGAACACTGTTGGGACACCTAGCAATTTGGCATTATTGAAAATTAAATTCATTGAACTTGTAATCATTTTTCAGTCAACGGCATGGCTTCTGATTTTATTCTGACAAGAACAGGGTACATTTGGCCACAATCGTGACATAAAAATATATCATTATTTGCAGTCGCTTTCCGTTAGAAAAATAACGTTGTTAGCATGGATTGAATTTTTTAATAAAAAAATCACATTTCTCGATGTTAGAAAGTGTGATGTGCTTCAACAGAATATTATTTTAATTAGAAGATTAACCTGACTACAAAAACCAACGAATTGTGCAGATAAGAAAAAATGTTCAAAAGGTTCAAGTTAAAACCGAGCTATATATATATATATATATATATATATACATATATATCGCACTTTAACTAGAAATCTGCTTATTTGCTTAATTTGGCTTATCTCTCTGGTCATAGTACTTAAATTGAGGTATCATAATATATATATATATATATATATATATATATATATATATATATATATATATATATATGCCATTTGTACAATTTATGAGTGAACTGTTTTAAACAAATAATTTTCTTTCATGTACTATAGGAATGCTATGAGATGATTCCATTTCAAGCGGCAAATATTTTAATTAAAACATTATTATATCCGTCGAGTCAGAAGTAACCGATAAAGATGCCTCCGCTTTTATGCTACGACCAGAAAGATAAGCCGCATTAAACAAAAACGCAGGTTTAAAGTTTAAGTGCGAATTTAAGAAAGCAAGGAATTGCACAAGGACGATTTAATCACAATGAGTTTTCGAAATGAAAACTCGGAATATTAAGCAATCATTTTGTGACGATTTCTTGAGATTTCAGTCTTGCAATGAAATATGTATTAAATAGACAATTTTTTGGGAAAACTATATTTCGGTGTTCGTTTAATAATGCGTCGGATAGATAAAATAATTGCGATAAAATTTCTTTCTTATTCTTTAACCTTCAAAAACGTTGGAATAACCTTGTTTACGTTCACCAATGGTTTTATATTTATTCACGATTTCTCAAACGTACTCATTAATATTTTTTTAATCCTAAATGCGAGTCTACATTTGTTAAGGCTAAAGATGGACGCCCGTTAGATGAGCTAATAATGTTTTTTTGAGGATATGCTACGAAAGCATCCCTTTTGGGCGAGAAAGCAGTCGTTTTGAATTAGTAAAGCATAAGTCACATAAGTATGTTAGCGGAAGTCGATTTGAGTTAGACACTATCGATCGTAATTGTATCGGTAAACTTTTTTAAACAGAACGTCCGTATCAACTACTAAATAAGTATAAATTGCTTCCTATCACAAGTACGTAACGTTTAACTAACATATAGATAATATTGTTAATAGTAACAGTTGGTCGTAAGACATCTATTCTGAGCAATTGTAAATGTGATGCTTAAAAAGGCATCATGAAAGGATATTAAAATAACGTGGTGGATACATTTATTAAGTAAAGCCATGGATTAAAAAACACCAAGCCAGCATCAGAGGATAGACAGAAAAGTGTACCTCTCTTACTTTAACTTTACTTTTTTACTTTACTGCGGTTGACTCTTTGAGGATAAGCCGGCCTGGTGACATTTCGCTGGAGTTTCTGGGAATTTGGTACAAGTGGTGTCCCCTCACCACCGGCTTTTTGATCGAGGACGCACCTCTAGCCTTTTGCACATTCAAGCGCAGTCTGCAAGGCAGCAGTAAGTTGTATGGTTGTTGCGGCTGTTGAGAGCTCATTCGCCATTCGGAAGTACGGGGTACTGTCCAGGAGTCCATGTAATCCTGTGGCTGTTGAACCCTTGTGGCGGGGAACACACGCCGAGTCATGGTGCCGTCGTCGGGCTCATGTGGTATTTTATAAGAGATCCGATTGCCGGTCGGAAATCCACCACGCCCTGGTGACACTTTAACTAAGGGTAACTTAATTAAATTCAAATATATTTTAATTGTTTATTGTTAATTTTCTGAAAGATTATGTTAATAAATCATAGTTGAAAACCAGACATAAGTAGTTCTTATCAACACACGTGTAGTCGGTGTCAGTTGAGATTATTTTTATAGTTCATATTAATTACACAAACATAAGTCATTTTCTTACCATTTTCAGAAAGTTCTTTCCGCTTCTACGCTTTGATTCTATTGTGCAAAAATATAAAATGCATATAGAATGTTTATCTTTTTATATCAACAAAATAAAAATACATCGTATATAAATTTAAAATTGCTAATTTGCTTTAGAGGTGTAATAACTGTTTATTTCAACAAAAAGTACCATTTATTTAACTAAATACTGGTGAATTTTGATTGCCATAATCTACATATAATTGGACACTATTCCGGGTTAATTTACACAGAGAAAAATTTGTTTGACACTTATAAATTTATAATAAAAAATAAAATAAATTATTACGGCCTCTTCTAACTGTTACTTATTCAAATTTGTCACGAAAATGGGCGCTAATTTATTAAGGTAAATAAACATGTTGGTGCAAATCACCAAGTAATGTCGCAGTTTCCATAAAAATATGCGATTTCGAAAACCAGTTTTTAAAATAAACACTGAACTTATTGTGCAAAAGTTTTAATTAGATTACAAATTAATCAATGTCGTTGTGTTCCAATTAATTGTATTCAAAGGAGCTAGAAATAATGGCAAATACACCGTACAGAAATTAAATTATACGTGGAATATTGAATCACCATAACGTCTAGAAGAGTTCAATATTGTATACAAATAGTCAGGTCAGAATTCATGCCAAAATAAGATAACGTTGACAATTTTTTTGAAGTAACACTAATTCAATTGTATTTAACCAGTCATCGACCAACATAAAAAAAACTACCGCCATTACAATTCACAAAATCGTTTTGACCTTCCCTGATCGTCACCATTGTACGACGACAAACTGACTAGCGAGGATCAAACCGAATTGCATATATATGAAAAGCAAAATTAGATATGCGGCTCTCATCTCTAGCAGTCTCGCATAAATTAAACTTGACTAGAAATGCGCCTGCACAATTTCTATGCAGTCGTACTCTGATGGGGCTCTGCTGGTAGTTTTGTTACGTTGTTCGACGATTGGTTAAATACAATAGGATTTGTGTTTGCTTCAAGCTCGCAAACTTGATTTAAAGATTGTTACCACCACCCGCGCAAACAATTATTGTTTAATTGTATTGTCGATATATATATATATATATATATATATATATATATATATATATATATATATATTCATTGTACCCTTCTTATGTGCAAAAACAAAAAGAAATTTTATCAGATATAAGAAAATTTTTCTTTCTCATTGTCTTCTCAAATATCTACTCATGAACATATCTTTATATATAAATTGGAAAGCAAAACAAGATAGAAATATGTGAACAAAGCGAGTGTGAAAAATAGAAACCAATCAAATTGCGTGCGTCACATCCAGTTCAAGCTCAATGCTTGTACGTGCTTCTTCTGCTTACATAAATCCGGCTGCAATTTGTTTATCCATAAGGCTTCGTATGTGGCTAGCTCCCTTTTGTTTTTGCATTTAGTAATTACTTTGAATGCTACGTCTGGAGAACATACGTGCGTTGTTTCGATGATGTGTTGCGCAATAGCAGACGTGTATTCACCATTTGATTTAGAACAGGCGTTCAAGTTGCAATGTTCTCTCATTCGAGTAATTAACCGTCTGGTCGATCGGCCAACGTAAGTTGATCGACAACTTGCGCATGTATATTGGTAAATAATATTTGATATCGACATTAACGGCTGTTTCTCTTTGATTGCTGGTAAAGGCAAGTGTGTTACCCTAAATAACACTCGTAGTTTGGCTGCATTAAATGTGCGTGTCAATGCTGCTTCAACTTTCTTTTGTGCCATTCGGGAAACTGCATCCCCCTTAAATGGGATGTTTAGGTAGACTGTTTTCTTTTCTGGCCTATTGTCCTATGAGGCCAATTTTATCAATGGTAAATTCTCCGTTTCATGCACTAGCTAAATGGCTAGTTCGTTTACTTGAACCATTACGTAAACTACTAGGTAATCATTCGGTTGCCGATTCGTTTGAGTTTGTAAACAAAATTCAAGATATAAATGTTAAAAACAAGATTATGGTATCTTTTGATGTTACGTCTTTGTTTACAAATGTTCCAATTGATGAAACCATTGACATTATAGTCAAAGCGGTAGAACACGATATATTACCATCGCCGGTGCCAGGTCAAACTCTACGCAAGCTTATCTTATTATGCACGAAAGACGTACGATTTCGTTTTAATGGAAGCATCTACAAACAGACTGATGGTGTCGCAATGGGAAGCCCCTTATCTCCAGTGTTGGCTGAGATTTTTCTAGGGCACCTAGAAAATACATCATTAAAGAGTGACATAAGTAAATGTGCTCAATATATACGGTACGTGGATGATATATTTCTTGTACTTAAGAACAGGTCGCAATCACGAACATTGCTTCAAAGTTTCAACAAAGCACATAAGAATATCGGTTTCACGTCAGAGCACGAGAAAGATGACTGTCTGCCTTTCCTAGATGTACTATTAAAGAAAGAAACTAATGGTAAATTAAACAGAACAATTTACCATAAACCAACATGGTCTGCACAGTATTTGCATTACAGCAGTTTTGTGCCATTTCAATATAAATTATCAACAGTTCGTGGTTGCTTTTCAAGAATTGACAGGTTGGTTAGTCAAGATTCTAAAGAAAATGAATATAATAAAGCAATTAACGATTTAATGTCTAATGGCTATCCCAGACAATTAATTGAATCAATTATTAAAAGGGGAGTTAACCAGAAACAGACGTATTATGGGCCAGAAAAGAAACCGTCTACCTAAACATCCCATTTAAGGGGGATGCAGTTTCCCGAATGGCACAAAAGAAAGTTGAAGCAGCATTGACACGCACATTTAATGCAGCCAAACTACGAGTGTTATTTAGGGTAACACACTTGCCTTTACCAGCAATCAAAGAGAAACAGCCGTTAATGTCGATATCAAATATTATTTACCAATATACATGCGCAAGTTGTCGATCAACTTACGTAGGCCGATCGACCAGACGGTTAATTACTCGAATGAGAGAACATTGCAACTTGAACGCCTGTTTTAAATCAAATGGTGAATACACGTCTGCTATTGCGCAACACATCATCGAAACATCGCACGTATGTTCTCCAGACGTAGCATTCAAAGTAATTACTAAATGCAAAAACAAAAGGGAGCTAGCCACATACGAAGCCTTATGGATAAACAAATTGCAGCCGGATTTATGTAAGCAGAAGAAGCACGTACAAGCATTGAGCTTGAACTGGATGTGACGCACGCAATTTGATTGGTTTCTATTTTTCACACTCTCTTTGTTCACATATTTCTATCTTGTTTTGCTTTCCAATTTATATATAAAGATATGTTCATGAGTAGATATTTGAGAAGACCATGAGAAAGAAAATTTTCTTATATCTGATAAAATTTCTTTTTGTTTTTGCACACAGGAAAGGGGTAAAGAATATAGAGTATATATATATATATATATATATATATATATATATATATATATATATATATATATGTGTGTGTGTGTGTGTGTGTGTGTGTTTGTGTACGTGTGGCGAATCGCTACAAAAGATGGCAGCCGACATTTCCAGTCAGGTAAAATGTATGCAAGACTACTAGACGTGCGAGCCGCATACCTCACTTTGATTTTCATATATATGCAATGGGTTTGATCCTCATTAGTCAATTTTCTTTCTTATTTTGTCGATGATCATGGAAGGTCGAAACGCGTCAGTGTGTTGCAACTGGCGCTAATTTTGTTATGTTGTTCGATGACTGGTTAAATATAATGGGATTGGTGCTTACTGCAAGCTCGCAAACTTTATTTAAATAATTGTTACCACCAGCCGTGCAATCAATTATTGTTTAATTGTTTTTTGACTATATTGGACCTACCTTTTATACGTCCGTTGTGTTATTAATGTAATTTATATGAATATACGAGCCTACGCGAAGCTGAATTAAATGTTGTAATAAATAGCAAAAGCATTGAATTTCAAAGCTTTTTATTAAACAAAGTTTGAATGTTTTAGAATTATGACAAATAAAGGAACGTCCAATACATGATCCACTATTTCATTATTTTGCCTTGATGACACAGCCGAGGTTGCATCGTGAAATGCGAAACGATTTATAAGATGGAAATTTAAATTAAATTAAATTCCATTTAGTTATTTTAGGGAAATATACGGTGATCACATATGCCAGGTTTCAGTAATGTTGCGAGGATATATTCACCATTCAATTTAAGTCAGGCGTTTCAAATTTAATATTCTTTGATTTAAAATGCCTACCATTAAATTGATTAGTCTACACTTATTGATCAATCTTAACGGCTGTATACTGATAAATATGGCTTTAGGTCGACATTAACATGGAGGTTCCATTATTCTCTACTAAAGGTAAAAGTACTACTCATTAAAACTTGCTCGAATAAGTTAAATTAGATTAGAAGAATCAGTTTTGCTTGACAGTTTGAATGCTATTCACAATTAATGACGTAACGATCTATAAAATGAAGTTCAGATGATTTAACGGCAAAAATTAACTTGAGTTATATGCGTCCGCTATTCATTATATCATGATGAATAGTTTCGTTTTCTAAATAACGTTGAAGAAGCTGGCTGAATTTGATGTATTTAATATCAAAACAATTACATAACATAGCTTTTTGTTGGACAACTTTTTAAGGACTGATTCAATAAGATCCCACGTAAAACACATTAATTTCAAAAAAATAAAACTAAATTTTTTGTTGGATAAATTTAAAGTATATGAGAAAATGCTAATGAAATTTTCATCAAAATTTGCTTTAATACATTACGTGGAGCTTCAAATGGAAAAAAGTAAATGTTTTCAATTGCCCACAAATCCAAAATTCTAAAATATGAAAACGATTTCATAAAAATGAGCCACGTTAAAATCATTCCTTTGCAGTTGTAAAGCACTCAAATTTAATGTTTGGTGCGGCATCAAAATGAGCTTCTTTAAAGAGCAGCAGCATGTTTGCATTAAAGGACGTTAGATGAACACTATAAGGTAAGTGTTGCTTGAAGTTTTCAGAATAGCATTCAAAAAAATTATTCAATAATCAATATGAAATCTAAGTTTAAACAATTTTATCTTAAATACCATGAGAAAAGTTGGAAATTCCATTTGTCAAACTGAAGAAAATTAATTTAATGTTTTCCTCTCGATTACCCACATCTATTTTGAAAACCAAATTAAACGAAATACTGAAACTATTTTAATATGACAAAAATTCCAATTAGTTACTTTCATCAACTAAAATTCATGTCAACGTCCCGTATGCATTCCTTTTAACGTAAATCAAGCTGGAAATTTTGATAATCTCCCGTGCATTATAAATTGCTAAAAATTTCTCCGAGACAGCTTAATAATTACCTTAAAATTAATATGTGACACACACACTTTTAAGGTTTCCGCAATTGTGGAAATGTATTCACCATATATTTTGGTACACGCGTTAAATTTGAAATTAACTCTAACTAGAAGTTAATCGTCTGTTCACTCGATCAACGATGATTGATTGACAACTTATGCACGTAAAACAAAAAAAATTGAAGCAACAGCAATGAATGCTACACTCTGATTCGAAACGAAAGCAAATACTTTACATTTCAGGACATTTACAGTTTAGCGCCCAGAAATATGCGTGTTAAATGTGCGTTTAATTTCTTGTTTGTAATGCGGAAAATGTACATTTTTAAGTAGGTAAGCTTTGTTTCTGGTTCAATATCGTCTGTATATTTTAGAATTACTTTTAACAAAGGAATCAATCGGTTGTTCAGATTGACCATTAGATAAAAATTTATTTTATGTTCTATTATATTTATCTTTTATATTTATAATAAACAGTTTATCAATTCTTGCAAGGAAACGTTATCAATTTAGACAGCAATGGTTCAGAATAGCTCTAAATTAAGTATTTTTTTACACATCGAGGGCTATTAATAACTTTTTTCTCTTTAATTCAACGAAAAAGCATCTATATAACAAATATATGACATATGGACAATCGTTTTTGGCGTGAAATGAGATTTTTCATGATTTTTTTAGTGGAATTTTGTAGCAATGTTCTTGTCTACGATCTGTAGTCAGGAAGGCAGGAAAGCAGCTCCAAGTAACGTGTATATTAGTTACGCTTACTGAACTCCCCCCCCCCCGCTTTGGGTGCAATCAAATTGACGAAGGTTAATCTACGGTAACAGGGCAGACAGTTAGCACGCAACTGCAATGCCATCTATTATTTTATAAAGACGTGTATGAAATCAAAGTTTCATAAATGCATAACAAAGTCCGATTACATATTGTTAGATTCGGTAGTGGAAATAATAATTTGTTATGTCGATCTAAGATTCCATTTATCAACATACATGCCCAAGATTTCAGTCCACGCATGCAGGCTTGTGTTAAATAGGACTACGAGTAGGCATCCGCATTTGCGTAACGAATTGATGAATCACCGACCGTTTTTTAACAGATATTGCCTTTAGGCTACATGCTCAAATGCAATGGAAAACACAGTTAGAATTTTATGTTATCATTGGGGAAAAATATGTTTTAGTTCGATTTATGTAAGTAAAATTATTAGGCACTGGCATTGAGCCAAAACTGGAAGGGATACATGAGAATAATTGACTTCCTCAAAATTTGAAACTTTGACTAGATTTAATTTTGTATAATTATTGATTATCCAACATGTAAAAATGGTTTTGTACCTAGATCCTCTAAAAATCACGAGAAGAAAAAATTTACTTTTGGCAAACCAGAGTGGTAATGCGCAATTATATAAGGGCTCACATAAAACGTTTTTACTATTATAATGCGAAATACATTCGTTGAAAGGTATTGTTCTTAACTAATCATTATTTGTGCATGGGGAAAAAATAATAATGCAGGCTATGTTTTAGATTTTTAAATATTTTGTTTATTTTAACTTTAACACAGCTTCAAAATGAATAATTTTATTACATGTTTGGACCTTTGGAGGACATTATATTATAAATAAAACACGATATGTTTCTTATTGCTTAAGAAGCTATATCTGTAGAAAATGGAACGCAGATGGTCAAAGAGCGTTATTAGGCCTACAAAACGATGGTTTCGTACCTAAAGTCGCATAGTAAAAATAATATAGCTACGAAATTAAATTCAGCAAATTTAATGTAAATAAAACAAATCTATTCGATGAGTGTACATAAAGCCTCGTTTTAAATTTAACTAGGGCATTTTGACGATAAGACAAATAATATTTGAAATGATTTATTTATAAAAAATCAATTTCACCAAAAAAATCAACATTTAATTCAATCAAGGTTGCAATCATAAAATCGGTCACCTAAACCTTCATGCACGTCCATTTGTCAGTATAAACTAGGTATTGTAAAGTACAACTCAATAACAAAATGTATAATTAATCATCTTGATAAATTTACTTTGTGCCCAATTTTTGAAATGTGCTTGAATTCGCTGACTTTATCAACGCATCTGGGAATTTTTAATTAATTTATGGTTTAAATTTTCTAACAAGGCATACCATGTCTGCCAAAGTCAACATTTTCAGAGCCTAAATTTGATACGTTACGTACGATTTGAGATAAAGCAAATTTTGATAAGCCATTTAACATACACAAAAAACCTAATCTAAATATATAAACGTTAACACAACTTAATTTTATTTTGACTACCAAATAATCTACAACACAAATAATGCAAATCTAGTATAAAAAAATCAAATTATCACCACGATCACAATCGACGATTATTGAATCGACGGACCTCCAAATCAAATTAGAAGCAGATGCGCATAAAAAACCATTAACAGAACATTAGGCTGCGAAATCTGACGAACGGCCAGTACCGCAATGGGCAAAACACGCTTTGTTATCAGAAGGATAACAAAGAACGTCTAACTGCACATAGATACAAACTCTTATACACTGACAAGTGAACACTCATACAACTACAGTGACCAAATACAAATTAACTTCACACCTCTACATTAGGCATGAAATTAATCAAATGGAAACCAATGCAATCCATATATATATATATATATATATATATATATAAGAGAAGAAGAGTATATATATATATATATATATATATATATATATATATATATATATATATATATATATATATATATATATATATATATATATATATATATAGTATGATATATTTTCTACAAAAACAGATCTGATGGAAGTATATGATAGAATCGCTGCCAAATTATTTGCACCTGAATGATATAATAATCAAGTAATATATTTGCATTAAAAAAAAATCCATGCAGTAATGTTGATGCGATAAATGACTCCAAACCGAATTTGCTCTGATTCAGCCCCTATCACAGCAATTAGGGCAAGTCAATAATAAATGCCTAACAAGGATGAAAACAGCCGCGAGGAATTGGATTATCTAGAGTATTCAGTTTTAAATCTATTTTGAGAACAATTACATGAAACTTTAAAACAAACTAATTTTCACGAGAAGCGTGGTTTCTGCACTATGAGCACACATCCAAGTTAGCCATAAGGAACATTAGAACTAAATCAATTCGAAAATTTGCTCGCCTCAAGGAAACGCTAACCATAAAAAATAACTTTTTTATATAAATGTAATTTGCTAGTCGTGCGCAGCTTGGGTTGCGCCGTGGTTGAGTTTCAATATTTTGAGACAATTGTGCCCCGAAACAGACATAATTTGAGGTAACACGAGCTAGCACCACATAGATAATACGCGCGGAACCCGTCTACCTGTTACCTTGTGCAAAGTTTAATTTATATTGATAGCATATATATCTTATTTGGAGGGAAAAACAAATTTAGAACAAAGTGGATAATTACCAACTATTTCGGGACTACTATACTTCACTTTATAAACTTTCATTTCGGTACATCATGGGTTTTCATTTTATTATGTGGGTGGTGAAAAATCTGATGCGGTTTTACTCCTATATATTGTTTTTGCTGATTAGTAAATGTGTATTGTTATGTGTCTGTTTGTATTTGTTTGCGTGAAAAGGTCTTTCTCACGGTGTTGCAAAGTGATGTCTGAAATCTGGCCATCCTTGTATTGATAGTTTGAGAGTTAACCAACTTGTCGCATTGTTGGCTGTTACGCGTACGAATGTTATTTTCCCGAGTCTAGTATTTCGTTTCGCCTTGTTTACAATTTTTTCTGTGTATTTGGTAGCAGCCCAGGTTTTGCAGATTTCAATGTTGAAAAGTCAGGTTTTTTGCACTTTCTATCGCTGTATGTGCTGTATGTATTGCCAATCTAATCGAATGTTTGTTGAGTCTGGTCGAGCTTGTGTTTGGCCTTGCCTGGATGCGATTAAAGTTAGGTTGGGTTTTGTGACTGTGGCCAGTCGATTAGAATATCATGTTGATCAAAGATTTGAACATTAAGATCATGTTTTTGTTGTTTTATATATTTATATTCGAAAGTTTCGTAAACCCAAATTTCTAATCGACTGGCCATAAATCACAAAACCCAACAACAATATACGAGAAAATTACTTTACTTTACTCTACTGCGGCTGACTCCTTTTGGAGGATAAGCCGGCTCCATTGATTTCATGGAGTTTCTTGGGAATTTGGTACAAGTGGTGTCCCCTCACCACTCGGCGTTTTGATCGAGGACGCACCTCTAGCCTTTGCACATCCAAGCGCAGTCTGCAAGGCAGCAGTAAGTTGCATGGTTTCCGGTGGCTGTTGAGAGCTCATTCGCCATTCGGAAGTACGGGGTACCGTCCAGGAGTCCATGTAATCCTGTGGCTGTTGAACCCTTTTGTGGCGGGGAACACACGCCGAGTCATGGTGCCGTCGTCGGGCTCATGTGGTATTTTATAGGAGATCCGATTGCCGATCGGAAATCCACCACGCCCAGGTGACACCACCGCCATAGCCCCGTTAGCCCATGTACGATCGGCCATCGAGACATGGTTGACACCGTCGTACCACGTTGAGGAGGGGATGGACTTTACGAGAAAATAGGCAAGTCCAAACACCCACTCGACCAGACTCAATGAAAATTCAATCGGAATGGCAACAGACTAAAGAGGAAAAAACAACTGCACCTACGGTGACATAAATTTCAATAGGTATTAGCATTCAACTCTGCAATCCACACACCTCAAACTGTTTTCAAACCAAATTGAGTTACAAGGTGAAACAAAAGACAACACTCGGGAAAGAACCATTCCTATACGTGACAGCGAAGAATGCGAAAAATTAATCAACTCTCAATCCATTAATATAGAAATGACGAGATCTCAGACAGCGCAAAAAATAAATGGAAGTGAAACCGAATCAGATTTGTTGCCATTCGCATAATGATATAAAAGCCCAGGATGTATATAAATTAAAAAAATGTAAAGTGATGTTTAGTAATCCCGGAATAAACAGGCATTATTCATTTTGTTATCAATTTTTTTCCTAATAAGAAATATACTATATAATATTCGAAGGTAATGGCCATTATTATATATATATATATATATATATATATATATATATATATATATATATACATAAATTATTTATTTTAATCTTGGTTATTCTATTCTGCAAGTTATGGTGCGAACTGAGCTAACAACTTGTCAGATTCTATTAAATTATAAAATGATCTAAATGTACTACATGACTCCAAATTGTTTTAATGACGCCTTTGCTGTATAAAGCATGCTTTGTGTAACAATATATTCTCACAAATGTTATATAACTATCACATTTAGAATTTAAGAAATGTTTTTAGGCCGCAAAGAAATGTTTTAGGAATATTTATGTTCTTCATAAATGAGCATGCCACAAACAAAATTGAAAATTTTGTTCAAGGTTTAAAATCCGTGTGTAATGCACTATTATATCTATGATGCGAACATGCAAATATTGTGGTAACAGCGATGAAGTATATGAGCGACTAATGACATTTGCGCTTTCAAAATGAAGTTGGGTAAATAATTGTTGTGTCACAATTTGAAAACTTTTATTTTGATTATAAAGAATTATCGGTGTGTCTCAATTTCGTATACGTTCCTATTGCAAATTAATCTATTGCGCTGAATAATCCTATTTAAATCCAAGTCAACAGCATTATGTTAGCTTTTATCTCACTTGTATGGTTCTTTGTAAAAAAATGTTTCTGTTATTCATATAACACTTCGTATTTTCTTTAAAAACATTACTTGCATAAGTCTAAAACATTTTTATCCCCTAATTTTACTGATGTGAAAAATGTTGAAGTATATGTAATAGTGCCTGTCGTTCTCAAAATACATTTTGATTATTTTTTATTATAAGTAAAATGTTTCACTGCATTTTATTAAAAATTATTTCTATTTAAATCCCCATTAATCTGAAGTTAATGAAAAATTAATGGCATTTCAATAGCATTATAAATTGGTCTGATTGGTTGTTTTTTTGTGCCTCTATGTACAAACATGCCTATGCTTAAACCAAATCTAGTGCATTAATTAATATTGAACAATTCTACTGTAACGGCGCAGATTAATCTGCCGAGATATTGCCAAAATCAAATTTAAATTAAAGCGCGCAAAACTTCCGTTGAGCAATAGCGTGAGATCGCAAAACTTCTCGCTACGTGTGCTTGCTGTCGCTTTCTCCACTTGACTGTCTACCTACGCAGACTTCTGGACTTGTGTTAACCACACTGTCATCTCGTCGCCAAGTCTTCAGTCAAGCCAATCTTCTTGTTGCTGCACAACTTGTCATCTATTAATCTGAATTCTACGTGTACCAGCCACCACGGTATTTCTGCAGATAATCACCAAGACAATAATTAGCCTTCGAACAGCAACTCACATATCCGGCTTCGATAACTCTACTTATTCCGGTGCATCCACACAAAAGGAGCGCCAGCTAACCAATCGAATAAGAGGGCAAGTGTCTAGAATAACTTTTAGACACTATCACCTCTGCAACATTCATAAACTTTCACGACATTTGTTGGTGAACGCTTTTCTAGCCCTGTTAAAGGCCACCAACAACAACTACTCGAACAGAATCCGTCTTTTCTTTTTCTTGTAACGTCGCACGACACTTACTTCCAGCTGGGGCGTTTACACTACATTCTGCATATTTCAACGTCGCAAAATTGCTTTAAATTAAAAAAATCTATATCCAAGTGGCACGTTGTACATGTCTACACAATTTGATTTAAGTTGGCCGTAAGTTGATATACCGGCTATTAAGATGAAGGAGTTTAAAACGTCAAATAAGTCCATTCTGAATGCTTCCGGTTTAGAATAAGGCTCTATTCGTTAGTGCTTTGACGGATCTAAATAACGTTTACTTGAAATATGTCTTCACATTATTTCCGCTGAACATAATTTTAACTCCTAATGTGACGAAAAGTATAAGCGGTAAAGGCTTTCTATTTTACATTTAAACATTATAATGTCATTAAAATCGTCATAAGATTAGACAAGTGACAACCAATCATAGTAATAGCATTATATTCTTTTGTATCAGTAATAGCAGACAATGTAATAAGAAATTTACATTAGTTTAAGACAGTGAGTTAGTGACACGTTTTTTACGGTCGTGCGTAAACTTAATTCATCATTATACAATCATTTAATCGAAGAAAATAACCATAAATTAATTTGGTTTTGCTTTTTTTCTCTTTCTCCCTTATATATATATATATATATATATATATATATATATATATATATATATATATATATATATATATATAATTTATATTATATATATATATATATATAAATAAGAACTGTAATCCATGGAATAACATTTATTGGTTTATCTTATTTCTACCATTATCTTGAGCAATTATTCTGGACTCGTTACTGTTTTCAGTCGTCCATATCCAACTACATTTTTCGTAACCGATTTCCTCTTAGCCATGTCTGGATGAATTGCCTTTCCTGCACTATACAATTCTTAGTTTATACTGACATTTGTAATTACTTAATAGCTAAGGTGTTTATATCAAGTACACAACCTTGATTAAAGTAAATATTATCACCGCCTGCGCAACCAATTCTCGTTTAATTATATAAATGTATATTTCAATACCACTTCCCCATCTAGTGTTGTATATGTTTAGTAAGGACAGATTGGTTATGGTTATTTGTAACTTTGTGTCGAAATGGATGCCGTTTGAGCTCCACCTAAAAGGTAAAATAATTAACCGAGTTACATTAGTTATTATATGACTGAAAATTGTGTGTAGTGTGCGGCAGGGTGGCTCTGTTGTTAGAGCACCAGATTGCGAAGCAAACGTGCTCAGGTTCGTGTATTTTCCACGGCAAATTCTGGCCGTACACATACAATTCTATGTTTATACTGGCATATGTGTAAATGAAATCACGTTCATGGCAGTTAATGCGATTAATTTAAAAAATATACACTTATTCAGAAACCTGTCTATTTGCTGAATTGATTTTGCCCGTTTATACATTTTTTGGTTAAAAAAGTATAAAACAGAATATACCACTATATATAAAGTTTATTTACGAATAAGCACTAATAGAAAATATGTACATTATAGAATAGTAACGC